>OZ020165.1:9093446-9169446 GCA_963971145.1 Sussaba pulchella
TTCCACGGTGAAACCGGAAGCTGCATACCGTCGAATCAACATTTTTGACCCACGATTTTTTATGTTGATATACGTCGAAAATGAAGAGACAGGTGTTTCGGGGTTTGACGTTTTTAGAGCCCGTTATTGAGATGCAATGGAATTAAGTTTTTCAATTATTGACGATATTCGGTATTTCAAATCGATATATCTCAACAACGGCCAATGATGAATTAAAAAACCAGGTAAGCTTTTTTTGTCTTCACACGGTCTTTGCGATAAAGATATGTACAATTATGTTACACCGTTTGAACTATTATTATAATGATTAAACGTGTTTTTCATGACGAAAAAAGCTGTAACTCCTAAATGAAGCCAACGGAAAAATTGAGCGGGGTCTTTTTGTTTTTATTCAAGAAGTAAAACAGAAGAAAATAAAATGGCTGTTTTTCGAGATATTCAATATTTAGACGATTAATTGTTACTTAATAATAGTTCAAACGGTGTAACATAATTGTACATATCTTTATCGCAAAGACCGTGTGAAGACAAAAAAAAGCTTACCTGGTTTTTTAATTTATCATTGGCCGTTGTTGAGATATATCGATTTGAAATACCGAATCTCGTCAATAATTGAAAAACTTAATTCCATTGCATCTCAATAACGGGCTCTAAATACGTCAAACCCCGAAACACCTGTCTCTTCATTTTCGACGTATATCAACATAAAAAATCGTGGGTCAAAAATGTTGATTCGACGGTATGCAGCTTCCGGTTTCACCGTGGAATCCCCCATATACTCATATCTGTAAACTAATATATGCTTATCTATGCGTATATATGTTACTATGTTCGTTACAACGAGCGGCCAATAGTTCCCGGTGCAATATGAATTATCGCTGAGAAATGAACCGAATTAAACGTGTTTTTTATCACAAAAAAATCTGTAACTTCTAAACTAAGTCCATAGCCAAATAGAGACTGGTCTCAATCGTTTCGTTTTTATTCATAGAATTTAGGAAAAAAAAATAAGAAAAATCAAATAGGTGTTTCTTTGAGATATTCAATGTTTAATCGATTAATTGTTAATTAATAACAGTTCAAACAGTGCAACATAATTGTACTTATTTTCATTGCATAGACCGTGTAAAGACAAAAGAAAAAGCTCCCTTGGTTTTTTTAATTATTATTGGCGGTTGTCGAGATATATCGATTTGAAATTCGAAATATCGTCAATAATTGGAAACCTTCAATCTACTGCATCTCATTAGCGGGCGCTGAAAACGGCAAACCCCGAAACACGTGTCTCTTCATTTTCGATGTAGATTAATGGAAAAAATCGTGGGGCAAAAATTTTGAGTCAAGGGTACGCGACTACCCGGAATGCCATGGAATGCCCCATATATAGTTAAATAGAAGAAAAAATTTACTTGCTTTTTAAAAACTTTTTTTTTCAATTTCTTTAACGGAAATTAAACTTTAGCCACCTTGAACTTTTTGGGCCGACGCTTCGTTCGGAAGTTATAGCTTTTACTCGACATAAATAACCCGTAAATATTTACCCGGTTGTCAAGAAAAAACCTATAACTTTAGAACGGAGCGTCGACACAAGTCTGGCTGGTTGTCAACATTTTCGTTTTCGTTCAAGGAATTTGAAGAAAAATAAATTTCAATAATTGGGGATATTTTTTTTTTCATGTAATCTTTGACTACTAAAACATGTATATTTACGGGTTTTTTATAACAAAAAAAGCTATAACCTTCGAAAGAAGCCTCAGCCCAAGTTCGGCAGGGTTTCAAAATTTTTGTTTTCGTTAAAGGTATTGGGAAAAAAATAAATTTCAATAATTAAGAATACGTTTCTTTCATGCAATTTCTTACAAATAGCATACGTATATTTACGGGTTTTTTATGACAAAAAAAGCTATAGCTTCCGAACGAAGCGTCGGCCCAAATAGTTCAAGGTGGCTGAAGTTTTCTATTCCGTTTAATTGAAAAAATTTTTTTTTTTTGAATTAAGGGTACATTTTTTGTCCTATTTCACTTTCAATTTTAAATCGCTTATGAGTAATTGTTGAATTTGTGCAACATAATCGTAAATGTTTTCATTGTATAGAGCGTTCAAGAACACCCGTGGTTCTTTAAGTCATCACTAACCGTTGCTGAGGTAATTCGATTTGAATGACGGAGCATGGTCGATAGTCCAAAAAATTCGTTTGACTGTACTCAAAAGCAGGGGCTCAAAATAAAAAACGCTGAAATTCGGCTCTTTTCATTTTCGATATATATTGATGTAAGAAATTCGGGGGCAAAAATGTTGACCCAACTGTCCTCAGCTGCGGAAACCTCCCGAAAGACCCGATTGACTGGACCTGTAAATTTGAGCTCTCTATCTTAACACTAAGGGACGCCTGAAAAGTGTTGAATATTTTTTTATCGACGTTTGAAATTTTTTTTTCCTATTTAAACAATATAAAGTTCAGCTCAAAAAGAACTCGTTTTTCAAATTTAAGCTCTCCATCATGATATGGTGATAAAGCGTGTCCGTGAATTTTCTTTTTTCACTTTTTTGTTAACTTTTTTTTTTCATTTTTCCTAGTTGCAAAATTTAGTAGTGACCTCAAAGAATCAAGATCTTTCAAATTTTAGCGCTTTATCTTAATATTAAGGCGTACCTGTCAACTTTTTTTAAAATTATTATATAATTTATTTGTATTAAAAAAAAATGTATTCCACTTGAAAAATCTTAAGTTGACATCGTAAGAAGAAGATCCTCCAAATTTCAGCTCTCAATGTCAATAGTGAGGCGTACCCGTGAATTTTTCATTTAATTTCATTACTTATTTTTCTTTCATTTTCATTCTTTCATTTAGAGGACTTTAATTTTACGAGATTAACGTTCGATTGCCGAAGAAGCATCGAAACTGACTGAGAGCCGATTTCAGAAAAAAAACATTTTCTGTGAGGCCGTGGACATTTTGTTTCGGCTAGTAGAAATATATAAAGGATGTGAAGTTTGAAATGATAATTCAAATTCATTTATTTATTAATAAAGAATGATTTTTTTTGTATTTTGAAAAAAAACTTTTGATCATGACATGAAAATTAAAACAGAATATTAAAACAGTAATTCTTTATTTTATACACTACCGGAGAACATTATCAGGCCACAAACGTGCTCGTAAAAATCACTGGTTTTTGAACGTCGACATCTTTCAGATGAAAAACGCTAAGAAATTTCTGCAAGCACTATTGAAAAGCTTATGGATGTTTGAATTTATTAATATTAAAAAGAATATATTTCCATCATTAAGGATTATTCCCAAATTTTCTATCTTGATTTTGACTTATAGAGAAACTTAATTTTTTCTTATTTAAAATTTCTCACGCCTCACTTCTACATTTGTATCTTTAATTTGAGCCCAAGAACCACGAAAAATCTTAGCTGGTTCTTGAGTTATCATAAAGATTGTGCAAACGTGAGTGAATTGTGTTCTCTTGAGAAGGCAGGAGTGCTGTGAGTTATACCTGATATGAAAATATCAATGGACTCGATTATTTATAAGCTTTTCATCGGTCAGACTTAATTTTCAAAGGTTTGTGTTCAATACAAAATAATATTTGCAATAATCGTTTATCTCGGAAATTTTACATAAATATACGCCATCAATGGAGATTTATTTTTTCGATAATATGCTAAACAATTTAGTTCAAAAATATAAATTTCACCGAATACGCGATATAATTATAACCAGAATGAGTTAGAAATAAATGCAAAAACATCGATGTACGGAGACACTGTAAAGGGAAATACATCAACGCTCGATCATCGTTGCGCGGCAAGCCAAGAACGCTTGTCGTAACGAGATATTCACGGCGGCGTCGAAAATCCTTCCCTCTACTACAATACATCCTAGCCAGCCTTCCTGTACGTGCACTCACACACACCACTCCGAGCTATGCCTGTACGCAAGCGGTTCAATGCGGCCGAGAATTTGCTTTAGGCTACCCGGTATACGCTAAACGAGCAAAAACGACGGCGTCTTTTCCACGTCGACCACGAGGCGTCGCCTATGCACGACCAACGAATGAGAAGCAGCCGGAATGGCCGATATACGGCTCTGTATCAATCTCCCTACTCATCTCTGTCACTAGTAGTCGTCCCCTCCCAGAAAATCATATCGTTCGTATAACCAGCGTAGCCGAGTGGTTAGCGGCACGGTAAGTCTTTCGGACCCTCCCGACACGGGTTCGAGCCTCGGCTGTTCTTTCCATTTTTTTTTCTTCGAAATGCATGTTAATTACGCTTCAAATATTTATAAAGGTTCAATTTCAATAACAAATTGATATTGCAAATTGAAATTCGCGAAAAAATTATCTGGAAACTTTTTTTTTATTGGATATCTTGGGATATTAAAACACTAATGATCGGGAATAATAAAAATCATTTATTCATTATTAACCAACAACATAATCGTTGATGAAGAATACACTTCATTCATCGTCATCGCTGTCGGACAATTGGCTACAATTTTTTGGACGATACCAATCGTAGAAACATGTAAAACACAAACATTTCGCACACCATGGACACTTTATAAAAAAAACTTTACCGCGGTCACATTTCTTTTCCTATAGGTTCGTCGTGAAGCAGATTTCGTTCACATTCGAAAAAATCGGTGTTTCAATATCCCAAGATAGCCAATAAAAGAATGTCTCTAGATAATTTTTCAGCGAAATTCAATTTGCAATATCAATTTGTTATTGAAATTAAACCTTTATAATTATTTACAGTCTAATTGACATGAATTTTGGAGAAAAAAAATGGAAAGAACAACCGAGGCTCGAACCCGTGTCAGCAGGGTCCGAAAGATATACCGTGCCGCTATCCACCCGGCTACGCTGGTTATACGAACGATTGGATTTTCGTAGGGACGACATGAAAAACCCGTGTTCACGTAAATTTTTAAAAATTCATAACTCAAAAACGCTTGAATGTTGACTCAAAAGCGGATACCACGGTGTTTTGGGGGGTGACCACTACCGGGGAAAAAATCCTCATCGAAAAGTAGGTCCCGCCTTTCGAGACCTGCCCTTGTATAATGCAATTCCGACCGTCCTTGTAGCGCCGTCCGTGTGTGTGGACGTTGTTGTGCCGTCCTTTTTGTTCTCTATATGCGAAAAACTATTTAGCCGAACATGTCAAAATTTGGGGACGCTAGCGTGGCTACAGACATTTTTGGAATATTCAAAACGCTGTTGAAGCCGAGCAAATGCGTCCATAATTTCGAAAGTCACAGATTACATAGATATTAGAAGGCACCCCATGTGTGTAACATTTAAGTACGGTAGCTTGAACCGTTCACGAGTTATGAACGTTTGGATTTTAGAGGCTGGTTACATACACACACACACACACACACACACACACACACACACACACACACACACACACACACACGTACACGTACACCCACTTTCACAGCCGGACATTTCTCCAAATGTGTTTTCTGGATGTTTTTGGACATTCTGAACCTATTGACATCAAATTGTCGAAAAAAAAATTTCGGACCGTCACAAAGCTTCCTTTATGAGGAAGCAATAGGTAAGCTTTATTTTTCCATCATTTATACATTGACAAAGTCACATCCCGATCGAACTAAAATCCTCGTAGACATGTAAAAA
Source organism: Sussaba pulchella (assembly GCA_963971145.1). NCBI lineage: Eukaryota > Metazoa > Arthropoda > Insecta > Hymenoptera > Ichneumonidae > Sussaba > Sussaba pulchella. The sequence continues at coordinate 9,099,111 of OZ020165.1, forward strand.
AACCCATTTTTAAATAAATAACCTAAATATCCCAAATTTATTGTTCGTTGTTATCGCCAATGTATAGTGCGCGTAAAATGCAATAACTTTTCCATTGCAACTTTTTTTCTATCTCATCCGGCTTAAGAGTTATAAGCGAAAAATGAAAAATCTTACGATTTTTAGGGGTGGTTTTCAGCCCCTGAGAGGGTCGGTCTGCTCAATTGCAGTTCTAAATGTTTAATTAAAATGCAACACCTGCTATGGCCATGAAATGATGTAAATATTACGAATGGAATTTCCAATTATGATACAATATCATCGAAACCTTCAAGGGTGGTTCACCCCATATATGCAAGAACGCGTAAACTTCATTTTTCCATCATGTATACATTGGCAAAGTCACATTTCGTTCGAACTAAAACCCTCGGAATTATGTAAAAAAAATCAATTTTTTCAATAAATAATGGTCAAGTGTTTATATTAATTGATCGTTTTCATCACGAATGCATAGTGCGCATCAAATTCAATGATTCCCCCCCCCCCCCCCTATTGAAACTTTTTTTCTATCTCCCCTCGTTTACCAGTTATAATCGAAAAACGAAAAATCCCTCGGTTTTCACGGGCAGTTTTCACCCCTTTAATATGGGACTCAGCAGATAAAAAAAAATACGTCTCGAATATTTTGACCGGCTCTACAACCGTGCAAAGTCTTATCAAAATCGGAGGGCGACACATCGCGCGGTTTCCTTGTCAGTCTGGGACTGGCTTAAAGAATTCGACATCATCGTACTGCAGGACTTGGCTGGAGAAAAAGGACGAGAGCAAAGTGCTTGCAAGACTCGATAAAGACTTTGGATCGGTAACGAAGGAGGCAGTGAGCTGTAAAAAATGAGTTCGGGCTGCGGGGGGGGGGGGGGGGGGGGGGGACAGATCAAAGGTTTAAGAAAGAATATAGTCAAAAGAGATAGGACACTCGAATGGAAAGAGGGTGTCGTAGTACAGGGACTTAGGCTAGGCAACGGTCGCGAAAGGTATACGATAGTGACCATTGATAATAACTGTGGCTTTCGAAATTTAGGAAAAGATTCAGAAGAGACGCTAAGAAATTTCTGTAAGCACTATTGGAAAGCTTGTGAATTTTTGAATTTATTGATATTAGAAAAATTATATTTCCATTATTAAGTACTGAGATAACATGTTAAATGGATTGGAATAAAAATCCGATTTTTCCGAAATATTCTATCTTGACTTTAACTTATGGCCAAAGTTAAGTTTTTTTTCAAAAATTTAAAATGTTTCACGCCTAACCTCTAAATTTTCATCTTTAACCCTAGATTGGGTAACATAGCTGGCTCATACGTCATTGGGTAACTGGGGTCTTTTAAGACCCGAGACTTGAGTTGCGCGGGATGATGGCTCAAATTCGGTTAGGACAACTTTTAAGCAGTGCAATCTCTTCGTTTTTCAATAAGGAAGGCAGTGGTACCAATCACTTGTTGTTAACTTCGGAAACATATGGACGAAGTTGTCTAAACCGAAAAAAAAACCTAAAAATTTCGCGAGTTCGACTTTTTTCATAGAATTTACCGTAGTATTCCAACAATGCTAGCGAACTTAAAAATTCCAACGGAATTTAAGAGATAAATCGTCACACTTTAAAAGTATCTGACCGAATTTTCCATTTAAAAAAAAATATATAATTATTCAAACGTATGAAAAAGAGGAAATGACAAGAATCTGACGACTGGAAAATATCATTAAAAATTACTAGTATAATTGTTTACTTCGATTAAAATTTATTATAAATGTTTGAAAATATGTTAAATTATACGAAAATTACATTATACGTCTATTACCGACACCAATAGGTGTGCGGTCGGAGTGCGACTCCGGTGGTCCCACGAGTTAAGCAGCAAATTTGCCGGCCAGTACTTGGATGGGTGACCGCCTAGTCGTTCGCCGGCTGGCGCATCAATTGTGGAGCGGGGACCAGTGCCTTTGGGGCCCCGGTGGTGCATTCGAGGTGGAGTACTATGTGCTCCTACATGCATCACCGGAGAACCAGAGAAACATACCCTAGCAGCTTGGGTGCCGTAGTAAATGCCAATTGATGCCCATTGGAATGCCTATCAGTGACTGGCTAAATGCCGGGGTTACTTGAGGCATTCACGGTCACTTTGGTAGGCATTTTTGTTCAAATCGTGACGGTAAGTGCCTAAGAGTGACCGACTCCGAATTTCTACCCAAAAGGCCGGCACTCAACGGCATTTTTTTAGGCATTTACCGAAAAAAGAATGCCGGTGAATGCCTAACAGCGCCGGTGAACGGTAAAAAAAATGCCGCTGAGTGCCTAAAAATGCCGAAGAGTGCCTAAAAATGCTGATGAGTGCCTAAAAATGCCGTCACATTTCGGCATTTCGGATGATAGTCATTCATGGGCATTCACAGGCACGTTTTGAACAAAAGTGCCTACCAAAATGCTCTAGGCATTTTTATGGTGATTTGATAGGCACTCAATCTGCTAGGGTAAGTAAGAAACCACATTAAGGGTGTTTTAAATCAGAAAAAGTGCTACAACTTCTGAACAAAAGGTTGGTCCGCTCTGTTCAAGGTCTCAAAATATTTGTTTTCATTCAAGAAATTAAAAAAAAATGAATTTGAAAAATAAAAATTGTGTTTTTTGAGTTATGCAACTTTTAATTGTTTAACTGTTAATTAATAATGGTTTTGAATGTTCAATGTTATTATAAATATTTTTGATGTATAGCGCGTGTAAAAACAACAAGGAAACACTGGTCTACTTCTAATTTATCGATAATCAATGCTGAGATATATCAGTTTGAAATACTATTAATCATTAATAGTTGAAAAAACTTCATTTGCTTGTATCTTAATGGGGATCGGTCAAAATCACAAAACCCGAACCATTTGTCCCTTCGTTTTCCACATAAATTGATGTTCACAATCGAGGGGCAAAAACTTGGAGTTTGTTCGGAAGTGTCCGAGTTCCGGAGGAATCCCTCATATACGTTTTCTCAATTTTGCTCGTTCAAAACATTGGCGTTCGGAGCCTTGTCCCATCGATGTAACAACGTTTTGGGACCTTGTCGAGTCGGTTTGATGGACTTTCGGTGTCGTGCTCGGCCGTCACATCGGGGGTTGGAATATTCCGTTTCCGGAATTTCGGAACGTGGAAACTTCCGTCCGCACCCACGACAATACCTTACATTCATGAGCGTGTATCGCTGACTGTTCCATGGGACTATGAGCTTGTAAGATCCATCCCGTAGAAAACCAGCCATATCCGAGAACGGCAAGTTGAAGTTGGATACAGCTAGATAACTTATCAACTTAGCGGCATAGGCGACGTATAACAGAACCGCCGAAATATAGATTGCGATAAAAGCTATTCGCGTCGACGTTTTGTCCGGAAATGCTGCAACAAAGATAATAAGACTAAAAACGAGATTTACAATTTATACGACGAAGTTTCTTAATTTCCTTACCATCGAGGCCTTGCTGACAGAATATACCCCACACGGCGAGAACATTATCCAAATATCCCGACTTCAAAGTTTTCGAACCATCCTGTACTTCGATGACCGCCAGTAGGAAAGGTGCGGTGATTATCAGCGCAATTGTTATCATCCAACTATTCAATGTATAAACCTTTAAACGGAAAAAAAATCGTAAATCGAATTAGAGTAATCCGGTGCGGAATCATTCGTACATCGGATTGTTAATTGGTTATTCGTTGAACCTCAAAGTACGCAAACCAATGCCTGCGTATGCGATCCGGTTGTTTAATGAACAGTTTCATCGGCAATGTGATCACTGGGTGGGTAAAATCGATGACGTCAAGACGAGACGGTATCATAACCAAACCAACGATCGCGAGATCAGCTTCTCCTTGCGTTACCGAGCCGATGATGCCAGACCAGCTGATGGTCGTCAAGTTCGTCGTGCTTAATCCTGTAGCTAGAATCAACTCCGATAGTGTGAAATTCATGGCACCTCGCAGTTCGGACAATAATTTTTCGTAGTACCGAACACCCGGATTAGAAGCGCCACCAGGAAAAACCGAAGGCTGAAAGAACGATAAACGTACGTCGGAATGATTGTGAATATTCGGGACGAGGAATGACTCACCTCGGTCATGATTACGCGCAAACCTGTGCCACGAACGTCGCTTCGTCTGGCAATTAATCCCTCGGTCGATAATAATTTCAATCGTTCGTTCGGGCTCCACGAAGCGATATCACCGATTTCCGTACGATTACCATCGACGGACCACCATTCGTGCAACACCGGAGCATCGCAGCAATGAAACAGCATCAAAGTGTCAAGCCGAAGGCGAAACTTGTTTCCCACTGGATTACGACAATATTCGCACACATGGTCGTTGGAATCACTGTCGAATATAGCTAACCAAATCGGATACGATTGACTCATCTTCTTATCACTGCTGTTGAACTCAGAAATTTCGTCAAGCGATTTGAGCAGAATCACTACTAGCGGCCGACCTGTTCGTTTCCGATGATATTTCAGGTCGTGGTCCAGATCTTCGAACCGAGTCGTCACCGTGAAAACGCCTTGCTTCGAGAAGATACGGGGTAACGAGTTGGCCGTCGCATGATTTTCCATTTCTGAACAGAACAAAGTGGATAAATTTCTAATGATAAGGTTATAAAAAATGTCGCTCGAGGAAATTCAACTTACCCGGATTGTATAGAGGAAGCACGAGGAAGACGCTCGACGTGCTGAATTTAGCGTGAACGTCGGATATAAGCGGAACGTATTTATTGTAATCCGCAATCACGAAACTCGAATAGATTTCCATGAATAAGAAAATCGCGAGCCCGAGATGCATCGCGGACGTCATATTTCGCTTTGTTATCATGAGATACGTGTTTCAGCAAAACTTGCCACTGACAAAACGGGTTCCGGTCAGTCTACCAATCGTGAGGGGAAAACACTGTAAGCTATTGCCGGATGTGAGGTCACAACGCTACTAAAATCTGACTTCTACGTTACCGGACGTTCATCCATTTGAGGAAGCGTTGATTTGCTCGCCACTGCGCATAATTTTGACGTGAGACTAGGTTTGTTACGTGCCGGGTTTTTATCGACTAGACGGACTGGCGTCAATGCCCGCACGCGACATTTATTCACTACAATCAAAGGATACCGGACGGGTCGCTTGATAAAGATCAAAAGCAGCGCCAAGAAGAATACACAACGGCTAGGGAGTTAGGGTCAAACACCGTTGCCGAGTACGAAAATAGTGCACGGTCAGACGCTGAATCTAATTGGAATTATTTGTGGGAACAGGTAGAGTCATTTGGGGTAACTGTGCGCATCGGAGTAAGTGATCGTTCTGACGAAAAAAGTCACAATGTCGCGATCTAATATCCACAAATCATTGCATGTCCTGCCGTATGTTAAGTTTTTCCGGAAAATCGAATTTTATCGTTTTAGTTCGTAGTTTTTTGCGTCACGGAAAAGTTTGTACCATCTAGCTCCCTCATCTGAACATGATGAGTAATTTTTGATGATTTTGTTCGACATAGAAGAGATTTTGTTCGAAATATCAGAAGGAAGTTTGAGGTGAGGTTCGTTGTTGTCGGATTTATGATTTTTAATTTCAAAAGAGTACACATGGGCTAAGTATACGCGGGAAAGTGTACGAGCGTACTTGTATACGATATATTCATACATTCATCCACCAGCTGGAGAATGGATCCGATTAATAACTTGCAAGAAATGTTGGCATGAGCAATGCACAGCATAGGAAGCAGGGGTTTTCAAATGTGGTTTTTGCCAAAGCGTTTGAAGCAGTCACTGATAATTTCATTATTTTTTTTGAAGCAAGACATGACGAGGTCATAATGATCTAAGAATGTTTTTCGTTAATCAAGATAATATATATCAAAATTTTATTCATAATAAATTTAATTAAGGGTATGTACGGGGTAGCGTAGACTTACTTCTCATAGGTGCGTACCTACCCACAGTACGGGGCAAGTAGAATAACATCAGATCACACTCTTTTCGGAAAACATTATGTCAATCTATTCCCCTCATAGCGGAAAGTCGACGGGCGAAAGAGTAAATAGTGCGATCGTACATAAATTAGAAAAAGACTCACAACTGTATTTTCTTTTGTTTTTTTTATTGACGAGTACGATTTTACGATGAAGGCGACGGGTACTATATTAAAGGCAAAAAACTGACATATATTCTAGCGCTTAGAGAATCTTCGAAAACAGGTCGCGAGAATGTAGATAATAAGGTGGAAGTACATTTCAATCATACAATTAAAACGAAGTCGGTAATTGAGTGATTATATGGTCAACTTAGGTTGACCCGACGTTCCTTGCAAACAGACTGCACTGCAGTGAATCTACGAACGGGAATGTATAAGGCGATTTCTCAACGATAAGCACAGGTAAGCAATTTTGACAAGGAATAATATAAACACGCGTGATGACTCGTACAGTACGCTATGCCTAGAATCGGCCAGCATGAGATGGCTGAAACGACTAACCACGCAAGACCGAGGTTTCCGATTATTTGTCCTTTTCCTCCTGTAACAAAGCACGTGTGCCGGCTCCGCCAAGTTACGTCCTTTGATTCTATATAATGCATGAATCCCGCTTATCTACGTTACGTCTCATTTTCCTCGGACGGCCATCGACCAACGACCACTCACGCCAGTTGAATTGGGAAGAACCTAATGCGATGTCCCGGAAACGTTTCAACGCTGTTCAATAGATTAATTGGTGGATTTGTAGGTAAAATGCACTGTATTGCGTGAAATATACAGATCGATGGTCGAACGATTCTTATCAGGAATAATATCCGACAAACGCCGTATCGACATTTCGAGCTCGCGACGGAGAACGCGGCCACGGTGAGGTTAGCAGATGAAATGGATTTCCATTCAGAGGCTGTTTCCTGATGCCTTTTTCCCCGACCACGTGGTTCAGCGACAGATCAGCCTCTCGCATTTTAATCGGCCCGTAGTTGGGCGCTACTAATTCCGTCACTCTTATTTTTTGCCAATCGACTTATCTTTTTCAGCATTCTTCGTCATCCTGAGCGCGGCAGAGTATAAATCAAAATAGAATAATACAGCGATTCGCAGATAATTTATCTGATGGCAAATTTCGAAATACGAAGTCTCGTATTTTAAACGTCAAAAATATCTACAGCAAATCAATGAATTTGAATTTGGTGCCACTTACGTCTTTCTCAAGCTGCTAATATCGCGTGGGCAGAAAAAAGGCGACTTTCCTTATCGGTCTGGAGCAAGGCCCGATCAAAACGCTCGGTGCACCATCCACGCGAGCTCTTCTCCTTGCACACCGCTTCATAGACAAGCGCGTTTCGTGAGTCCTCTTTGATATCTTCCTTCCCCTAATCCGGCTGAACTGAGCCACGGATCTTTTGTCGATCATCCGACGCTTGTTCGCTATTCCAATCGTTCGTAAATTCAACTGCTGACCATTTCGAATACGGCGATAGATAATTTCGCAAAATAATACAATGAGTGCGAGTATAATGCCACCAGACAGGATGGAAAGTATTGTTGCGATTCCGGAAAAATCGACGGTGTTACGTTCAGTCTCGGTAGATCCTTTTTCATCGGGGTTAAAAATCTTTTCCAAACGATGCAAAACCCCGTTCTCTCTTAATCGGAGCATACTGTAAAAACAGTAAAATTTTGAGTCAGTGCGTATTATTGCTAGATGTGTTAATTTTGTATGTCGACGTTGCTATTGGAGGAGTGTACGCGAGATTCGTTACATTTTCTGCGGCGGAAGTATTTGTGTGTTTGTGTATTTCTTACTGATAATTCACGATCCCGGTGTATTGACTGCCAGCGGGCAACCCATACGACAAGCTATGTACCCGATTAGAGCCAACTGCGAAAATATTGCAGTTAGCTTTTACAAATCTTGAAATTTCGCTTGTGTAGTAAGCAACCCTCTCTGTGCAGACCTATATCAGAATTTTTAGCGGTAATGTTCCCAGAAACAGTAATTTCCTTAAGCTATCGAAGACATAAAATTCGTGCGTACCTGATCCCATGCATCTTGATCAGTCAGTGGAAGATGCTTGTAAGGTTTCATCAAATTCATAATTTTCTTGTCATTTGGATCAGCGGACTCCCGCATGGTGGCAACAATATTTAAGAGTGAGATAGCAAAGCAATCAAGACTGATGGAAATGATTCGTTATGCACAGGAATAATAATAGTCATTCGGTTTACATCAAAGTTCTGAATCTTCGACGTTTCGACGATGCGACTTTTAAAAACGCATTGTTTCCATTGCCGATGTTACGGCCGAGTTAGGTGTCGGTAATCCACAGTGCCAAATCGAGAATTTTCGAAAGACGGCATCACATCGACGGGGCAAGGCGCCCAATCGAAGTTCTTAAGGGGACTCCCGATCCCTATTTATCGAAAAAATTGGATTTTTTTTTATTGCATTTTTTAATTCTCTGGACCTTCCTCTATAAATCTGTTGAATGAAAATATTCTAAATGTTGCAAGAAGTATTTTATTCATTGATATGAATTAGAAAAGAAACTGTCCGCAGCAACGTCTGACTTCAAACGGCTATATCTCGGAACAATTTTTTTCTTTCCACTCCAATTTCGAAACAGTTTTCTGAAGCCATTTCTTAACCGATTTACTTGGGAGAAGTCTCATTTTTTCCGTAATGATGTAATTTAGGGATTGTACAGATGGATTTTTAATATCTTATTTTTAAAAAAAGTTATGATCGCGTAAAGTTGAAAATCCATATATTTCTTAGTAAAATAGTGCAAGTTGGAAACAAATAATCATAACTTTTGATTGAAGTGAAAATTTAAAAATCCATCTGTACAATCCCTAAGTTACATAATTACGAACAAAATGACGCCTCGTTGAAGTCAATCGGTTAAAAAGTCATTCCAAGAAACTGTTTTGAAATTAGCGAAATTTTGCGATTTTTAGCCATATTTTCGCTAATAAAACGAAAAATAATTATTTTTCAAAAATTTTTTATTTTTATTTTGTCTAGTTGAATGAATCCGGAATAGAGGAATATTCTTGAAACATTGTAGCTAAAAAATTGTGGATTTTAGCATTTAGGGGTCGGGAGTCCCCTTAACGGTTTAAAATTTCGGCAATAGCACGTGAGCGATGTACTGAAGTCACGCTGCTATGTCAATATATATTTGAATTGAAATTAATTCGTAGCGTTTTTTTATTTGAGAAAAAATATTTCTATGAAACAAGACTGATAAATTATATTGTTTAAAGTATTGTCCATCGCGAGGCACTACTTTATCCCATTTTTCGGATAGGATACGAATACCACGACGGAAGAACGCCTCGCATTTAGGTGCAGAATCCACGAATCGACCCATTTTTTGCAATCTTTGTAAGAAGTGAGCTTCTGTTCAGGTAGGCGATGAACCATCCATCGGAACAAGTGTTAATGAGGAAACGCGATGTCTGGAGAATACAGCGGGTGGGGTAGGACTTCCCATTTGAGCGTTCCGAGTATGTTTCAACCGGTTTTGGGACGTGAGGACGAGCATTGTCGTGTTCGAAAATCACTTTGTCGGGTCTTTCGTAGTATTTCGACCGTTTTTACTTTAATGCACGACTCAAGCGCATTAATTGTAGCCAATAGCGATCTTCAGTAGTGGTTTCACTCGAGTGATTCCTCAACACGATGACGTTCGGCCGCACTTTATTTGATATCAAAGTATCGCAGTAAAACTCCCTGCAAAAACAATTTGTCGGGAACGAGATTGGTCACTTTCGACAAAGTGAAAAGTGTATTTATTCACGCTTAAATCAAATGGCATATACTGAAATCGACGCCAGATGACACCTTTTTTGCGGAAAGTATTTGACGGTGGTAATACATAAAAAATGTACTACCTATGATATCCTTGGTAAAACGTTACGAATTAATTCCAATTCCGAATACGTTTCCGGGATTTCGAAATTATCGTATAACCATGTTCTCAAGCGTACTACGCGACTATACTTATATGGACGTTATCCGAAATTCGGTCGTTCGATACATTGGCGTTTGAAACATTGCATTTTCGAAATTCTGCACTGGTTGGACTTCGAATATCCAGAGCTTCGATCCACACCCGAAACAATAACTCACACGTAAATATAGGTATGAATCACCCAGTCTCTCGAGATTGCGTAGGACTATTACTTTGTAAGATCCATCTCGTAAAAAACTATCAAAATCTGAAAACGGTAAGGACACTGCTAGATAACTTATCAGCTTAGCGGAATACGCGACATATGTGAGGACCGCGGAAATATATATTGAGATAATGGCTATCCTCATCGATGTTTTGTCGGGAAACACTGTAACAAGAAATGTTGAGAACGAACATTAGATTAACAGTCGTTGCAGGAAAATTCTGCAATGTCCTTACCATCGAGTCCTTGCTGACAGAATATACCCCACACGCCGAGATAATTCTCTAAAATAACAGACTTCAAAGATTTCGAACCGTCTTGTACTTTGATAACGGTCAGTAGCAGAACCGTAGTAATTATCAGCGCGATTATTGTCATCCAAACGTTCAATGTAAGAACCTTTGAACAGAAAACGATCGCCAATCGAATTGAAATGATCCAGAGCGGATCGATTTGTACATCGGGCTACTTATTGGTAATTGCTCGAACCTCAAAGTAGTCGCGTATGCGATTCGATTGTCTGATGAACAGTTTCGTTGACCATGTCCCCACTGGGCGAGTATTATCGATCTCAGTAAAGTCTCCCATGACTAATTGAACCACCGAAAGATCCGCTCCATTGCCCGTTAGCCAGCTTATCAGACTTGTCCACTTTTTCGTCGTTTCGTTGTAGGTTCTCATTGATTCAAGTAGAATTTCCTTCGAGATTGTGAAATTCATGGCATCTTTCAGTGCGGCCAATTTCACACAGTCGGAACGAAACCTCGGAGAAGAAGTCCCGCCGCTAGAACATGAAGGCTGAAAGAATGGTCATCGTATGTCGGAACTCGTGTGAATATTCGGGACGTGAACTGACTCACATCGTGCGTGATTATGCGCAGACCCGTGCCACGTAAGTTGCTGCGTCTGACATTGAATCCCTCGGTCGATAAAAATTTCAATCGTTCGTTCGGGGTCCAGGAAGCAATATCACCAATTTCCGTATGATTGCCATCGATGGACCACCATTCGTGCAACACGGGAGCACCGCAACAAAAAACCAGCATCAAAGTGTCAAGCCGAAGGTGAAACATATTTCCCTTCGGGTTACGACAATATTCGCACACCGGGTCGTCAAAATCACCGTCGAATATTGCCAACCAAATCGCATACGAATGGCTCATTTTTATATCTTTGTAGCTGTATTCGTCAATTTCGTCAAGCGATTTGAGCAGAGTCACTACTAGCGGTCGACCTGTTCGATTGTGATAAGATTGCAGGTCGTGGTTCAGATACCCGACGTCAGTCATTAACGTAAAAATGCCTTGATTCGAGAAGATACGGGTTAACGAGTTCGCTGCCGTATAAGTTTGCATATCTAAACAGAACACAGTGGATACATTTCTAATGATAAGGTTATAAAAAATATCGCTCGACGAAATTCAACTTACCCGGATTGTATAGAGGAAGCACGAGGAAGACGCTCGACGTGCTGAATTTAGCGTGAACGTCGAATATAAGCGGAGCGTATTTATTGTAATCCGCAATCACGAAACTCGAGTAGCTTCCCATGAACACGAAAATCGCGAGCCCGAGATGCATCGCAGACGTCATATTTCGCGTCAATATCGTAAGTTACGTGTTTTCCCAACAGTTTCGGTAAACAACACTTTCCAGTCGTTCTGCTCATCTCAAATGGAAAACTCTGTAAGCTATTGACGGATGTGAAGTTCCGACGCTACTGAAACCCCACGTATGAGATACTGGTGTATACCGTCGGAGAATCGTCGATTCGTGTACTACTGGACGTAGCTCTTGACGTAAATCTAGGTTTGAGACGGAGAGGGTTGATATCGACTAAACGGAGTTCGGTTGATGCTCACCCACGACATTTATTTACCAACGATTGAGGGACACCGCAACGGGTCGCTTGATAAAAATCAAAAGCAGTGACAAGTAGATTACACAAAAGTTAGGGGAAAAGGTGAAAAACCGTTGCCGAGTGCTAAAATAGCACATGGTCGATAACCGATTCGAATCATAAATAATTGAGTACTCAGGTACAATTTATTCGTACATATTTCGGTGAAGCACGAAGTGTAGAAATGAAATTGACAATTTCGTACTCGATTTCCGTATTGATGCCCGATGACCGTGAAATCACAGTTTTGATTCCGCAACGGAGCACGCGGCTGTAAAGGTTTCAACGATCAATCTGCCATTGTTCAACTTTCAAACGATCTGCAAGGCCGTGTTCCCGCTAATAAAATTAAGTTTGAATATAGCCGCCAACGGCAAAGGATACGGCAATGTATCGTTCCAAAATTGAACGCGACAAGCGGACGAAAAACGCCGCCAACGAGAATGGACAATGTCGAACGAGAAACGTTGAATAATCTAGTTTCCGCCTCCATCCATAAAATTATATATCTGTGACTCAAAAGTAAAGTCCATAAGTGACCGATTTCATTAATTTTATTAAATGCTACCTTGAATAGTACAAAAAACTAATAGTAGTCGGCCGATTATGGTTTTCGAAACTGATTCGTCCGCGTCGATACAGCGTTTGCGACGTGAAATCGTTACATTATCTCTTAATCTCTATCCGTGGACTTATCCAGTTTCGCCATCAAATCATGGATACACGATCTTCTATAAGTCAACCGCAGCCGGCAAATCTTTGCATTTCCGACGACGTGGTGCAGAGCTCTAACATCGAAAAGATATATATATTTTTTCGGTTTGAGAGCTCTGCGCGCAATTGTCGAAATTAGATGGTAAAGGGCACTGATTTAAATATTGTCGGATAAAATAACATTTGTCCATAGGGTAGCAAGTATTGCGTTGAGGTTTAGATAGTCCATTATTTATTTCATCCTTTATATAATCCCCCGCGTCTCTGCGCAGGTTTCGATAAGGTACGTTCGTTTATTTAATATTATGCATGAGTTCCGGTTATCTACGTTACAGTTTACTTTTCTCACACAGTCATCGACCACCGACGACCCTCGCCAGTTGAATTGGGACAAACCTAACGCGATGCCCATCAAACATTTCAACGCTGTTCAATAGACGAATAGGTGGATTTGTAGGTACAGTGCACTGTATTGCGTACGAAATACAGATCGATGGTCGAACGTTTCTCATCAGGAATAATATCCAACGAACGCCGTATCAAAATTTCGAGTTCGTAACGGAGGACGCGGCCACGACAACACTAACAGATAAAATGGATTTCCATCCAGAGGCCGTTTTCTGATGCCTTTTTTACTGTCTACGCGGGCCGGCAACGGGTGAGCTTCGTGCATCTTAATCGACCCGTACCTAAGCGCTACCAATACCGTCACTCTTGTTTTTCGCCAACCGGCTTATCGTTTTCAGCATTCCTCGTAGTTCTGAAAGCGGCGAAAAAAAATCTCGTTATTCTAAACGTCAACGTTATGCTCAATAAATAAATGCATTTAAATTCGGTGCTGCTTACGGTTTTTGCGAACTGGAAATAACGCGTGGGCAGAAAAATCGGCAACTTTCCCTATTGGTCTGGAACAAGACCCGATGAAAACGCTTGGTGCACCAACCACGTGAGCTCTCCTCCTTACACGCAGCTGCACCGATAAACGCGCTGTGAGAGTCCTCTTCGATTTCTTTCTTCCCAAAATCTGGCTGCCCTGAGTCACGGAGCTTTTGTACGTAATTAAACGTTCGTTCGCCATTCCAATTGTGCGTAAATGCAACTGCTGACGATTTCGAATACGGCGATAGATAATTTCGCAAAATAACACAACGAGTGCGAGTATAATGCCACGGCCCAGGATGGAAAGTATCGGTGCGGCTCCGGAAAAATCGACGGTGTTACGACTAGTTTCGGTAAATTCTTCTATATCGGGTTCCACAATCTTGCGTAAACGATGCAAAACACCGTTCTCTTCGAGTCGCTGAATGCTGTAAGGATAGTAAAATTTCGAGTCAGAGAGGGGTATTGATAGATGTGGCATCTTAATAGCTTGATGTTGCTATTGGGGGAGTAGGCGCAGATTTCATCACATTAGCTTCGGTGAAAGTATTTGTGTAGGCTCACTGATAATTCACGATCCCGGTGTATTGACTGCCACCGGGCAACATCAACGACGAGCTGTGGACTGTATTAGAGACAACTGGAAAAGTTTTGCACTTAGCGTCCACAGGACTTGCCGTTACGCTTGTGTAGAGAGCAACCCTCTCTGTGCAAACCTGTAACAGAACTTTTTCAGTAATGTTCCCTCTAATTGTAATTCCGTTGGGCTATCGGAGACACTAAATGTGTGCGTACCTGATCCCATGCCTTTTCAGAAGTTTTTGGAAGATGCTCCCAAGGTTTCATCAATTTCATAATTTTCTTGTCAATTGGATCAACAGACGACTGCATGCCGGTGACAATAATTCAAAGTGAATGATTCTTCATGCATAGGAACAATAATAGCTATTAGGTTCGGATCGAAGTTTTGAATGTTCGACGCTTCGACGGTGCAACGTTTAAAAAATGTGATGTTTCCATTGCCGATGTTACGACCGAGTTAGGTTTCGGTAATCGATGGGGCAAGGCGCCGAATCGAAGTTCTTGGTCAATTAAAATCCCGGCAAATCCCGGCTCATGAGCAATGTACTGGAGTTATGCCACTATGCTGATACATATTTCATGTTGAAATCAATTCGTAGCGTTTTTTAAAATATAAAACAATGTTTCTTTGAAACGAAATTTAAAAATTATATTATTTTCGAGCATTGTTGTGCTGCAAAACCACTTTTTCCTGTCTTTTAAAGTATTTCAGCCGTTTTTCCTTCAATGTACGGCTCAAGCGCATTAATTCTAGTCAGTAGCGATCTCCGGTAATGGTTTCATTCGAGAAATTCCTCCAATTCTTCATTTTCGCACTTTTTCGGCTGTCGAGGGCGTTCCTTGGCTTCCAAGTCGAAAGCACAACTTTTAAAACATGCGAACCTCCTCCGACACGCTTGCACATCTGGAGCATGGTCACCATAAACTTCGACGAAAACACGATGACTTTCGGCAGCACTTTTTTAAATATCAAAGTAATGAAATGAAATTCCCGGCAAAAATAATTTATCCGGAACAGAGTTCAACACAGTCGATAAAGTAAAATGACACCTGTTTTACGGAAAGTATTTGACGCTGGTAATACACGAAGAATATACTACCTACGCTATCCTTGGTTAACCGTTACGAATTAATTCCAATTCCCAATACGTTTCTGAGACCATGAAAGTATTGTCTAACCATATTCTCAAGCGTACTACGCGACTATATCTGCATGAACGTTTTCTGAATTTCGCTCGTTCGAAACATTAGCGTTCGGACCATTGCATTTTTGAAATATTGCACTGATTGAGCTTTGAGTATCCAGAAGTTCGATCCACGCCCGAGACGAATACTTACATTCAAGATCCTGTATGCCTGTCTTATTTGTGGGATTATTACCTTGTAAGATCCATCCCGTAAAAAACTATCAAGATCCGAGAACGGTAAGGACACTGCTAGATAACTCATCAGTTTAGCGGAATACGCGACATATGTGACAATCGCCGAAATATATATTGAGAAACTGGCTATCCGCATCGACGTTTTGTCGGGAAACGCTGTAACAAGAAATGTTGAGAACAAATATTAGATTAACAGTTGTTGCCGGAAAATTCTGCAATGTCCATACCATTGAGTCCTTGCTGACAGAATATACCCCACACGCCGAGATAATTCTCTAAAATAATAGACTTCAAAGATTCCGGACCGTCTTGTACTTTGATAACCGCAAATAGCATAGGAGTAGTTATTATCAGCGCAATTATTATCATCCATATGGTTAATGTGAAAACCTAAAAACAAAAAAACGATCGTCAATGGAATCGAAATCATCCGGAGCGGAATGATTTGCATATCGGGTTGATAATTGATAATTCCGCGAACCTCAAAGTGGCCGCGTATGCGATTCGATTGTCTGATAAATAGTTTAATCGACGATGTCAACAATGGGCGAGTATAATCAATGCCGGTAAATCCAGAGAGTGGCATATTTACAAGACTAATCGCAAGATCCGCTTTGTTTTGCGTTAGCAAGCCCATCATACCTGACCACCTTTTTATCTTCCGGTGGTAGGTTCCTATTATTTCACGTTGAAACACTTCCGAGATTGTAAAGTTCATGGCGTCTTGCAGGGCGGCCAATAATGCACGGTCGTAGCGAAACCACGAACTAGAAGTGCCGCGGGGATAAGCTGAAGACTAAAAGAATGTTCATCGCATGTTGGAATTATTGTGGATATTCGAGACGTGAATTCACTCACCTCCAGCACGATTATGCGCAGACCCTGGCCACGAACATCGCTCCGTCTTTCATTCAATCCCTTGGTTGATAATAATTTCAATCGTTCGTTCGGGGTCCAGGAAGCGATATCACCGATTTCCGTACGATTACCATTGACCGACCACCATTCCTGCAACACGGGAGCACCGCAACAAGAAACCAGCATCAAAGTGTCAAGCCGAAGGTGAAACATATTTCCCACCGGATTTCGACAATATTCGCACAACGGGTCTTCAAAATCACCGTCGAATATTGCCGACCAAATTGCATACGATTCGCTCATTTTTATATCTCTGTTGTTGAATTCGGCAATTTCACCAAACGATTTGAGCAGAATTACTACTAGCGGTCGACCTGTTCGTTTTCGATAATGTTCCAGGGCGTAGCTCACGTTTTTGAAGTCAGTCATTAGCGTGGAAATGCCTTGCTTCGAGAACGTACGAGTTAACGAGTGGGCCGTCTCATAAGTTTGCATTTCTGAACAGAACACAGGGGATACATTTCTAGTGAAAAGGTTTTAAACAATTCCGATCGACAAAATTCAACTTACCCGGATAATTTGGCGAAAGCACGAGGAAGACGCTCGACGTGCTGAATTTAGCGTGAACGTCGGATATTAGCGGAAGATATTTATTGTAATCCGCAATCACGAAACTCGAGTAGCTTTCCATGAATATGAAAATCGCTATCCCAAGATGCATAACAGACGTCATATTTCGCGTTATTGTAAGTTGTGCGTTTGACCAACAGTATCGGTGAACAACACTTTTTTCTGGTCGTCCTGCTTGTCTCAAAGAAAAACACTGTGAGCCACTGACGGATGCAAAGTTCCGACGGTACTGAAACCCTACTCTGAGTTACACTGGACAGAGTTCTTGACGTAAAACTAGGCTTGAGATGGCGGGGGTTAATATCGACCAAACGCACTTCGATTAATGACCGCCTGCGACATTTATTTACCAACAATTGAGGGACACCGCAACGGGTCGCTTGATAAAAATCAAATGCAGTGCCAAGAAGAATACACAACAGTTAGGGGAAAAGGTAGAACGCCGTTGCCGAGTGCTCAAATAGCACACGGCCGACAACCCGATTGGATTATAAATAATTAAGTATCTAATCAGGTACAATTTGTTCAAGCATGGTTCGTTAAAACAGCGAAATGTCCACGTGAAATAGATATTATCGTACTCCTTTTTCGTGATCATGTCTGATGAACGTAAGGTCGAAGTTTTGATTTCGTAACGGAGCACGCGGCTGTGCGCAGGTTACGCTAAAGTACGTTATTTTATTTAATATTATGCATGAGTTCCGGTTATTTCCGTTACAGTTTACTTTTCTCACACAGTCATCGACCACCGACAACTCTCGCCAGTTGAATTGGGAAAAACCTAACGCGATGTCCAGCAAACGTTTCAACGCTGTTCGATAGATTAATTAGTGGATTCGTAGATACAGTGCACTATATTGCGTACGAAATACAGTGTAATAAAACCGTTGTTATTTCTTAGGTCTTATTTTACTTTATTTGATTTAATTAGGTTCAGACCGGAGTGGGGTCGGTGAGGTGGCTTTAACTTTCATATTGTAGATCAGTTTGACTTTCTAAAGTTGGACGACGAATTATTTTTTATTATTCATTCGCGTTAATTGCTATCATTTTTTATTTCACGCATTACCTCACATTATTCACGTTCGTTTTTATTTCCCATTTTACATTAATTGATCATTCATACAAATTACTCCCACTCCCTCCATTACATTTATTTAATATTCATTCTATCACTCGATAATGTTCGCACTCGCATTCCATCATACACAGGCATTCATCACACAACAACAGTCATAATCCCTTGTATACATTTCGTTCTATCGGTTATCATCGATTCTGCTCATAGTCCTTCGTCGTCGCACTTCGTTTCCTCAAACTCAACCTTAGATCACGGTTACATTTACATTTATATAACGTCACATTCATTTCACAATTTTATACATTCGGATTATTAATCTTCAATTCAACTTATACTTTGTTTCATTTTATAGTCAATATCATTCTATTCACTTTTCATTTCAGTTCATTTTATGTTTACTTCATCTGCATGTTCGTTTATGTTCACATATCACGAATTCAACTATTTATTTATCCCGTTCTGTCCATAAATCATTGTCCATCATTCATGCCGGTCGTTACACACAAGACATTCATTTTAGATAAGCACGAGACATTTTAAATAGTTCACGACATAATAAATAATACAATACACGATTCAACAGATAAGATAAATAATACAATTCACATTTGAATAAATAAACGACATTATAACCCCTACCGATTGGTGGTGATTATAGTATAAGACTGAATTCTGGAGCCCTCCGCTCCGGACGGCGCACGCCGGGCGACTCCTCGAACGATCCCTTTGAATTTTCGCATGACGCCGAAATCAAACGATCGAATTTTGATTTCGACCGATTGCCGAAAATGTAACGGCGCTGGCCCCACGATCGATGGTAGGGGATCGCAACCGTTACAACAGATCGATGGTCGAACCATTCTTATCAGAAGTAATATCCGACAAACGCCCTATAAAAATTTCGAGTTCGCAACGGAAAACGCGGCCACGGCAAGGCTAGCAGATTAAATAGATTTCCATCCAAACGTTTCCTGATGCCCTTTCCACCGACCACGTGGTCCAGCGACGAATCAGCTTCGTGCATCTTAACCGGCCCGTAGCTAGGCATTACCAATCCCGACACGCTTATTTTTCGCCAATCGACTTATCGTTTTTAGCATCTCTCGTCGTTCTGAAAGCGGCAAAAAACAAAGTCTCGTTTTTTTAAACGTCAACATTATCCACAGTAAATCAATGAATTCAAATTTGGTGCCGCTTACGACTCTTGTGAACTGCGATTATCGCGTGGGCAAAAAAATTGGCGGCTTTCCCTATCGGTCTGGAGCAAGACCCGATCAAAACGCTCGGTGCACCATCCACGCGAGCTCTTCTCCTTGCACACCGCTTCATAGACAAGCGCGTTTCGTGACGAGTCCTCTTTGATTCCTTTCTTTCCCTAATCCGGCTACACTGAGCCACGGATCTTTTGTCGATCATTCGACGCTTGTTCGCTATTCTAATCGTGTGTAAATATGCAGCTCACGATCATTCATACGGCGATAGATAATTTCGTAAAATAACACAACGAGTGCGAGTATAATTCCACCAAACAGGATGAAAAGTATCGTCGCGATTCCGGAAATATCGACGATGTTACGACCAGTCTCGGTAGATCCTTTTTTATCGGGTTCCAACATCTTTTGCAAACGATGCAAAACCCCGTTCTCTTTTAATCGGTGAATACTGTAAAAACAGTAAAGTCTCGTGTCGGTGCGTGTTATTGATAGATGTGTCAATTTAATATCTCGACGTTGCTATTGGGGGAGTGTGCGCGGGATTCGTTACATTTGCTGCGGTGGAAGTATTTGTATGAGCTTACTGATAATTCACGATCCCGGTGTATTGACTGCCAGCGGGCAACCCATACGACAAGCTATGTACCCGATTAGAGCCAACTGCGAAAATATTGCAGTTAGCTTTTACAAATCTTGAAATTTCGCTTGTGTAGTAAGCAACCCTCTCTGTGCAGACCTATATCAGAATTTTTAGCGGTAATGTTCCCAGAAACAGTAATTTCCTTAAGCTATCGAAGACATAAGATTCGTGCGTACCTGATCCCATGCATCTTCATCAGTCAGTGGAAGATGCTTCCAAGGTTTCGTCAATTCCATAATTTTCTTGTCGATTGGATCAGCTGAACCCTGCATGGTGGCAACAATATTTAAGAGTGAAATAGCAAAGCAATCAAGACTGATGGAAATGATTCGTTATGCACAGGAATAATAATAGTCATTCGGTTTACATCAAAGTTCTGAATCTTCGACGTTTCGACGATGCGACGTTTAAAAACGCATTGTTTCCATTGCCGATGTTACGGCCGAGTTAGGTGTCGGTAATCCACAGTGCCAAATCGAGAATTTTCGAAAGACGGCATCACATCGACGGGGCAAGGCGCCCAATCGAAGTTCTTGACGGTTTAAAATCCCGGCAATAGCTCGTGAGAGATGTACTGTAGTCACGCTACTATGTCGATATATATTTGAATTGAAATTAATTCGTAGCGTCTTTTTATTTGAAAAAAATATTTCTATAAAACGAGACTGATAAATTATATTGTTTAAAGTATTGTCCATCGCTAGGCACGACTTTTTTCCATATTTCGGATAGGATACGAATACCACGACGGAAGAACGCCTCGCATTTAGGTGCCATCCACGAATCGACCCATTTTTTGCAATCTTTGTACGAAGTAAGTTTCTGTTCGAACAGGCGATGAACCATCGATCGGAACAAGTGATAATGAGGAAATGCGATGTCTGGAGAGTACAGCGGGTGGGGTAGGACTTTCCATTTGAGCGTTTACAAGTATGTTTCAACCGGTTTTGGGACGTGAGGACGAGCATTGTCGTGTTCGAAAATCACTTTGTCGGGTCTTTCGTAGTATTTCGACCGTTTTTACTTTAATGCACGACTCAAGCGCATTAATTGTAGTGACCGGTAGCGATCTCCAGTAGTGGTTTCGTTCGAGCGATTCCTCAACACGATGACTTTTAGCAGCACTTCATTCAATATCAAAGTAATGCAGTAAAACTGCCTGCAAAAACAATTTGACGGGAACGAGATTTGTCACTTTCGACGTAAAAAGTGTTTTTATTCACGCTTAAATCATATGACATATACTGAAACCGACGCTCAATGACACCTTTTTTACGGAAAGTATTTGGAGCTGGTAATACATAAAAAATGTACTACCTATGATATCCTTGGTAAAACGCTACGAATTAATTCCAATTCCGAATACGTTCTGCGGGATTTCGAAAGTATCGTATAACCATGATCTCAAGCGTACTAGGCGACTATACTTATATGGACGTTATCGAAAATTCGGTCGTTCCATACATTGGCGTTCGAAACATTGCATTTTCGAAATTCTGCACTGATTGGACTTCGAATATCCGGAGCTTCGGTCCACACCCGAGACAATAACTCACATGTAAGGATAGATATGAATCACCCATTCTCTCAAGATTGCGTAGGACTATTACTTTGTAAGATCCATCTCGTAAAAAACTATCAAAATCTGAAAACGGTAAGGACACTGCTAGATAACTTATCAGCTTAGCGGAATACGCGACATATGTGAGGACCGCGGAAATATATATTGAGATAATGGCTATCCTCATCGATGTTTTGTCGGGAAACACTGTAACAAGAAATGTTGAGAACGAACATTAGATTAACAGTCGTTGCAGGAAAATTCTGCAATGTCCTTACCATCGAGCCCTTGCTGACAGAATATACCCCAGACGCCGAGATAATTCTCTAAAATAACAGACTTCAAAGATTTCGAACCGTCTTGTACTTTGATAACGGTCAGTAGCAGAACCGTAGTAATTATCAGCGCGATTATTGTCATCCAAACGTTCAATGTAAGAACCTTTGAACAGAAAACGATCGCCAATCGAATTGAAATGATCCAGAGCGGATCGATTTGTACATCGGGCTACTTATTGGTAATTGCTCGAACCTCAAAGTAGTCGCGTATGCGATTCGATTGTCTGATGAACAGTTTCGTTGACCATGTCCCCACTGGGCGAGTATTATCGATCTCGGTAAAGTCTCCCATACCTATACGAACGATCGAAAGATCCGCTTCATTATCCGTTAGCCAGCTTCTCAGACTTGTCCACTTTTTCGTCGTTTCGTTGTAGGTTCTCATTGATTCAAGTAGAATTTCCTTCGAGATTGTGAAATTCATGGCACCTTTCAGTGCGGCCAATAATGCACAGTCGTAGCGAAGCCACGGACAAGAAGTGCCGCAGGAGTAAACTGAAGGCTGTGTTGTGCCGGCGCACCGCGCGACCGATAGGGAGCAGGTGGGAAGGCACTTTAACAATTATTTATTTATTTTTTCGTAGGTATCTACCGTAAAAGATTAGAATCCACGTAGATCAGTGAACAAATTGGTTTATTTAGTTATATTTGTCGGTTAATGCACGGTTTGAACAATGCTTTATTTACGTTATCTCGACCGGACCGCGACTCGAATTGACATACGCCTAGACACCATCCCTTGGTGTAATTCGACGGTCCGGGAGTCTCCTGCTGAAGGCAGATGGCTCCTTCTCGATGCAAGACAAGACTGCCCCTTGGTTGTTAGCTGGGTCTCCCATTACGACTTCCAACCAAGGGTTCAATAATCTAATCGTCTATATTAATAAAATGTGTATGCTGTGAAGTGCTGACTACCCGTCAGCATTCGAAGGATCAGTGACTGTTCGCGTCAGCTGCTGACGGGCAGTCGCTCGTTGCACTCAGTCACTGCCCTCGCTTTCGACATTCTCCGGGAATGTCGAAAGTTGTAAAAATGTCCTTAGTTTTTTATGATGAGTTTTGGCGGCACAACAGCTGACAGAATGGTCATCGTATGTCGGAATTGTTGTGAATATTCGGGACGGGAACAGACTCACATCGTGCATGATTATGCGCAGACCCGTGCCACGTAAGTTGCTGCGTCTGGCATTGAATCCCTTGGTCGATAATAATTTCAAGCTTTCGTTCGGGGTCCAGGAAGCGATATCACCGATTTCCGTATGATTACTACCGACGGACCACCATTCCTGCAACACTGGAGCACCGCAGCAAAGAACCAGCATCAAAGTATCAAGCCAAAGGCGAAACATATTTCCCTCCGGGTTACGACAATATTCGCACACCGGGTCGTCAAAATCACCGTCGAATATTGCCAACCAAATCGCATACGATTGGCTCATTTTTATATCTTTGTAGCTGTATTCGTCAATTTCGTCAAGCGATTTGAGCAGAGTCACTACTAGCGGTCGACCTGTTCGATTGTGATAAGATTGCAGGTCTTGGTTCAGATACCCGACGTCAGTCATTCACGTGAAAATGCTTTGCTTCGAGAAGGTACGGGTTAACGAGTTAGCTGTCGCATAAGTTCGCATTTCTGAACAGAACGCAGTAGATTAATTTCTGGTGGCATGGTTCTAAAAATTTCCGCTCGACGAAATTTAACTTACCCGCATTGTACAGAGAAAGCACGATCATGACGATCGACGTGCTGAATTTAGCGTGAACGTCGGATATAAGCGGAACGTATTTATTGTAATCCGCAATCACGAAACTCGAGTACCCTTCCATGTTATATTTCGCGTTATTGTGTGTTACTCGTTTCACTAACAGTTTTGGTGAATGACACTTTTTTTCGGTCGTTCTGCTCATCTCAAATGGCAAACTCCGCAAGCTACTAACGGATGCGAAGTTCCGACGCTACTGAAACCCCACGTCTGAGATACTGGTGTATCCAGCCGGAGAATCGTCAATTTTTATGTTACCGGACGTAGCTCTTGACGTAAATCTAGGTTTGAGACGGAGGGGGTTGATATCGACTAAACGAAATCGTGCTTGTATACGAGTAGATAGGCTATGAGAGTTCTGGACCACCGCGTGTTAGTGCACACACACATGCACACACGCATGTGCGTGAGCTCACACGTACACGGCATGGAAGCGGGGGTAATACGGGTCGGGTATTTGATGACGTCATCGGTATGACTCAGGATGTTCTGGAACATTCGATGACGTCATCGGCCTATGACTCTGGATTTTCTGGAACATTCGATGACGTCATCGGCGTATGACTCAGGATTTTCCGGAACATTCGATGACGTCATCGTGTGACTCATAGACTATGAGAGTTCTGAACCATCTCACCCCAACTCCATGTACCGGGGTCGTTTTCGGCGGCGCGTTACCACACTCACAATTATCTCGGCGTATGACTCAGGATTTTCTGGAACATTCGATGACGTCATCGGCGTATGACTCAGGATTTTCTGGAACATTCGATGACGTCATTGTGTGACTCATAGGCTATGAGAGTTCTGGGCCACCTTCTAGAACATTCGATGACGTCATCGGCGTATGACTCAGGCTGCATTCGATGAGGTCATTGGCGTATGACTCAAGATTTTCTGGAACATTCGATGACGTCATCGGCGTATGACTCAGGATTTTCCGGAACATTCGATGACGTCATCGTGTGACTCATAGGCTATGAGAGTTCTGAACCACCTTCTAGAACAATCGATGACGTCATCGGCGTATGACTCAGGATTTTCTGGAACATTCGATGACGTCATCGGCGTATGACTCAGGATGTTCTGGAACATTCGATGACGTCATAGGCGTATGACTCAGGCTGTTCTGGATCCAACAAGAGGATTGTGAGGAGGTAGGCTGCTTACTCATCAAACCACCCTGTGAATGGGACAGTCTACCAACAAAATATAAAAGTCAGAATTTATGGTGTCAACGCAATCATCATGGTATTCCGTGGAATGTCGGTGATATGCCTTATTATGAGCTTAAAGGCGTATTCGACATCATTTTGAAAGATGTGAGTTGTATTTATGTGAAAGCAGTGGAAAAGAAACAATGGATCGCCGACATCATAGGATTTTCCAAACCAATTATCAACATGGAATATTTGGGCTGTCCTGCATTGCGGGACTTGAGGGTTCCAACATGCTGGCACAACCGATATCATAGTGGAGTACGCCGATACCGTTGTGCATTCGAAAACGTTCAGTGTTTGAGGAAGTGGTACTTGCAAAATTGTATGCCAACATTTGCAAGATCCGTAAAATTGTTTTGTGAATTGAAAAATCTGAGAGACATGCGTGCTGAAGATATCGCTTGTCTCCCACAAGAGTTTATCCTTACTTTTGCATGGAATGATATCGATTATGTGTGGGATAAACTTCCTAGAGATATGCAAACGGATGAAGCTATTGTGAAGTATCGTCGATGTCGAAAACACCACCTTAATATTGAAAATAATGACGCTTTAGATGGTCCTGTGCCTTTAATTAAAAACTGTCCTGCGCGTAAGAATATTTCAAGAATGTATAATCAATAAAGAGAGTTAAAGTACTCAAGTGGTAAATTTATTGCTCGCGCTGAATGAATGAGCATAGTCATCAGCATATTTCCATCTTCGTCTTACTAGTGTGATTTCATACTGAGTAAGCGGTCAATCGTTGAATTTAGGCGTTGAGATTTATATCGCGGATATGTAACTCGATACTAGCATCAGGCACGCATCACCACATAGGCACGCATCACCGTGAGAAATTATTTTTTTTACCTCAAAAGAAGAGCACACGAATATTCGAAATATTTACATCGAACCGAGCGAGCGAGCGCCTTATCTCTGTAACCTGATACTCCTGCGTAGATTTCGCCGGCCATCTCGTACAAGCAGATCGTTAAATAAAAGTACAATATTATAAGAATTGTTAATAACGTTCAGTAAAATACAATAAAAGTTGAATATGCAACGAATTTTTCATCCACGCATTCTTTGGAGAATCAGTATCGAAGAAGAAATTTTTCGGATATCGAACCGAGCGAGCGAGCGCCTTATCTCTGTAACCTGATACTCCTGCGTAGATTTTGCCGGTTAGCTTGTACAAGCAAATCGTTAAATAACAATGCAATATTGTAAAAATTGTTAATAACATTCAGTAAATTATAATAAAAGTTGAATGTGCAACGAATTTTTCATCCAGGAATTATTTAGAGAATCAGTATTGAAGATGGATTTTTTCAGATTTCTTTGTTTTATATGTAATATTTTCGATCTATTGGGATTGATAAATGTCTCATAAGTTAAAATATTCTCGATGAGCAAGTTATATGTATAAGAACGTTCGAGATTGCTCATTTGAATATTCTCGAAACGCCTTTTGAACATAGAAATTTCTAAAAATACCACTAACAAATAATTTATTGCAAAGTAACTGCTTTCAGTCATTTTAAATAAGTGTTCAATAAATCAATTACTACTCTTATCGTTGGCAGTTGAAGAGATTTCATGATTTAAATGAGTTTTTTCTCGAATGTTCCTCGATGACAATTCTATTGTGTGGCTCTTTCTTAGGTCACTCTTTCTCGAAACGTCTTTTGGCAGAAGTTTCTAAAGTCATCATTAATAAATAATATCTCAAAAAGTAACTGCTTTCCTCGATTTAGGTAAAGTTTTCATACATCTATTAACTACTCTTATCGTTAGAATTTTAAGATTTTTCATGATATAATAAGATTTTTGAATATTTTTTTGAATGTTCTCGACGTTTCTATTGTGTAACTCTTTCTTTCTCTGTCTAAAATATAAACAAAATGATATAATATAAAAGACGCGTAGTGCGGCTAGAGCGAAAACTGTGAACAGAGCTATCGTACGAGTCACATCGCGTTCAACAGCGTATAAGTAAGTGAATTCAAGTAGTGCATCTTCTACCTGTGTTATACACTTGTTGTGTGAAATATTATATGAAAAGTGAAAAGAAATTATTTTTCTGTTTTTTCGAACAAATGGCAGATCGGGAGGTTCTGTGTGGAATAGTGCAACTGGAAACAATAGTGCACGTTCCACGTTTGTGAATAAGAGCGTGCGATTATGATATTCTCAAGGCGGTCCTGACTGAGGCGATCGAATCTCACCTTAAGGAAGGTCGTGAAATATATTTGGACGTTGAAGGTTTTGAGGCAAAGTTGCACAGGGGTCCACACGGAGAATGGTGGTTCACACCGACCATCCTCATGGCGGCTCTGAGAGAGAACGACGAGATCGTTTACATACATTAAATATGGTGAGTTTCAGAAAAGAATAAGATTTTTACTGTGCCTATAAGCGATGTTCATTGTAAAAAAAAAAAATCGGATTTTTTTTTATTGTGCCTATAAGCGAAGTCCGTTATTTAAAAAAAAATTAATTTTTCATCCTCATCAAACGTGTACAGTGGTGATTGTCATCATTATCAGTGTGACTGCCATCATCTGCGTGACTGCCATCATCAGTGTGATTGCCATAATCAGTGTGACTATCATTATATTTTTTGAAAATAATGAACGCCATTTTTCATCATCATTATATATATTGAGAATAATGTGTAACAAATAAAGGTAAAAAAAGAAAATAATATATATAACAGGTGTTTATTTTTATTGAGTACAATTTTATGCATCAACGTTGTTCTCGCCATTATCGTTGTTGATTAACAAAAAAGTTTTTGTATCATAATTATTCAACTGTTTCATCATCGTTTTTACCATCGAGTTGGAACATCAATATTTTCAGCGTTGTTTTCACCGTTGGGTTCGGCCTCACTGTCAATCATCGTCAGTATCTTCATATTATTGCCATTTGAAAGATATAACTTTTTCATAAAAAACAGTTCTTGCATCTCAATCATTGAATCGTTTTCACCATCGAGTTGGAACATCGATGTTTTCACCGTTGGGTTCATCTTCATCGTTTGTTAATAATCAGCATCATCATTTCAAGAAATTCAATCATACTAATTTTACATATTAAGTAAAACAGAATGAAAAGCAAAACGGAAAAATATGAGTTAGTAAAATATTGTCAGCATCTTCGGAGAACATCCTGCGTTATCGATTGCGACTAGTTAAAAATTCATGATGCACAATATCGTTAGCTTTAGGCTAATAAAAGAATCTTCTGCATTATCGATCGCGACTAATTAAAAATTCATGGTGGTACAATATCGTTAGCTTTAGTCTAATAAAAGTATCTTCTGCATTATCGACCACGACTAATTAAAACTCCATCATGGCAACACTCGGATTTAAAAAAAATGCATTTGAACGAGTCTCGATCCTTCGGCCACGCGGTTGCGAGCTAGACCGTTGCCCCTTGCGCCACCGAGAATTTGTACGTTCACATGCAAACTTGTATATAACACCCGAAGTTTCTATCTATCGACCTTTTGAAAACGATTGAGTGCTGGTATCTTACTGCTTCCATATTTATGTACTATCTTCACAAAAGTTTGAAAAGGAATCGCTATCCTGATAGTACTTAGATATTCAATATGACTAGATATACTCGATTTTTTGTTCGCTTAAAGAAACGTTTTCGAAAATAAAAATTTAAAAGCATTACATTTTTTATATGTTTATTAAATGATTAATAATCATGGTTATACAGAAGAAAATTCACACTGATTATACTGTTTACTGATATAATGTAGATACAGATGATTTTCTTCAGAAGCTTGCTGCATCTGCTTGAATGTTGTTCATTATCTTGCAATAATTTTTTTGTGATTCTTGATGGAAAAAATGAGGAATATTCGTTGTCCAGTCCCACGGTGACTTGCATGCCGTACATGGTTTTTATCTTTCTCATCTCAGTTACTTTGTAAGTTTTGCCAGATTTGAGCTCTGAAAATTTCTTTGTTGGTAGAAAATTTTCCATGCGGCGGCTCACTTCGTTGATTTTTGTCAAATCCATGTTGTTGTTGAAAATTTAACTGGGATAATTTTCTAGTGAGATGGTCGAAATCACTTTTTAACTGAATTTGTTTTTTTACTTCTTGGATATTTTGAAGAAATAAGTCGATTCGTACTTTAAGTTTGTTACGCTTATGACGATCTTGCATGCTACAACAACAGCAAACATCGCACGATAAAAATGAAACCGACGGATGTCACCGCTGAGAACGAGAAAAAGATTCTTCGCGATATTTATGGAAATTACCGTGTCAATCATACGCGTAAGATAAAGTTCAAAATTGGCGATAAAGTCCGAATCAGCAAGTACAAACACGTTTTCGAGAAAGGTTATACGCCGAATTGGACGACTGAAATTTTCACCATAAGCGAGATACGAAATACCGATCCCATCACGTACAAGCTCAAGGATTATCAAGACCAACCGATCCAAGGCGGGTTTTATGAGGAAGAACTCACTCCAGCCAGAAATCCTGACATTTATCTTGTGGAAAAAATAGTTCGAAAACGTGGAAATCAGCTGCTCGTAAAATGGCTAGGTTTCGACAATTCACACA
Organism: Sussaba pulchella; assembly: GCA_963971145.1. Classification (NCBI taxonomy): domain Eukaryota; kingdom Metazoa; phylum Arthropoda; class Insecta; order Hymenoptera; family Ichneumonidae; genus Sussaba; species Sussaba pulchella. Next base: position 9,128,668 of record OZ020165.1, read on the forward strand.
ATAGTTGGATAAATAAGGCGGATTTGTAAAAGGTTTTTTTAAAAATAAAATCAATGAAAAAATATATCTGAGTGTTTTTATTTTTTATAACCATACGGTACAGTATCCGTACTATTGGGTAAAATAATTCTCTTATCATCTAACCAACTTAAAGCTAATTTTTCTGTTTCATGGTGTGGACTTCGTGTTTTTTACTATGAATTAAATATTGATCTTTTACTAGGTTTTGTCGTTTAAAAAAGCATTTTTTATAGTCTTCAAACGTGATTGTTCTTAATGTGGATCCTTTAATACCTTTAGCTTTCTTTTTGTCCTTTGTCTCACCAAAAACTTTAAACGCATACAATTTTGCTCGCAACCCGATAAATTGTTCCATTATTTGGCCATTCATTTCATCTTTCATTAAGCCAAGAACTTTCTTATTTGCTAATGGAATTCCGTATACATTATTTGCTGGATAATCAGAAGTATCGAATCTGCACAAATCGTGCTTCAAGTAAGCATATATGTCGAAAATAGTAAAATGATATAAAAGGCTGTCGGTGTCAGTATACATCAACTTTGCTCGATTTCCAAATGTTTGTTTTATATAATTATAATGGAAGTCGTAAATGTATGTTTTTGATAGATCGAGAATTGAAAACCCAACATATATGGGCTTATTAAAGTGAACCTTCATACGACTCATTTCAATTATTGCCATGTCATTATCAAATACGGTACAGCTATGGACATTGGGTTTTGCAATGAGAGCCTTCGCACCGTATCGGCCTTCCCACTTTATCACGAGTTTCACATCCTTCTGCTTTCTCACATTCTCCATGGTTTTCCCAAATACTGCATTATTCATCAAATTGAAAAGGTTTTTTTCAAATTCGTTGTTGGGTTTTTTTCTCAATTCAGAATTCAAATCAATGTATGTTTTAAGCCATGTCGCTTGTTTAAACTTCAAGACTCTATGAATTTTCTTTAATTTCATGCCCAGATTCATATATTGTTTCAAATTTCTATAATGAATGATGTATCGATTTTTCGGAAGAAAAGTTATCATTAATTTTGATGTTTTACTACCCGGTGGCACATAATGCTCTGGACAAAGTGGAAGGTCTTTATGTAATTCAAAAAGCTCGTCGGGATATTCTAAATCGACTTCAAAAATGTATCCCGTCGGCGAATCATCAGGAATATTCAAAACATTTACCGGTTCATGCTCCCACTCGAAAGAACCTACTGGTAGAGGTTGACTCATTGCTGCTCCATACAAATTGTTCACATCAAAGTACATTAGGTACGATTCCTCTTTGCTTGGATCGAATTTTTCACCCATGTATCTGTTATTTGCATGAGCATATCTATTGGAACACTGCGATACGCCACCTCGAATACCTTTCTCAACAAAAAGAAGCATTTCGGGATCTGTGAAGAGTTCAAGCTGTACACCAGTACATTTGAGCATTGCGTCAAAAGCAAGTCCTGGGGCGGTGAAGTAATGCAGAGGATCCAGCATGTACGTAGAAGAGCAGTTGCGTCGAAAATTCTCAAATATATCCGCCAACAGTAGGACATCAGTTTTCAAACATAAATCTGAATATTCACCTAATGTGGTTATGTTGAAAGTGTGCCAAACTTTTTTCGCATGCTCGTGTTCTTGTTCCGAAATATCTTCATTATTCAATTATGAGTAAAAATCTTGTTTTATTGGCAACTGCTCTTCATCGAGTTTTTCCCAACTATCAACGTACTCATATGGAAATACTCCCTTTCTCACAAGCAACTGAAACTCATCTAGATTATTTCAGTATACCCGTGTAATTGATTTATCATCATCACTCAAGTACGATGCTAATTTTTCAAGACCACTTGCCATGAACCTGAATGAGTCAATAAAGCGTAGATTCACATTTGTATCTTTAACGTATTCTGTGAATGAAATGTACTTCTCTTTATTTACAGGGAGTAGTTTCACCGGCCCATCAAATTGCGTAGCCAATTCTAAGATTAAAAAATGTGAATCGTTGCCCGAAAGATTGTGGAAAACTATAGGAATACTGTGAGATTTTGTATAATTCAAATTACACCCCTGATGCGCGGCACCACGAAATTTACCTGTAAAATGACAGTGGTCGCGGTGTTTAACATCTACCAGAGTAAATGGTTGTCCACAGATATGACATTTTACTGCGTAATCATATTCTTTTTTTCACGCGAAGTGAGTTCTTTCATTGGCACGATTTTCTTTAAATAAAAATCAACAATTTGCCCTACTTTGAACAATTGATGAACAAACCATTCAATACAATCAGAACCACGTCTTATTTCAAAAGTGGAGAGAGAATCATCAAAGGAACATTGTAAATAATACGCAGCACTGTGCGGAACATGCTTTTGACACTGTGTACCATTTCCATTAGTATGATTGAATTTCTTGAAATGATGATGCTGATTATTAACAAACGATGAAGATGAACCCAACGGTGAAAACATCGATGTTCCAACTCGATGGTGAAAACAATTCAATGATTGAGATGCAAGAACTGTTTTTTATGAAAAAGTTATATCTTTCAAATGGCAATAATATGAAGATACTGACGATGATTGACAGTGAGGCCGAACCCAACGGTGAAAACAACGCTGAAAATATTGATGTTCCAACTCGATGGTAAAAACGATGATGAAACAGTTGAATAATTATGATACAAAAACTTTTTTGTTAATCAACAACGATAATGGCGAGAACAACGTTGATGCATAAAATTGTACTCAATAAAAATAAACACCTGTTATATATATTATTTTCTTTTTTTACCTTTATTTGTTACACATTATTCTCAATATATATAATGATGATGAAAAATGGCGTTCATTATTTTCAAAAAATATAATGATAGTCACACTGATTATGGCAATCACACTGATGATGGCAGTCACGCAGATGATGGCAGTCACACTGATAATGATGACAATCACCACTGTACACGTTTGATGAGGATGAAAAATTAATTTTTTTTTAAATAACGGACTTCGCTTATAGGCACAATAAAAAAAAATCCGATTTTTTTTTTTTACAATGAACATCGCTTATAGGCACAGTAAAAATCTTATTCTTTTCTGAAACTCACCATATTTAATGTATGTAAACGATCTCGTCGTTCTCTCTCAGAGCCGCCATGAGGATGGTCGGTGTGAACCACCATTCTCCGTGTGGACCCCTGTGCAACTTTGCCTCAAAACCTTCAACGTCCAAATATATTTCACGACCTTCCTTAAGGTGAGATTCGATCGCCTCAGTCAGGACCGCCTTGAGAATATCATAATCGCACGCTCTTATTCACAAACGTGGAACGTGCACTATTGTTTCCAGTTGCACTATTCCACACAGAACCTCCCGATCTGCCATTTGTTCGAAAAAACAGAAAAATAATTTCTTTTCACTTTTCATATAATATTTCACACAACAAGTGTATAACACAGGTAGAAGATGCACTACTTGAATTCACTTACTTATACGCTGTTGAACGCGATGTGACTCGTACGATAGCTCTGTTCACAGTTTTCGCTCTAGCCGCACTACGCGTCTTTTATATTATATCATTTTGTTTATATTTTAGACAGAGAAAGAAAGAGTTACACAATAGAAACGTCGAGAACATTCAAAAAAATATTCAAAAATCTTATTATATCATGAAAAATCTTAAAATTCTAACGATAAGAGTAGTTAATAGATGTATGAAAACTTTACCTAAATCGAGGAAAGCAGTTACTTTTTGAGATATTATTTATTAATGATGACTTTAGAAACTTCTGCCAAAAGACGTTTCGAGAAAGAGTGACCTAAGAAAGAGCCACACAATAGAATTGTCATCGAGGAACATTCGAGAAAAAACTCATTTAAATCATGAAATCTCTTCAACTGCCAACGATAAGAGTAGTAATTGATTTATTGAACACTTATTTAAAATGACTGAAAGCAGTTACTTTGCAATAAATTATTTGTTAGTGGTATTTTTAGAAATTTCTATGTTCAAAAGGCGTTTCGAGAATATTCAAATGAGCAATCTCGAACGTTCTTATACATATAACTTGCTCATCGAGAATATTTTAACTTATGAGACATTTATCAATCCCAATAGATCGAAAATATTACATATAAAACAAAGAAATCTGAAAAAATCCATCTTCAATACTGATTCTCTAAATAATTCCTGGATGAAAAATTCGTTGCACATTCAACTTTTATTATAATTTACTGAATGTTATTAACAATTTTTACAATATTGCATTGTTATTTAACGATTTGCTTGTACAAGCTAACCGGCAAAATCTACGCAGGAGTATCAGGTTACAGAGATAAGGCGCTCGCTCGCTCGGTTCGATATCCGAAAAATTTCTTCTTCGATACTGATTCTCCAAAGAATGCGTGGATGAAAAATTCGTTGCATATTCAACTTTTATTGTATTTTACTGAACGTTATTAACAATTCTTATAATATTGTACTTTTATTTAACGATCTGCTTGTACGAGATGGCCGGCGAAATCTACGCAGGAGTATCAGGTTACAGAGATAAGGCGCTCGCTCGCTCGGTTCGATGTAAATATTTCGAATATTCGTGTGCTCTTCTTTTGAGGTAAAAAAAATAATTTCTCACGGTGATGCGTGCCTATGTGGTGATGCGTGCCTGATGCTAGTATCGAGTTACATATCCGCGATATAAATCTCAACGCCTAAATTCAACGATTGACCGCTTACTCAGTATGAAATCACACTAGTAAGACGAAGATGGAAATATGCTGATGACTATGCTCATTCATTCAGCGCGAGCAATAAATTTACCACTTGAGTACTTTAACTCTCTTTATTGATTATACATTCTTGAAATATTCTTACGCGCAGGACAGTTTTTAATTAAAGGCACAGGACCATCTAAAGCGTCATTATTTTCAATATTAAGGTGGTGTTTTCGACATCGACGATACTTCACAATAGCTTCATCCGTTTGCATATCTCTAGGAAGTTTATCCCACACATAATCGATATCATTCCATGCAAAAGTAAGGATAAACTCTTGTGGGAGACAAGCGATATCTTCAGCACGCATGTCTCTCAGATTTTTCAATTCACAAAACAATTTTACGGATCTTGCAAATGTTGGCATACAATTTTGCAAGTACCACTTCCTCAAACACTGAACGTTTTCGAATGCACAACGGTATCGGCGTACTCCACTATGATATCGGTTGTGCCAGCATGTTGGAACCCTCAAGTCCCGCAATGCAGGACAGCCCAAATATTCCATGTTGATAATTGGTTTGGAAAATCCTATGATGTCGGCGATCCATTGTTTCTTTTCCACTGCTTTCACATAAATACAACTCACATCTTTCAAAATGATGTCGAATACGCCTTTAAGCTCATAATAAGGCATATCACCGACATTCCACGGAATACCATGATGATTGCGTTGACACCATAAATTCTGACTTTTATATTTTGTTGGTAGACTGTCCCATTCACAGGGTGGTTTGATGAGTAAGCAGCCTACCTCCTCACAATCCTCTTGTTGGATCCAGAACAGCCTGAGTCATACGCCTATGACGTCATCGAATGTTCCAGAACATCCTGAGTCATACGCCGATGACGTCATCGATTGTTCTAGAAGGTGGTTCAGAACTCTCATAGCCTATGAGTCACACGATGACGTCATCGAATGTTCCGGAAAATCCTGAGTCATACGCCGATGACGTCATCGAATGTTCCAGAAAATCCTGAGTCATACGCCAATGACCTCATCGAATGCAGCCTGAGTCATACGCCGATGACGTCATCGAATGTTCTAGAAGGTGGCCCAGAACTCTCATAGCCTATGAGTCACACAATGACGTCATCGAATGTTCCAGAAAATCCTGAGTCATACGCCGATGACGTCATCGAATGTTCCAGAAAATCCTGAGTCATACGCCGAGATAATTGTGAGTGTGGTAACGCGCCGCCGAAAACGACCCCGGTACATGGAGTTGGGGTGAGATGGTTCAGAACTCTCATAGTCTATGAGTCACACGATGACGTCATCGAATGTTCCGGAAAATCCTGAGTCATACGCCGATGACGTCATCGAATGTTCCAGAAAATCCAGAGTCATAGGCCGATGACGTCATCGAATGTTCCAGAACATCCTGAGTCATACCGATGACGTCATCAAATACCCGACCCGTATTACCCCCGCTTCCATGCCGTGTACGTGTGAGCTCACGCACATGTGTGTGTGCATGTGTGTGTGCACTAACACGCGGTGGTCCAGAACTCTCATAGCCTATCTACTTATACGCACCTACGACGTTTATTTCCCGATGATTAAGGGACACCTCGTGGGTCGCTTGATAAAAATCAAAACCCGTGTCAAGAAGAATACGCAAAAGGTTAGGGGAAAAGGTGGAACGCCGCTGCCGTCGTGCTAAAATAGGACATGGCCGACAACCGGATCAAATATCGTCAATAATTGAGTAATCAGGCAAATTTATTCGTACATATTTCGTTAAAGCTCCAAGTGTGCGAAAAAAAATTGACAATTCCGTACTTCAGTTCCGTGATAATGTCTCATGAACGTAAAATCGAAGTTTTGATTTCAAACGTGATGTTTTGATGTCCGATCGTTCATATATTTTTTTATATAACGCAAGCATGTTTTCCTTGCTATTTCGTGCGTGTTTGCGGGAGATTTCGACGGTTGCTATGGTTACCAGGAGGTAAATATTAAAAATAACCACTAGTACGTAAATATCGGTGACTCATCCCTGTTGAGCGGTCGGAACGAATTTTTATATTCCATTTGTTTTGAGAAATCAATAAAATTAATAATTTATTCAATATTCATCAGATTTATGTACTGTTTGTTCAGTGTGGGGGCTCCGCCCGCTCCCCCTACCCCCGCCATCGTGGCTTCGCCCCGGGCACTTCAGTTATTTAACATCCGGTTAATTTCAATGCACGCCTTCGTAACAGTGGGTTAAGCTCGGATAACGTGGTTTTGTTATATAAAGTATCGTGTGCATCTTGGAGGCGGGCCTTTCAACGGTTCGTGCTGAAAATATACGCGCCCACCGTTAAAAGTGGCCAGTTGCCTCCTTGATACACAATATACTTTTATGATATCTTCATCACAGTCACACTTGTGTATTTTTCAAATTTTGTAATGACATTGGGCCATTATCGTCTTGCTGATTCGCAGTGTGGCCTTTGGTCAATTTACTGATAATTCTTGGGAACTTTTAATTCTGAAATCGACGATGTGCATTGACTCGGTTTTGACATAGTTTTCATTGAATTGGAATGAGATGTAAATAATTCAGGCCTCCTGGGATTTTTATGTATCTCGAACTACCTTATAGTGGATAAGTTTCGACCGAGCATACAAGCGCAAGGTTAAACAGTCAGCCGAAACTTTTGCGGAAATAAATCAAACAAGCCCAACTCATCATCCGCAAACTCTCTTTCACCGTTCTAAATAACCTAAATAAATGAATTCTTGAAATCAATATTTTATTACGGCTGCTGAACAGAGAAGATAGTGGGGAAGATTATTTGCGAGTGCATATTCGTTGCCGAGTCCTTTGCAGTACGCGACGTCGGTTCGTAAATCCAATTACAATAGGATATCGTTCAAGAAATCCTTAACGAGAGCATTGATAATACCCCTTCTTCGCAGGCCACTTTTTATCGCACTTACGTATCCTCTCCAGAATGAGCTTGTCTTGTCAATAGCTATTCCGGAAAATTAAATAAAATAGAAATTTTTAACCAATCTTTGGAAAACCTATAAATTAATAATGCGAAGTGATAGATAAATTATTATTACTCTGGAATATAATCGTCGTTTTGTTCGTCGACTTTTCCCGACTCGCAGCGTATTGGAACTTTCTTTCGTTACTCATCAAATTGATATGAGTAGTAAAAAAAGAACTTAAGTTCATTGTATTGGGAATTGGAATTGATTCGTAGCGTTTTATCAGAGATCGCGTAAGTATTTCATTCTTCATGTATTATCAACGCCAATTTTTTTCCGTAAAACAGCTGTCATTGGGTGTCAGTTTCAGTGTATATAATTTGGTTGAAGCGTGAATAACAACACCTTGTACTTTATCGAATATATCAAACTTCGTTCCGGATAAATTGTTCTTGCGGGGAGCTTTACTTCATTACTTTAACGGGGTATTGCTGTCTAGAAGCTTGTTTTTCAAGTCATTTTTAGAAATTGTAATTTATTGCTTCGTCGTATGACAATCCGGTCTTGGTCGGTTCAAGCGAGCGCGATAAGCCGCAGTAGATTCGGACGAACATAAGAATATAACACAAATATATAATATATAAATCTGGAGGCACACGATGAAAATGTATTGAGAGACGGTACTTACGATTTCACGAAGTTTAATAATGCTTATGGCCAACGCTATCACTGACAAACGATACAATCGGCGCAAGCGCAGAACATGGAGCCTTAACGGGCTTTTACAAATTCGATCATACAGACGACGATAATAATGACGTTATTATTGACGGGTTAACAAACGAAAAACGTTTCGACTGCCGGAGTAACATCAAGCGATATACGAATGCGATTTATAAAGCGTAGTTTCAATTTCACAACTTTCTTCCCGGAGATCAATCGATATTAACATTACGCTTGCGAATTAACATTGTAATTGCGGTACTTATCGTGATTCGGTAGTGACGATCGCATATGTTTTGCGCTGTTGATACGAAACTAATTTTCCTCCTTTCGAATAGCGCGATCGCTGCGCTGTTAGATTGTTTCTTCCTTTGTAATTAATCGTAATGCATGGCGGGAGTGCTCAGCGGCAACTGTCGCCGCAATGATCCAACGATACCTCCAAAATCATCATTTCTCACACCACGTAATGACGAATGTCGATCGCGACGATTCCCCGCCCCGATCTCATCCCCACTCTCGAGTGATTAGCGGCGCACGAAGCCGGGACGGTTCGTTACAAAATTAATTTTGAGAAAACTATCGAGCCTCCAATGCCGGGATTTTTTACGCACAGTAAGTCATGTTTCAACTAACGACGCAAATTTTTATGAAAGATTTCATTGAAATTTACACAAGTTATGAGCTGTTACGCAGGCCGCGGCGTGAGAGGTACGTCCAACCGGGCGCACGGATTGTGGCGGTTCTATTCGAGTTTTATTCGAATTTCAACTTATTATTTATCTGGCACATTTTCGAAACCCTCCACTATAAGAAAATGGAAAAAAAATATCGATTTTTTGAAATTACTAGACAGCAATACCCCGTTAATATCAGAAAAGTGCTGCCAAGAGTCATCGTATTTTAGTGGAAGTTTATGGTGGCAATTCTCTAGCTGAGCAAACGTGTCGGACGTGGTTTGTCAAATACTTCACGAATAGTTTAAAATGTTCGACAAGCGTGCAATGAAGGTAAAACGGCCGGAATACTCCGAACGACACGACAAAGTGATTTTGCAACACGACAATGCTCGTCCGCACGTCGCAAAACCGGGCAAAACATACTTGGTAACGCTCAAATGGGAAGTCCTACCCCACCCACCGTATTCTCGAGACATTACTCCTTCTGATTGTCACTCATTCCGCTTGATGACTCATGGCCTGTCCGAGCAGAAGCTTACTTCTCATGAAGATTGCAAAAAATGCGTCGATTCGGGGATTGCATCTAAATGCAATCCACAGAGCGTTCTTCCGACGTGGTACTCGTATCCAACCCGAAAGATGAGAAAAACCGAAGCTACCGAAGGACAATACTTTGAATAATATCATTTTTTGATTTATTTTCAAATAAACATTTTTTTATATAAAAAAACGCTACGAAGTAATTTCAACTCCCAATATATCATTGCAGATTTTACGTCCAGTCCCGAATATTATAAGTATTCGGTGAACGAAGTACACAAAGGGGTGGTCTCTCTTTTGCGTCAGGGCGTTAGCCCTTTACTGCGGGGACGGAGACCTCGCCTTATCATGCACGAACTAATGACGTTACCTGATGTTGGTGGAAGAACAGTATTTAATCAAAACCGATCTCCACTTGTAGACTGCGGTTTGATGGATCCCGTTGAGACTCGATCGAACGACCAGATGTGGAAGGTCAGGTGGTTGAGTGAGGCACGAGCGGTTATACGTCACACAACGATTTTTAATGTTCGATTCAAAAGTCACAGTACAACTTCAATTATAAAATGTTCGTACAATTGATTTCACAATGTCGATACTCAAAATGTAATACAGTTCACGTAAAAGTCGCGGTACAATTTCACTTATGGGATGTCCACGTTTATTATTTCAATATATAAATCGGGCGCTTCGCCACTTGCGCGAAAGAAGACACTCGGGTCTTAAGGTACCGAAAATCAGAAGGTTCTTGCGGTATTTTCGCGATAAAGAGACTCTTTGGTCTTTTGCAATAAATAACTGACACCGTTGACTTATGAGGTCTTTCAGTGCAGCCTGAGAGGGACTCGTGGCCCTTTGGATAATTATTCAATGCAATCAACTGGACTCCTTGGTCCCTTTAAATTTTTATTTAATTCAATTAACTGGACTCTTCGGTCCCTTTGTAATTGTTTGGTAATATTCAATTAATCCAATTATCTGGACTCTTTGGTCCCTTTGTAATTGTTTGATAATATTAACTTGATTCAAATATCTGGACTCCTTTGGCCCCTTTTGTATTTATTTAAGTTTCGTTGCAATTTCATTTAATTCACTTTAATCGCTTCGAGTTATTCGTTATTTAATTATTCGCCTCTAACGTTTCTAAAGTCCAAACCGTAAAACAGACGGTGTACACAAAAATATATCAAGACCGTTCGCGTAAACGATTCTAAGTCCAATCCGTGAAATAAACGGTGGACGCAAAGAGTCGAAGTCTGGTGAACGCGAAACGATTCTAAGTCCAATCCGTAAAATAAACGGTGGACGCAAAGCTGGGCTCCCGTTCTTCCGGAGTAACGGTGCTGATGAGTTCGGTGGAATAACTGATTAATTTGCTAAAAATCGCGGCTTTTATACTGTGAGAATGTATCTCTGTTTCCCTTAATCCAATAAAAGGGCCTATCGTTCTTTCTCATTCTATATCGATTGGCCTACGTGATTTTCTGCACGTACGCATCCGTTCGGTAGCAGATCTTCGCCTACTTGAATTCTCGTAAATTATTGCCGAAAGTGTCAAATAAGATTGCCGCTTCCGGAGTCGGGGCTTTGCATCTCCGCGGCGCGCGGAAACCTGATGCCGTATTCGGAGAATTGGTCGCGGAGAAGGCAATATTATGCGTTATTTATTGGGAGCGAGCTGTCCGTCGGCGCGTGTGACCACTACACACATTCGTACGCGCGCGATAGGAATATTATTAAAAGATCGCCTCTTGTATTCTCTAAGCGCATATGAGTCATTAGTCCCTTGGTCGCTCTTGGGCGTTGGCTAGGAGCGAAGACGTAACACAGATGATCGGGAAAATGGAAATTGTTAAAACGAGGACAACAACAAAAGTGGCAAATAAACAAAATTAACTCACTCGTACTGTTTCCTCTATAATCAGGAGCCGTGACATTCAATTGTATGCTACCAACATTGTATCTCTTTATTTCCGCGCTGGACATTAATCTTCCCCAAATGGCTGGCCAGATAGCTTGCAGCTCAAATGATAGTTTTTCTGAAAATTAATACGATGGAATTATAAAATAGAAACACCCTTCAAGGTCATGTGTCTTGTCACGACGAATATTGTACGGGCCGAGGATGGACACATTTTATTTCGGGCTATTCGTGTTAAAATCCACACTTACCGATCGTTACTACCACAACGCACTTTGTTTTCCGGAGGTTTCTGACGCAACGCGACGAGTTTGCAGTGACCGAGACTTTTGGAATTTCGAGGGATAGATCAATGGTATCGATAACTAGATTCGAAGTAACGTTGATGGTATGGATTATAACAAGACCGTCGAGAACTTTCATCTCCGAAATACGACCGATATTAACTAATTGATCAGGCAAATAAACCGTGTTTTCATAACCGGCAAGGCTTTCGCTTATCGCCATGGCAAATTTTTTCCACTTAAGATCCGCCATCGTAGCCGTTACGTCTAAAATGGAAATATTTGAATGGATATATATTTTTACTACATGATGGAATTTATTAGCTCGTACAAATAACTCGTCAGGAGCGTATTGGGCATGCTTTAATAAAGGCATGTTGGAGTTTCATAGTTACTTTACTTTCTAATACGATTTACGGTGTATAAAAAAATCAGGGTCAAATTGGAGACCCGTACGACACCTTTAAGGGGTGCCTGTATGCGATCGAAATTTCCCATTTGAATAACCTTACATTTTTCGATTTAATAATGTTGGGAAAGTTTTTTTCTGTCTACGATTCCTACAACTCACCGACATAATATGTGGATATCACACGTGAAAAAGTGATATGGTAATAGAGTTAGGTTATGTTAATGAGACGGGAAATTCTGACCGTATAGAGGCACCCCTTAAAGGTGTCGTATAGTTTTCCAATTTTACCTAGATTTTTTTACACACATCGTATTAGAAAATAGCATCTATGAAAGTCCAACATCACTTTATTAAGGTACACCCTATTCCGTAGCCATTATTATTCATTCCAATCAAGACTTATTCCTACATTTTTTATAAACCATTTTTGCTGCAGTGTTTGTTATAATTTTTATTAAATGTATGCAGCTCAGACATTGACACTCACGGTATTCGTTTGCTAAGCCTTCGGAAGCTCGCCGCGCGTTATCCTGGACAGTTCCTGTCCGGTAAAGTATCTGCGGATATCCAGTGACACCTGCTTCTCTAGGGCGGCCCATAACACCTTCGCAATCCGGAACGAGTGACAAAACACCCGCGAACCCCATAAGCCACGTAGCCTTCATTTTTCGATCGTTTCGATTCGATTCGATTTAATTTTCGGTCGAAGCTTTACTCCTCCCGACACTTGTCACGTTCAGGGTTTTATACAAATCCTGATCAAGAATCCCGGTTGATCATCCGTCAGGTGAATCGTGCAAATACGTTCTCGTGGGAAATCAACTGAGCCCTTAATTTTCACCACACCATAGGGAGAACAATTATTGTTTTTTGTAGGTAACAAATTTCAGTATAAAAGTTCTATTTAATAACGTTCTTGGTTCTCGTGGCAGAAGGCAAATTATGATTCTCAGGTAAAGCTAGATCGTCCGAAATGAGTGCTAATGAACTTTTTTGCATAACTTAGTCGCCAAGAACCTCATGATTGGACGAACAAGTTTTGAATACAGTTCTCATTGTAACGTAACGACGTATTTTAACGTGGAAAACGAAGTGGGGATTCCGGTTGAGTGCATCAAACAGATTCTTCTTCCCCGTTGCCGGTTTTTTCCATTCCCACACTCGGCACACGTCTACTATCTATTTTTTTCAAGCAACTCAACATCCTCCCATTTCAAAATGGGATTTTGAAAATTTCAAAATCTTATCAAATCTGAATTTATCGATGGATTCGGCCCCGGTAAGATAGTAATGATTGTTTAAAATAATTTTGCGAATATTTTTTTTGAAAAATCCAATATGCGCAGAACGTTCGTCTCCACGATTTAATTTTACTGCTCGATTTTGAGGCTTTCTTATCGGAGACCTCAGCACGAATTCGTCGGGAAATCTGTCGCTACTGCACGGCACGAGAATGTTACTTACGGCGGCACGCCAGAATGTAACTAAACTTACCGCACGCCGTGTGAAAAACAATTTGCGACTTTGAAAGATGGCAGCTCCGACGAAAATAAAGTTACGGATTTTTCGATGAAATTATCATCAAGCGCATTAATTTCTGCCCCGAATGACCCGTAATTAACTTGATAATTATCTTCGGTGTGTCGGATGATCACACGCGATAAAAACAAATCAATATCGCCGATTTTGGCAAAAATTTATATCTCAACTTTGTCTCACCACCGGAAATAAGCGAAGAAAATGGTGGTGCTGCGAGCCGGCTACCACGATTGCGCAAAGATTTTCCTGGGTTATGCAGGAAATCGTTTCCGCATGGAATAGTCATGTTGAAGACATTAACCGACCAAGTACGGCGGTCGGATATTTCGTATTTAAAAAAAAAATATCTTCCTTACATTGACATTTTCGCATTTGTTTCATTCTTTGCTGATAATGGTTGATTATTGTCTAGCTACTTCGTAGTCTACCCTGTGATCAATTTAATAACTTCGACAACTTCATAGGAATGATCCTATGATTTGATAAGAGCTTTTGTGTGACGAGAAAAATTCCCTCATTAAGATTCTGCGATGTTTTTCGTCGCGGGTTACCTTTTAGAAAAGCCACCAGCGTGTCAATCAATATATGAAAGGTTTCGTCGTGTTTAGATGTTTTTTGAGATCCCTTCACACTCCTAACTTTTCGCCGCAGGAACCAAGAGACTTATCGGTAACGATACGTTTCGTGCGTGAAACAGCTGCCCATAAAACTTTGATGGCAAATCGTTAACTCGTTTTTATTGTTTTGTTTTTTTCCACTCGCAGTATCGCTATCGTCTTACACGTTCCTTGAAAGCCTCGATTTTATATTCTTCTATCACGTACATTCTATAATTCTCGAATAAGTATTTGCAAATAGAAAAAGGAATGATCCTATTATTTGATAAAAGCTTTTGTCTGACGAATAAGTTCCCTCATCACGATTCTGCAATGTTTTTCGTCACGGGTTCCCTTTTAGAAAAGCCACCAGCTTGTCAAGCAATTTATGATAGGTTTCGTCGTGTTTGTATAATTTTTGAGATCTCTTTACAGTCCTGAATTTTCGCCGCAGGAACCAAGAGTCTTATCGGTAACGATACGTTTCGTCCGTGAAACAGCTGCGCATAAAATTTTGATGGCAAATCGTTAACGGGTTTTTATTGTTTTGTTTTTTTCCACTCGCAGTATAGCTATCGTCTTACACGTTCCTTGAAAGCCTCGATTTTATATTCCCCCATCACGTTTGTTCTATAATTATCAAATAAATATTTGCAAATAGAAAAAGGATTAATCTTATTATTCGCTACAAGCTTTCCTCTTCCGAATAAATTCCCTCATTAAGATTCTGCGAGGTATTTCGTCAAGGGTTCCCTTTTAGAAAAGCTACCAGCGTGTCAAGCAATATATGATAGGTTTCGTCGTGTTTGGATGTTTTTTGAGATCCCTTAACGGTCCTGACTTTTCACCGCAGGTACCAAGAGTTTTATCGGTAACGATACGTTTCGCCCGTGAAACAGCTGTGCATAAAATTTTGATGGCAAATCGTTAACGGGTTTTTATTGTTTTGTTTTTTTCCACTCGCAGTATCGCTATCGTCTTACACGTTTCGCGAAAACCTTGATTTTTAATTTCCCCATTACGTCTATTCTATAATTCTCAAATAAATATTTGCAAATAGAAAAAGAAATGATCCTATGATTTAATAAGAGCTTTTGTCTGACAAACAAGTTCCCTCATCACGATTCCGCGAGGTATTTCGTCACGGGTTCCCTTTTAGAAAAGCCACCAGCGTGTCAATCTATATATGATAGGTTTCGTCGTGTTTGGATAATTTTTGAGATCTCTTCACAGTCCTGACTTTTCGCCGCAGGAACCAATAGTCTTATCGGTAATAATTCGTTTAGTTCGTGAAACAGCTGCGCATGAAATTTTAATGGCAAATCGTTAACTCGTTTTTATTGTTTTGTTTTTTTCCACTCGCAGTATCGTTATCGTTTTACACGTACCACGAAAGCCTTGATTTTATATTCCCCCATCACGTTTGTTCTATAACTCTCAAATAAATATCTGCAAATAGAAAAAGGATTAATCCCATGATTCGCTACAAGCTTCCCTCTTCCGAATAAATTCCCTCATTAAGATTCTGCGAGGTATTTCGTCACGGGTTCCCTTTTAGAAAAGCCACCAGCTTGTCAATTAATATATGAGAGGTTTCGTCGTGTTTCGATGATTTTTGCGATCTCTTCACAGTCCTGACTTTTTGCTGCAGGAACCAAGAGTCTTATCGGTAACGATACGTTCTTGTGCTTGAAAGATCTACGCATGCAAATTTAATGGCAAATCGTTAACTCGTGTTTATTGTTTTGTTTTTTTCCACTCGCAGTAGCGCTATCAGCTTACATGTTTCGCAAAAACCTTGATTTTATATTCTCCCATCACGTTTGTTCTATAACTTTCAAATAAATATCTGCAAATAGAAAAAGGATTAATCCCATGATTCGCTACAAGCTTTCCTCTTCCGAATGAATTCTCTCATTAAGATTCTGCGAGGTATTTCGTCACGGGTTCCCTTATAGAAAAGCCACCAGCGTGTCAATCAATATATGAGAGGTTCCGTCGTGTTTAGATGTTTTTTGAGATCCCTTAACGGTCCTGACTTTTCGCTGCAGGAACCAAGAGACTTATCGGTAACGATTCGTTTCGTTCGTGAAACGGCTGCGCATAGAATTTTGATGGCAAATCGTTAACTCGTTTTTATTGTTTTGTTTTTTTCCACTCGCAGTATCGCTATGAACTTACACGTTTCGCGAAAGCCTCGATTTTGTATTTTCCCATCAAGTACGATCTATAACTTTCAAATCAATATTTACAAATAGTAAAATGATTAATCCCATGATTCGCTACAAGCTTCCCTCTTCCGGATATATTCCCCCATTACGATTCTCTAAGGTATTTCGCCACGCGTTTCCCTTTAGAAAGCCACCGAAGTGTCAAGCAATATATGATGGGTTTCGTCGTATTTCGATGTCTTTCGAGACCCGTCAATCGTCGTGACTTTCCGCCGCAGGAGCCAAGAGTCTTATCGGTAACGATACGTTACGTGCTTAAAAGATCCACGCACGAAAATTTGATGGTAAATCGTTAACTCGTTTTTATTGTTTCGTTTTTTTCCACTCGCAGTATCGCTATCAACTTCTATGTTTCGCGAAAACCGCGATTTTATTTTCTGTATCTCGCAGTGATTCAATTTGCACATAGATATATGCAAATGAAAAGTAATTCAGTCTCATCATCTTCTACAGGCGTGTCTGGATGAAAAATCAATTTTCTATTCGATCATTTTTTGTTCCTAGAATCGTTTCGAAGATAATTTCGAGTAGTTTTGAGCGTCCGCCGAGATATTCAATCCAAACGCTTCAATAATATCACGATAAAGCAAGTTTTTCTTATTTTATCAGTGTCTAGAATGACCTAAATCAATCAAAATCGGTACGAAAAGTATTCTCTAAAGAGAAAACTTAAAATTCCTGCTGAAAAATCCCAACAAAATAAATATCCGGCAAGAAAACTTTTTTTCATGAGGACCTACATATGATAGATGGATGATTTTGCCAAAGATTTTTTATATGAATATCCTCTTAAAAAGAGCGACCAGAGTTCGAAGAGAATCGTCGATTTTTCACGTCGGACGACGTGGCAACATTTGCTGCTTCGTAAGGTAGTTCTCGAACAATACCACAATTCTCGATTGAACGATATCAGTTTTCTTCGCACCACGAAGACAGGAGGCTTGTGACACGGCTGCTTAGTGATGCTTTGAAAAGACCGGCAACGATTGTCAACCGTCTCAAACTCTTTGTCGGCATGCATTGAATCAAAGAGCTTATGACGGTCGACGTCAGCTATCGAACAACTGCGCAATATTGAACGTGCAGAAGATCACGTACTTTTTGCAATAGTTTTAAGTAACAGATCCGATAAAATTAAGATGGAATGAGACGCAATGATAGCTTTTTCACTGGACAAAGCGAGATAGGTGCACCGCTCCAGAATATGGAAGCTCCGATTCATTCCCAATTCAGCAGTTATTCATCGATTATCAACAGTACTTACCGTTACCCTGCTCCTTTTTTGCATCATCGGACTTAGCACGGTTAACGCAGTCCAGTTGAATCTATTGGCCGAGTGGGCATTGACTCTCGCGGCCAATAAAGACGGTAAATGAAATATCGAATAACTCAAAATAACTTAAATCGAATGAAATCACATTGGGTAAATCGATCAACACCAAAGGATCAAAATCCAAATCAAAGTTGAATAATCACGAAGGGACCTAGGAGTCGAGATAATTTAATTGAATAAATATTCAATGAAAGTTAAATAATTACGAAGGGTACCGAAGAGTCCGGTTAATGGAATAAAATAAATCTTTAGCAAAAGTAAAACAATCATAAAGGGACCAAAGAGTCCAGTTGATTGGAATAAATAATTATCTAAGGGACCAAGAGTCCCTTAAAAGCTGCACTAAAGAGACCTCAGAGTCAACGATGTCAGTTAATAACTTCAAAAGACCAAAGAGTCTATATCTTACGAAAATACAAAAAAAAAAAAAACATTGCGATCTTCAGTACAATAAGATTCGAGTGTCGTCTTCCACGAAGGTGACGAGCCGCGTGATTTAAACATTGATTACCACAAGCGTGGCAACTGCCCCTTTCGAATAAAGCGATAAATACTGCATTTAATTTGATTATTGGAATTATTAAATCAACTGTGTGAAACATTCGACAATTGAAATTCTACTCTGACTCCAAATACGAACATGAAAAATCGTTGCGCGTCGTAAAATCGCTCGTGCCTCACTCAACTACCGGACCCTCAACATATGGTAGCTCGGTCGAGTCTCAGCAGGATACAGGAAATCACAGTCTACAAGTGGAGATAGGCTGTAATTAAACACAACTCCTCTACCAACACCAGGTATAAGTCATCACTTCGTTCATGATAAAGCGAGGCCTCCGTCCCCGCAGTTAAGGGCTAACGCCTTGATGCAAAAGAGAGACCACCCCTTCGTGTACTTCGTTCCCTGGGTACTTATAATATTCGAGCCTGGACGTAACAATTTCGTATTTTTATTTCGACAAATCAGATTTTTGGAACGGCTTGAAAAAGTTCGGATTTTGCTGGGCTAAGTGAGTAGTATAATAGGGCCGGTTCTGGACCACTTACCACGGGGACTTGCCTTGAGCGGGTCGGTAAGGTAGATTTCTCTTTGACCTACGGGGGGATGAGGCTGATCCCTCTTGTACCGACGGTGAGGCTGAGCCCTCTTTTACCGACAGTGCAGGTTATTTAGGTTATTTAGGTTAAGGGCCTCGAAGATTGATCGTAAGGATATTAAGGTGGGTTTGAGGCCACGTTCTGTTTTACCGATTGAACGTTGAGTCTCGCTGCCGGTAGAGGGCGTTGTCTGCTAATCGATTTACCCACTGCTCGATCCCGCTCAATATTTACCGACAGCAGCCTCAGATAGCGTTATCTGCCGATCCGGTAGATGGCGTTGTCTGCTAATCGATTTACCCGCTGCTCGATCCCGCTCAATTACCGACAGCAGCCTCAGATGACGTCGCCAAGTCTCGCTGCCGGTAGATGGCGTTGCCAATCGATTTACCCGCTGCTCGATCCCGCTCAATACTCAGGTTTTGCCCCCCCCCCCCCCCCCAAACGTGGAAGAACGGCATTTTCCCCCTCCCGCGGAACCTTATTACGGAAATAATTTTTCGGCAACCATCGAAATATTTGACAACCATTGAAATTACACGCATCATCGAAATTTCAATTTTTCTGGCAACCATCGAAATTTTAATATTTTTTTGACGACCATCGAAATTACATGCATTTCCATCGAAATTCCACGCATTAACGATGAACGTTGAATGAAGAACGGTAAAAATCTTGACGTATTCTTGCGATGTCAATTTTAACACGGAAAGATCATGAAAAAGATAACAAAATAAAGATAAATTAATAAGAAAGAGTGAAAGAGAGAGAGAGAGAGAGAGAGAGAGAGAGAGAGAGAGATTGATTGATTGATTGATTGATTGATTGATTGGTGTTTATTATGCCATAGTCGGACTTTAGGCAATACAGAACAAAAGATAAATCAAATAAAAATGGTAACAAAAATAATATAAATATCATGAAAAAGGTAACAAAATAAAAATAAAGACTAAAAATAAAATAATGTAAACGTAAAACTAAATAAAGATAAAAATAAAAGTTACATCTCATAATCAAAATAAACAAAAATATGAAGATCATGTAAAAATGATAACAAAAATAAGAATGAAAAGGTAACATTATTCACCGAACGCAAAATAGATCAAAAAATAAAAAAAGTCTCAGAGAGAGAGAGAGAGAGAGAGAGAGAGAGAGAGAGAGAGAGAGAGAGAGAGAGAGAGAGAGAGAGAGAGAGAGAGAGAGAGAGAGAGAGAGAGAGAGAGAGAGAGAGAGAGAGAGAGAGAGAGAGAGAGAGAGAGAGAGAGAGAGAGAGAGAGAGAGAGAGAGAGAGAGAGAGAGAGAGAGAGAGAGAGAGAGAGAAAGCGATATTTATTATGCGCTCTGGGACAAGTCCCCTCAAGCGCCTAGCGTTCAAAAGTTACATCGAGTGCTTTTCGTACAGTGTGATGAGGTAGAGATTCATGTTACAATTTGTTCGGTGGTGTTCAGAAAGAAATAGATAAATGAAATAAAACAAATAAATAAATAAAATAAATAAACAAAAATAAATAAGTAGATAAGTAAGTGAATAAATAAATAAAATAGATTAATAAATAGATATGTAAACAAATAAATAAGTCAATGGATAAATGAATAAATAATAACGTAAGTGAATAACGCAGTACGTAGGTCTCGAATTTAAATAAATTAATTTGGATAATTAACAGTCGTAGATATTTGGTAAGTATAACATCAGTAATATTATGTCTCGGTCAGCTTATTTCAAAACGAAGGCAGAAACAGCCCCTAGCCCATCGACGAACTACTCGGTCCGCCCGTCTCAAGGTGTCGGGGTGTGACTAGGTACGTTTTTAACGTGGCTGATTGCTTAAGACAACTTTAGTGATGACTAGGTGTTTGACAATATGTGCGAGAAGAGCAGTTTCTTGTAGGTGTCGATGGTCGGAGCGTCGCGTATTACTGCGGGCAGGTTGTTCCAAAGATCCGGAGCGGCTCCTGTGAAGGAGTTTTTGTATAGTTCTGTTCTGCATTTAGCTGGGTAAAGCCAGTCCTTGGGTCGTCTTGAACTTCTTTCCTGGTTTGGATCGATTTTCTCAAGCCTGTCAAACAAAAACTTGGGTACATGTGAGGCGAGCAGTTTGTATATTTGGCACCCCAAGAAATATCTTCTCCTGTCCTTGACTTTGAGCCAGTTAAGTTGCTTATAATATTCTGTTATGTGTGCATCTCGTCTTACATCGAGTGCAAAGCGGATGCAGGCGTTCAAGGAGCGGCTAAGGATGAGATTTTGCTCATCTGTTATTGCGAGGTATGCTAGGCAGCAATAGTCTAGATGAGGAAAGACTAGCGTGGAGATTAGTTTTTCTCTGAGCTCATAGGGTAGTAGTCCACAGCTTAGCTTGAGTTGATATAATATGCTACTTATTTTTTTCGCAATCTTGGTGGTGTTTGCGTGCCATGACAGAGTACTATTTATCGTTACTCCCAGACAAACTACTTCTTTGGAAAACGGTATTCTGACATCGCCTAGTCTGATGAGCGGAAGGTCATTAAAGGGCATGTTTGCTATGAAGCGACGTGTGCCGACTACCATAGCTTTGGTCTTGTCTTTGTTAAGAAGTAGCCCAGACGTCGTGGCCCAGTCTAGGATGGAGTTTATATCTTCGTTTACAAGTGCGATACTTTCAGCTATCCGGTCAGGTTTGCAGTGGTAGTAGATCTGGAGGTCGTCTGCGTAGAAATTGTACCGGCAGTGTCTGAGTACGTTACAAAAACCACCGAGATACATTACGAATAGCAGGGGCCCGAGGACTGACCCTTGGGGCACGCCGTTTGCAACGCTTGCCCAATCAGAAATTTCGCCTGTCGACGAGTCGCGTGTTGCTTGGTATCTGCCTGTAAGGTACGAGCAGATCCAGCGGAGTGACGATTGTGAAAAATTGATGGCACAAAGTTTGTCTATCAAAATTTCGTGGCGTACGCGATCGAAAGCTTTCGAGAAGTCGAACAGAACGAGCACTGTAACCTGGCGTGAGTCGCAGGCCTCTCGTATGTCGTCTAGTACGCGAAGGAGTGCTGTTTGGGTGTTATGGCCCTTTCGGTAGGCCGATTGACGTGGGTCGAGTAGGTCGTGAGAGTTTAGATGCCGCATTATTTGATCAAACGCTATTTTTTCCAATGCCTTAGAAAGGGCGCAGAGGATAGAGATGGGTCGGTAGTCATTCGAGCATGTCTGCGTTTTGACTTTCGCGATGGGGCTGACTAGCGCGAATTTCCAGGTGGAAGGGAAGGTTCCTGTCATCAACGAGTAAGAGAATAGATGGTAAATCATCGGCCGTATGCAAGGTAGAGCCAGTCGAATAATTGCAGTGGAGAGTTTATCGACTCCCAGAGCGGATGATTTTGAGTGGGCAACTGCTTCGTCAACCATATCGTAGCTTATGTTCTCAAAATAGAATTTGTTGTCACTATAATTTCTTTCTCCCAGGTAGTACCTGGAAGGCGGTACATACGCTGGGTCGGCCCCAACGGTCGCAAAGTAGTTATTCAACGAGGCGATTGAGGTGGCTAGAGGTTGCTCGTTTCTGCTAGATTTTATTAGGCCTAGGTTGCGCAGTTCTTTCCAGATGTCTGATGCATTGGTTTTTGTCGCGAAAAAGCGGTTATAGAATTCGTTTTTGGCGTTTCTAACTTTGTCTTGCACTGCATTTCTGAGCAGCTTGAACCGTTCATGAGCTATTTTGATGCGTTCCTCGTTTGACCTATTTGCACGGATCCTCCGCCACTCCCTCCGAGCCCTGTCGCGGTTTTTCATGTGGGCTTTGATTTCCGGTGTTAGCCAGGGTGCCTGCGATGCTTTAGTTTCGACGCTGATTGTCGGTGCTAATGCATCCAGACAATGTGTTAAATTCTCGCACAGATAGGTCACTTTCGCATCTATGGATTCGGTCTGGTAAAAACCATGCCAGTCGAGCTCGCTTAGCTGCGAGACGAAAGCCTCCGAGTCAAAGTTTCGAAAGTCGCGACACGTGAATTTTCGTGGCGCGGGCCTGTCTACTTTTATTTTATAAGTCACGTGTATCAGATCATGTGCTGAAAGAAATGGAACACCATTCTGCCCGAAGTTGGCCATCTTATTGATGTCGTCTAATATGCACAAGTCCAGTAACGTGGATGAGTTTTGGACGTGGTGTGTGGGTTGGTATGGTACGAGAAACAGGTTGGAAATTTCAACGAAGTTACGAAGATGTGTGCTGTCGTGGGTGTTAACTTTCATGTCCGAATTGAAGTCGCCGAAAATAACGCAGTGTTGGTATTGAGCACTGTATTGAAGAAAGATATCTTCGAACTCTGTGAGGTAGCCGACATGAGGAGGACGGTACACAACGCTGACGAGGATTTTCGAGTAATTCGGTACCGTTATTTCGATTAATAAATATTCGGGTTTTCCGCAGTATGTACCCCCCGAGTGCTTAAGCTCACGTGCCCTTAAGGACCTATGTACGTACATGCCTACGCCTCCACCGCCTCGTCCGAGACGATCGCATCGGAGTAGGCAATAGTCTGATAATCTAACGTAGTCATCCGGAGTTTCGGGTTTCAGCCATGTCTCGGACATGCATATGATATGGTAGAAGTTTTCCGTGAAGTAGTGGCGAAATTCGTCGAGGTGGCAATTCAAGGATTGACAGTTTACGTGACAAAGACGTAAGAGGTCATGCTTGTTATTTTTTGTTAGCTTATCCATAGTCGGTATTACGGGCTTTGTCGGCGATGCGCTTGGACAGTGTCGTGCATCGTTTGCCATCTAACGCACTGTGGTTGTGGTCTGTGTCTTTTGAGACGTGCTTGCAATTGTAGCAAATTGGAGTGTGAGCTCGATTTTTGCATGTAGTGGTCTCGTGATCTTCTGAGCAGTGCGCACAGTGCGCAGAGTTCGTGCAATCTTTCGCCAGGTGGCCAAAACCCAGACATTTAAAACATTGCAGGACCCTAACGTGGTCATCGAACCGGCAAGATGTGTATCGTAGATATATTTTTTGCTTATCTTTGAGAAAGGCTCGGGTTTCGGCGGAGACTTCAATTACGCACGCCCGTGAGCCTCGGTTCACGCGCGACATGTATACGACCTTGACTTCCGGATTTTCGCATTCAGACAGGTTTTGTTTAATTATTTCGGACTGGACTTCTTCTAGAGTTAGGGTCTCTGGCACGCCGTGTACTATGAGTCGAGGTTTGAATTTCGACGCAACGCTTATTTCTAGACCGAGCTTCTGGAGTGCGGGAAGCGATTGAATTTTGTTGATGTCAGCCGTCGCGGCGACTATACGAATGCCATTATTTTTAGCTCTTAAAACACGCTCGACCTTCATGCCGACTTCACCTGGGTCGACGCATTTTAAAACGGCTTCTTTCGTTAGCTCAGATGACGAGAATTTAATAGCTGCATCTGCATTTGGTGTAATGAAGAAGCTAGTTGATCTGTCTACGGAAACTGTAGGGCCGCGAGAAATACGGACTTTATTCGAGTTTGTGGCGGAGCTCAGAGAGGCAATGCTCGCATAGGACGAAGGAGGCTTCAAGGTGGTTACCGCTTCTTTGACCCCCGCAGTGCATGCATCAGTTATTTGGTTGCTGACGGCTTCGTTAAACGACGATTTAAAAGTCTCTTTAATATTTGCTATGCACGCTCGGGTTATTTCGAGTTTCGCGATGTTGACTGCTTCGGCGCATCGATCATTTGAAATAATCTCTCCTGCTATAGTAGAATATGCGGCAAAAACCGTGTTAAAAGCGGTCTGATAATATAGAAAGGCTTCTTGCAGTGCGGATTTTTTGTCTACGCTTTCTTTCGAATTACGGATTATCCTATTTATTTCTGTATCATAGTTTAGAAGCTTCGCGCGCATCGCTTTGGTCTCAGCCGCCGATAACGGTAGCTCGCGCGTAGCGGCCGGTGAGCCAAGCGCCGACGACTGCCGAGCGGGCCCGAGCGTCAGCAGCGGCGAGTGTAAGCCGGCGAGGCTACGCGGCGTGTTCGCCATGCGTACCCACTAGACCCCCGGGGGAGTCGTTTTAGCTGAGCGGTCCGAGCCGCCGCTAGGGTGCGTCCCTATACGGATACGCTGCCGTCGAGTTTGCTCCTGCGTGTTGCGCTTGCGCAATCAATCAAAATCGATATCAAGGTCGTACGAGAGTGGGGCGAAACGTAGCGAGTTGAGCGAAAAGGCGAAAAGAAAAAGTGAGGTTATATGATAAAAAATGAAGAAAAATAAGAAAAGGAAGAAAAAAAACACCTACCCGATAGTTCAGGCGATGCAGCGGAAAAAAAGACGGCCGATGAGTGCTCGAAGTCACCCGTTATGATAAGTGATACACCGAAAATAACGAAAACTGACAGGAGCGAAAAAAGCGACACTCAACTCGACTCAAAGAGAGAGAGAGAGAGAGAGTTTAACGAAAGTAGAGGATAAGACAGAGTCAGCGAGAACGAGAGAGAGCGCGATGAACGTTGAACGGATGGTCCAACAAAATTTTCGAACGATCTTTTTTACCTAAATCATTGTTTTTTGAACCTTCGCACGTTGAACGGCGAACGATGAACGTTCGAACGTTGAACGATGAACGTTGAACGAGAAAATTCCAAAAATCTCTGAGTGTACAACGAATTCTCACGGTATCTACTTTTAACACGAAAAGATCTTTTTCGCCCAAATGATTGTTTTTCAAAACGAAATTGAGGAGGTCCGTTGACCAGAAAAAAACTTCTCATGATAAATTTGTTGATATGTCGGTGGCGCGTCTTATCCTGTGGTCGTATGCCATTGTTCGCAAACATGACAACGATGACCGAACGAAGCTGTGCACGGAGCTTGCCGTTGCCTGCTCTATCAGCGCGGAAGATGAAATTTGATGCGGGTTCTCATTCAACTACAACAGCAGGCTGCAGCAACGATGATTCTCAACTTATCCACTCCGCGAGTGATTCAATCACCATGAATAAAAAAATTTATTAAATCGTATAATTAAAGTTTTTGATCCATCATCGCGAAAAAAAAAATCTTTTTACGATGCGCAAAGCATGAAAATGTTGGAAAAAGTGATAAAATTATTTTTACCATCATGAAAATGTTGCATATATATTTTGTAATCTTATAATTCAATTTTTGTCTGGATTCATATGAAAAATCCCCTCAGTATCAATTGATTAAACACCAAACGAATTTCGATAGTTCACACGATAGTTGGATACATAAGAACGATTTGTATTCATCAACTTTTTAGGTTTGAATATTAATTTCGAAATCAACACGGTTTTTTCTACCTTCTCAAGTAAATGAGCGCCTAGCCCCAAAAGCTACCATTGACGGAGAGAGTGAGCGAGAGTTCAACGAAGGTATAAGATAGAGTGAGCGAGAGAAAACTAAATAACATACATGTTACGGATGAAAAGATTTTTTGGGTAGGTCTCGAAATCCCGAATCTCATTCCGCCGAAAACCATCTTCACGCGGTACAGGAGCTACGCCACTATATCTATATATACGTTTTCGGCTGAATGAGATTCGGGATTTCGAGACCTACCCGATTTTTTATTGAATATATTTTACATTTCGATATTCTAAAAGATAAATTTTTCTATACATCCGACCGTTTAATCCTTCTCATATCCCCAGGGCAAGGTGTCGGTACAACCAAGTTGCAAGACTCTCTTATCGTCATTCCAACTCAACGCTAATTTTCGCTGTTCAATTGTTTCAACCTTATGTTTTCGACTACGTATCAAGAGCATTGTGTTCTCGTTATATTAGCATGATGCAGCAAACATTTTTTGAAATCATCAAACGTGATTTTTTTTAGCGCAGACATTTTTATACCCTTTGCACGCTTTTTCACATTTTTCGGCGTCTTATCTATAACGATGTAGGAATACAATTTTGCGCGAAGACCCACGAATTCGGTCATAATTTTACCATTATTTTCATCCTTCATGAGGCCCAAAACTTTTTTGCTTGCCAACGGCATATCGTACCGGTTTTCCATCGGATAATCGGATGTATCAAATTTATGTATATCCAACTTCATTCGCTCGTAAACATTTTGATTGACGATATAGTAAATGAGGCTGTCGGTGTCGATGTAATTTTAATGGGAATCATAACCAATGTTGCTTTTTTCTCATTTATGTCTATTTTCGGGGCTACCATGAAATCTGTTTAATGTTCTCAGCTGCTCTTCCATACCAACAATGAGCCGAAGATTGATCCGTATCCGTTCATGTGCTTTTTCAAAGTCAATACGTTGCTGCTTCAGTTGATTATTGCACGTTTGCTCCAACCCTCGGATTATTATATCATAATTATCAATTAAACTTCGCAATGATGTTGTAATTTCATATAAAACACGAATTTCTTGACGTATAGCATTTTGCATTATTCGTGCGGAAATCGCATCGTTTTCATCTTTCGGATCAGCTACATTGCATAGTCTTCGATTATTCACATCATAGTGACCATCGATGGTAAGTTTAAATCCATCACCAGGAGGTCCACGAATGTTTTTACTATTGGAACTCTTGTTCATCAACTGACGACCAAACATATCTATGCTCATATTGATAGTTGACACAAGACTGAGCTTCGACGGTATCAAACTGACGTTAATAAATAATTTCAGCTTCACGTAATTTTTCGATAATAGGTTTCATTGAAATATCCAGCTGCTTGAGATGCGAGGAGTCGTCGTAAACGATCAATGTTCCGACCTCTCTCGCACAGTAAGCCCCCACCTCCAAGCTCACTTTATATTTATTGTTAGAGAAATCTATAAGTTTTTGTACAGAGGATGTTAGAATTTCGAGCAATTATTTACCCTTGCTGGGAAGTAAATGTTTTTTGGATTCGCAAAATTTTTAATATTGATGAAAATTAAGTGTGAGCGAATTATCGTAATACTGATGAAAAAAATAAGGATTCTCATATGAATACGGGATATTAATTTAATAGGGAAATTATTAAACGCTCATTCGAATTATGATGAACACGATCTTTTCACAAGAGGTTTATGAAGAGAGGTTCATGAAAAGAGGGCAGTGGGGGGGGGGGGGCTACTCCACGCGAAGCCATTTGGTAGGCATGATCGGGTTGACTGTTCGACCGCTGATAGGGAAAAACTTCTCTGAGGGGTAATCTGATATGTCTGCGGCGCGTCTCGCGAAAGTAAACATCCGCGGGTGTTCGTTGAATCATTGCACGTCTCTCTGTCATATCCCTCGTTTGCCCCCCCCCCCTCCCGCGCGAAATAAATTATTGTGATGCTGAAATATCAACCTCCCAATATTAAGAACACAATTTTACAGAATAGTTCCACGAAAAGAGGGGGGGGGGGGGCAACGTCATTTGGCACGATCGGGTTGACCGTTCGACCGCTGATAAGAAAAAACTTCTTATGCTGGCGCCGGCGTGTCGCGCAAAAGTAAACATCCGCGGGGTGTTGGTTCATGAGGGGGGGTCCAAGCCATTTTTGCGATCGGGTTGACTGCTGATAGGAAAAAACTTCTCTGAGAGGTAATCTGATATGTCTGCGGCGCGTCTCGCTAAAGTAAACATCCGCACGTCTCTCTCTCTCTCTCTCTCTCTCTCTCTCTCTCTCTCTCTCTGTCTTATTCCTCGTTTGACCCTTCCGCGGAACTATAATCATCGATAAATTCCTCGCGGAGGCTCAGTTGCGGTTTAATCATATTGGGTCAGTCTCTGTCGAAATGGCTGAGCGTAAAAAGCATCTTGCTGATCGAGCGATTGTGACATGTGAAAAACTGATCGATTTTATGAATCAAGCGCGTGCTGATGATAAATCATGTGAAAGAGAACGGTGTATAAAGGCGGGGGAGGAAAATGTAGAGCTGTTGAGTGATATTTTACGTGATGATGATTCGCTTACGAGTTATCAAAAAATGCGAATTCAAACGACTATATCAGCGTTCATATCTCTGACAAGAAAATTCCAAAGAAGCGGTGGTGGTGCATCGAATAAAGTGGAATGGCATGATACGGAGACGGCTTTTAAGCGACGTATAAGAACTGGATTGGTGCTCAACCTCGGTTACAAGGATGTCGCCGATTTTCTTGATGACGGAAAAGCCTTAATCATCCCTCAATTGACAAAAACAGTGAAAGAAATTGGAAATCTTAAGGTGAATGTGATTTTCTTGGGAAAATTTCATTTAACGAAAATTGATGGAATCGTGGAGGAGGATAGAAGTTTCAGGACTCCGAGTGAAGCTATTTTTCCCACAACGAATCTCGAGAAATGGTTCAAAGACTTTGTGAAAGAACCTCTGATGCAACAAATTCAAGATCACGAGGCTAAGGGTTCGGGATGGAGTCTTAGTGAAATAAGCTATCTCACTGTCAAAATGAATAAATATGCCCATGTAGGGTTCGAAACTCGGGCGAGTGCTGGGCCTTTGATGGCAACGCACACTCCAATGCTGGCGCAATACTGACAGCCTTCGTTGGTCCAGCATTGGAGAACTGCTGGGATGATGACTTGGGACCGACACTGGCGGTCGGTCTTGCCCCAGCGATGGCGGTCGGTCTTGGCCCATTGCTATAGCCGCTACTACGCGTCTACCGAAAAATAATTAATATAAAAATTAATTATTTTTATCAGGGTAAATATTTTTGCCTCAAGACTTTACACGGTGATATTTAATAAATTATTCGACAAATATATTTTAAAAAAAAAATCGTTCAGAAATTTCCTTTGTTTTTCGCGAAGTGGCAGCTACGGGGTTTGAACCTGCGACCGACGGGACTACCTACCTACCTAAGCTACGCAACTACCTAATTACCTAACGCTTTAACCACTTTTTTTTTTTTTTTTTTTATATCATCGTTTATTTGCTTACTACATTGCATTGGTATAACATAGTCGGGGGAACGATGTACAAACCGACGGAAATAACATAGTGAAGAGGCTTATAATATACCTGGCTGCAACATCAGCACTCGTGGATTGGAATAGACAATATGACTATATAAGTATACATGGTTTAGTGGTTGTCGTCGTTTTTTTTTTATTTTTGTTTAAGCGTTTCGCCTATTCTGCTTGGTTTCGTTTTTTTTTTCTAATCGTTCGTAGTAACCCTATTAATGGGAAGAAAACTACGAGAGGGGTTGGAGCTCTCATATGAGGCTGAAGATGGATAGAGGTAGGAAGAAACTTAATGATTATGGCGGTGACACTATTATACATATATACACACACTTACACACTCACGCCCACTCACATACCCACACTCATATCCTATGTACATTATACACACTATTTACAGCTTACAGTTGGAACTTTGCATCTCTGTGCGATGATCGGTATAATGCGACGTTTTTCTCCACCTTCTTGGCTGATCGTGGATATTATATATATTTTTATTTCTTTCTTATTATCATTATATATATTTCCTTTAGTTTTAAATATATTTATATATATATACACCTATATATATTTTATGTGTCCGACAGGACTTTCCACCAATATTTTTTTTTATTTTCCGCGTAGTTGTCTTTTTTGTCTCTGTTAGACAGAGTTATGTCGAACATGATATCGCGATTTTCTGAGCCGCAAACCGTATTGTTCGGGTAGTGAAACGCTTTTTGATTAGAGCCTCTTTTGATGTGATATATGGTCGGGACTTTGTTGCTATCTTGGATGTAGCCTTTCGCGTCTAAGTATGTGAATGATTCGGGCGGGACATGTCCTGTTATCGCCGCTATCATGTGATATTTGGTTTGCGGGTAGAACGGTCCGTAAATTAGGCCGTTGCTAGTGTTTTTGGACGCGTTTGCTATGTGGTCGCGAATGCTTTTGAGTATAAACATGTCTATTCTTTGTAGATTTGCTTTGTCATATAATTCGTAGTTTTTAAAATGTCTTGTGAAATTTGAGCGTTGCGATCTAAACATATTGAGGCATGCTCTGAGGCAGTATCTTTCGAATATCCGCAATTTTTCCATTTGCGCCGCGTTGATGTTGAACCATATGGGCGCGCCATAGGTTAGGATTGGTCTTATTAGTAGGAGATAGCAGAGTGTTTTAACTTTCGTACATAGGTTCTTGTTAAAAAAGAGACGATTACATATTTTGACAGCTACTTTGGCTTTCTGAAGTTGAGTCGCTACATGAGTTTGGTAGTTCATATTTTCGTCAATCATAATGCCGAGATATTTAACTGCTGCTTTGTGAGGTATTATTCGTCCAGCCGGGCCTTTTTCTTTGATTTCGAATTTCCTCCAGTTTCGTCTCACTTCCGCACAGGTGAATTTTAATTTGGGTTTGAATAAAATCGTCTCGCATTTTAGTACGTTAATCTTAAGTTTCCACACGTGGAAGTAGTTGCTAATCTTGTCAAACAGGTCTTGGACCAACTGCTGTACCCTGGATACTTTTTGGTCATGCGCGTATATAAGCAGGTCATCCGCAAACGCTATCGCTTTTTTGTTAGGGTCGGAGTTCAAACCGAACAGAGATAAAAGGCCGCACGTGTATATGTTAAAAAGTATCGGAGAATTTACCGTTCCTTGTTGTAGTCCATTCGAGACTAAGAAGGGCTTATCGGACGACACCGGACCATCGCATGTAAAGAATTTTTTACCATGAAGCATGCTCCATAATATTT
The DNA here is from genome assembly GCA_963971145.1 of Sussaba pulchella. Taxonomy (NCBI): domain Eukaryota; kingdom Metazoa; phylum Arthropoda; class Insecta; order Hymenoptera; family Ichneumonidae; genus Sussaba; species Sussaba pulchella. The sequence goes on from OZ020165.1 coordinate 9,160,380, forward strand.
TAAGTGTTGCGGGAATTTTTTTTTAGGAGTTTATAAAAGAGTCCCGCCAGCCAGACGGTATCGAACGCTTTCTCGAGATCAATGAAGCACGCTCCCACGCATTCATTGTTATTCAGGGACCAGCAAATGTCCGAAGCGAATTTAGTAACCGCGTGCAGGGTCGAGTGCTTGTGACGGAAGCCAAATTGGTGGTCCGGGATGATTTCGTTCTCCGCGCAGAATACTAAAATTGCTTGGTTGACGATTGTTTCGAATATCTTGCTTATGTTTGGCAATAAGCTTATAGGTCGGTAGTCTGACGGATCTGTGCCGTCTTTGCCTTTTTTTTTTAGCGCGATTACCTTCGCTGTTTTCCATTTGTCTGGAAAATATTTGTTGTTCAGCGCGTTATTGAATATAATCGCATAATAGAATATGAACTGGACTGAGATACCTTTCAGGATGATATTAGGTATACCGTCAAAACTTGCAGAGCGTTTGTTATTGAGGTTTCTAAATGTTTTTCGCAGATTGCCCACCGAGATAAAGTAGTTTTTGACAGTATCGTCCGAAGGTGTGTACGCAAGGTTTGTGTTCGAGAAAATTGTTACCGTTTTATGGTTAACGTTATCTAGTTCTACGTTTTCTTCTAATTTTTTGTAGGCACCCATGACTATTTCAGAGAATCGGGGGTTACCTAGGTCCGCGTTTTGATTATTAGCCGCCTCGAAGTGGGCTCCAATTATATTTAACTTGTGTTGAGGGTTTGCTACTACGAAGTTGTTATTCTGATCTTTAAGTAGCGAGTTTAGAGGGATTTCCGCATTATTGATTAACGATATTTTTGCTTGCGGGATAATGAGTGTTGGTATTTCCGCTCCCCCTTTGGGACGGAAAATTGCATTTACTTGCGGGAACATCGATCTCGAGTCCTTAAAGGCAATATTTTTAATTTTGTTTTCCCAGTGATTACTTATTGATTTAGAAAATTCTATTTTTAGTTTATTCTTTGTGTCTTTCAGTAAACCTTTGAGGATGTTTATCCTAACTAAGTTATCGGTTTTGCCGACTTTGTACAACCTATTTATGTTTGTTATGAGGTAGCTTTTATGTTTTTGCAATCTCTGTATGTTTGGGTTTATATACACTTCGGCAGAATTAAATTTTTTTATTTTTGGGACCGCTTTATCAATTGCCTTCGTAATTGAATCGTCAAGGTGGTCGAGTGCTTGATCTATTTCGCTGTTTGTCATATTTTTGTTAGCCGGTAAATTGAGTGAGTTAATATTTGCTGTTGCTTTTTTAAACTTCTCCCAGTTAATTTTATTGAAATTGTACCTATGCACTTCTGGTGCGGATTCGATTTGAAACGGTTGCTCCCTTTCGATATTTAATTTTATCGCGTTATGGTCGCTGTCGTAGTTGACTGTTTCTAGTCTACCCGAGGGCGAGAGGTTCGTGATGTTAAGCCTGCTGTCGGATAGGCATATGTCTATGTAGGAATTTCCTCTAGGGTATGACGGAAGCTCCGATCCTGTAAATTTTATCCGGTACTCTAATTCTTTTTCTTCGATCCATTTTTTTAGGCCTGTCCCTCTTGGGTTGTTCGTTATATTTTGCCATTCTGTATGACGCGCATTCAAGTCCCCGGCTAGAATATAATATTTCGAATCTAACTCCAATTCTAATTCGGTGAATAGGGTTTCCAGCTCTATTAAAAATTCTCTTTTGTGGTTTCCCGCCGCGTATGCTGCAATGACTATAAGTGATTTGCCGTCTGCCGTTTTTATTTCGGCTACTGTGGCTTCAAGTGATACGTTTTTTGTTAGACTGTTCGGGTAGATTCTAATAAATTTGAATGTGTCTCTGATTAATAATGCTGTGCCTCCGACTTGCGTAGAGTGACGTCTATCTGAACGTAGGACCGTATATCCATTAAACGAAATTTTATATTTGTCCTTTAATTTTGTTTCTCCTATTAATACGAAATCCGGCTTTTGCGTCAGAAGCAAATCTAGCAGCGTGGCTCGGCGTTGGTTAGCTATTAATGAGTTGACGTTTATTGCGATCAAGCTCAGCTCGTCCGCTATCGTGTATTTTTGGTCGGGGTTATTATTGTTGAATGTAGTTTGGCATGTCTAGGACCTGGAAAATCGCGTCGATTTTTCTGGCATTTATCGCGACGCCATTGGCGATTTCTCTCAGGTAATCTGACATGCTTCTGATTTCCGCTTTTATACTTTCGAATAAATCGGGCTGCAGGTTGTGAATCGCGTTATTATTATTATCTGGTGGTGGTTGAGGCCCTCTAACCCTGGACCTGCTAGATTCGTCTTGCCTTTGGGAGGTCGAGGCGGAGGCGATCGCACTGTAGGTTATACCTGGGCTTACCTGTCTAGCTACCTGTGTTAGTTTTTTGTACCTATTGTTTTCGGCTAGGGCCCTGCGTTGCTGTATTTTTTTTTCAGCTCTACTGCTCGCGGGCAACCGCGGTAAGAAGCGGGGTGACCCTCGCCCTTGCAGAGGACGCATTTGGGTTTTATGTATTGTGGATCGTCTATGTCCAGGATACCGTTGCTTACTGGGCATTCACCCATTGGATGGTCGTCCATACATTTGACGCATCTTGGCTTTTTGTTGCAGTTCGAGGCTGCGTGTCCTAAGGATTGGCACCGCTTGCATTGAGTTCGGTCTGTTTTTTTTAGTTTTTCCCAATAAACTTGCTGATATAGAATGCTCTTTATCTGGTGGACGTTGGCTCCCTTGCTCTCTGGGGTCAGGAGCGCCACAAACATGGGGAGACTCTTATTCGCGGCTCTGGATTTACGCGTCGAGAAACGTGATATTTTAGCGAAATGCAGGCCTTCTATTCCCTGATCGTTCAACTCGTCGCAGATTTCCTGCTCGTCAAAATCACCCTCTAGATTTTTGAGCAAATATGATTTTTGTTTTTCAGACTTTGGCGTGAAGGAATAGTATTCAATACCTGTCTTTTTTAGCTGGTCCAAAACCTGTCTAAAGTCCTCTAGATTTTCTGTATATATCACGTGTTTCGTGTCGCTTAGTCGTCGCGTGCTAAATTTACCTAATAATTTAACCCTACTTTTAATTACGTTTATTGTTTCTTGCGGCCTCCCGCTCGTTATGTTAATCGGCGGGATTTTCGTTTTCCTCTCGCTCGATGAGTGTTGCTCTGCTGGCGTGTGATTAGGTGCCGCCGAGGGTCTCGTCGCTTGCGTCAGCGAGGTACTCGTGGTGCCATCTCCTGGCCTCGCCCCTGCCGTTCTCGTTGACTCGTTCTTACCAGCCTTGTGGCTCTGGCTCTCTGCCGAAAATTCATCCTCTTCCGCAACGGTCGGTACATTGCCTGCTGATGGTGTGCCGATCTTATTTTTGCCACCTCTGTGAGCTGGAATATTCGGGGGCTGGGCCGGTTTTTTTTCAGCTTTTGGTGTAGCGTGTTGATGAGGCTTTCTTGTGCCCTTGTTTGTTGCAACAGCTCTTTTATTTGCCTTTGCTGAGACTCAAAGAGTTGTTTAATTTCCTCTTGGGAGGAGGGAAACTGCGTTTCGGTATCCATGGTTTCCTGGAAGCCGTCTTTGTCCGATTTGGTGCTTGGCTTCTTTATTTTTGTGCCTGTTTGCGCGGAATCTTCTTCGACGCTTTTTCTTTTACTAGATGTAGGTTCTTTGGATTTGATTGCGGCCGGGGATAACTGTGCCTTATTATCGAGTAACTGATTGGGTATCGACATGCCCCACGAGATAATCGGGGCAGATTGCCCTATAATTGTTTGCTGCGACGCATTTTGAGATCCCGACTCGGGGTCTGCCGTCGCCCCCCTTGGATGTACTTATAGGTTAAGAGTTCGCAACGAGACGCGACTCATAAATAGCCTGCACTTTCGGAACGATAGTAAAACGAATTGATAGATTTAATGATTGCACGTGATTAGTAACTGATTTCGCCACTGGTGTTGCTCTGTTTGAGCTTCAATATGGTTTAATATATCCTGTGTCGCAAATGATTTCGTTGGGCGGGATCCCGAGTGAACTGCACACAACGGCTGCCCGGTGCGAACTGACGCTTTAACCACTAGACCAGTCTGACTATATGAAATAGCTTTACTTTTCTTTCCTATTACGTACATCTGAGATAGTAGTTACGAGAGTTATCGAGCCATCAGAGGTATCATGGAATAAAGGGGTTTGACCGTTGGGTTACGAATCGAGTGTGCGGGTGTGGGTCCGTGCGTGCCTCTGCCCCCCCCCCCCCTCGCGCGGAGTGCGTCCGTGCGTGTGTGTGTGCATCCCTGCGTGCGTGTGTGTGTGTGTCTGGCTTCGTGGTTCGCGCTACGCACGGTCCGTGGGTAGAGTGGGTTCGAGCCGCCGCAATAAGCGCGAGTAAGAGAGAGAGACGGCGAGAGCACAACAGAGTCGAAAAAAGATAGGGCAAGCGGATAGACTGGAACGGAAGAATGAATTTGTAGGATTGATTTCTAGAAATCTATAACACCTAGAATTATTCTAGAAATCCTGATTTCTAGAAATCTATAACACCAAGAATTATTCTAGAAATCCTGATTTCTAGAAATCTATAACACCTTCGTTATAATGTTCCGGTGATCTTCGAGCAAGTCGTCAGGATGGACCAATTTGTTTTTTCTAATTTAGGCCCAGCAGTTGCGGAATTAAGAGGGGCGGTACTCTTTTTTCCGTATATTTTTCAAACGGTACCGTCCAAAAGCGTTAACAAAGAACGAATTTTTGTTTATTTACATGCTGGCTTCGCGAACGCCGAGGAAGTCTTTGAGGCAGGGGGGGGGGGCGGTGGTCGTAGCTACGCCGAACATTTAATTGTAGCTGCAACGCGTTACCACGCGAGCCGCCATGAGTCCGTGAGAGAGAACGAATTGCTGAGAGAGAACGGGCGCTTACGCGTAGGGCGATGTGCGATATGTTTTTCTCGTTCTTTTTCGCGCCTTAGCGAGCGCCGATAGCGATGTTTTTCTTGGCGTTATGGCGGAGACCGAACAAGCGAAACGTCGTTTTTTATTTTTATTTTGATGCTCGATTTGAGTCCGAGATAGCCGATTAACGGGTTGCGTCCGCAATTTTCTATTGGCGTTGAATTACAATTTTTCACAAAAAACGGTGAGCCTTTAATTTTTTTAATTATTAGAACGATTTTTTTAGTTCATTTTTTGAAAGTCATTTTTTAATAATTTTTTTTAATTACTTCTCAACACGTTTTTCCGATTATTATGTTCGAATTATTTTCGACACGGTTTACTATGATCTTCTAAAATTATCTTTCAACACGTTTTTCTATAAGTATTGTATTCTTTTTTGTAAACACTGTTTATTGTGTTATTTTTTTAATTACTGCTGAATATTTCGTTTTCCAAAAAATTTTCGAAAAATATTGTTCATTATTTAATATTAAAATTATTTTATTTGGATCAATTAAATGACAAATTAAGGGTAAATAGTTACGGGCTATACATACGCGGTGCATCATCGGTCGCTATACTTGCCACTTGCACGATCGAGAAAATTCTTAACGATATCGTCGCGTCGACATATATGTATTGGGTCAGCAACAGCAACCGTACATCCTTGAAGAGATACGGGTTTCAGGACTTACCCAGTATTGGCTCTGTACTGGTTACCTATACTTGACCGATTATCGGGAGCCAAGTACTGGTCAATTCTCGGCCATGTTGTAAGTCTCGGTACTGGCTACATGGAAATGGCCCAGTATTGCACCAGTATTGGCAACCGTAAGTCCTCGGGGAGGTACGGCTTTTGAGACTCAACCATTAACGGCCCAGCACTGATTACGTATAATCGGCCGAGTGTCGTGACCCAAGCACGGGCCAAGGCTCGGCCGGGCATTGAGTCTTGGCGTTTCCTACATGGGTATCCACATTTCAAGGACGTGTTGGTGTATGAAAGTTTAGAATTTCCAATGACCCTCAAAAATGTGCCACGATTTGAAAAGATGAACAATTTATCCATTAATATTTATGGTATTGCTGATCCGGAAAGAAGTAAGAAAAATGAGATCGAACCTATTTATCTAAGTAAGCATCGGCCTGATCTATCAATTTCACCCACCATACATTTACTTATGATAAATACCGCCAATGAATTTGACAAAGAGGATGACACTGTAATTCATCACTTTGCTTGGATTAAAAATCTTTCACGATTAGTTTCCGCGCAAATATCGAAGCATGAAAAAAAAAGTTGGATTTGTGATAGATGCTTGAGTCATTTTCAAGCTGAAAGTCGTCTTGAAAATCATAAAATTGATTGTATCAATCATAATAACTGTAGAATCGTTCTACCAGAGGAGGGTAAATCGATCATGAAATTCAACAATTTTAAAAACAAGATAGCCGCACCATTTGCGATATACGCCGATCTCGAATGTCTTCTGCGGCCTGCAAATACAAGATGCGGGAAAAATAGCGTCAGCTATCAAACTCATGTGCCTTATAGCATAGGGTTTTATCTTCAATGCAATTATTCCGATGCGATCTCGGGTTATAAATCGTTTAGAAGCGATAACTGCATACAATTATTCGTCGAAGAATTGAAAAAAATAGCTTTCGACGTAAATGCGCGCTTAAAACAAATCGTAGCGATGGAAGAATTGACGCCAGAGATGAATCGGATTTTTTATTCGGCAACGGAATGTCATATTTGCGAAAAATCGTTTACGCCGGAAAATATTAGAGTACGCGATCATTGTCATTTCACAGGGAAATTTCGAGGCGCCGCTCATCAAGATTGTAATTTAAATTATACAAATTCCCACGTCATTCCCGTGATATTTCATAATTTATCGGGCTATGACTCACACTTCTTGATAAGAGCATTAGCAACAACCTTCGAGGGTTCTATACAATTATTACCGGTAAACAAAGAGCAGTATATATGGGGTATTCCTGGGAATTTCGGCAACTTCGGACAGTTGGGTCAAAATTTTTGCCCCCCAATTTTTTCCATTAATATGTGTTGAAAATAAAGAGACACGTATTTCGGCGTTTTTTATTTTGAGCCCCCCCTTTTGAAATACGGTCAAATGAAGTTTTTGAAGTATTGACCACATTCGATCATTCAAACCGATATATCTCAGCAACGGTTAGTGATAACTCTAAATACTAAAGTACTAAATACAGAATTACGAAAAAAAGCAGTCGATGAATTTTCAAAAAATTTTTTTAAATTAATGAACAATTCAGTTTTCGGAAAAACAATGGAAAATCCGCGCAAACATAAAGATGTAAAACTCGTGACAAAGTGGGATGGACGGTTCGGGGCAAGAGCGCTTATTGCCCGACCAACGTTTCACAGCTGTACCGTTTTCGACGAAGATATGGTGATTATAGAATTAAATAGACCGTCGGTTAAGTTTATGAAGCCAATTTACGCTGGATTTACGATTCTCGATGTATCAAAAATATACATCTACGATTTCCATTATAATTACATGAAAAATGTATTCCGAGACAACGCGAAATTATTATACACCGACACCGACAGTCTCATTTACCATAAATCCAATCAAAACGTTTACGAGCAAATGAAGTTGGATATACATAAATTTGATACATCCGATTATCCGATGGAAAACCGGTACGATATGCCGTTGGCAAGCAAAAAAGTTTTGGGCCTCATGAAGGATGAAAATAATGGTAAAATTATGACCGAATTCGTGGGTCTTCGCGCAAAATTGTATTCCTACATCGTTATAGATAAGACGCCGAAAAATGTGAAAAAGCGTGCAAAGGGTATAAAAATGTCTGCGCTAAAAAAAATCACGTTTGATGATTTCAAAAAATGTTTGCTGCATCATGCTAATATAACGAGAACACAATGCTCTTGATACGTAGTCGAAAACATAAGGTTGAAACAATTGAACAGCGAAAATTAGCGTTGAGTTGGAATGACGATAAGAGAGTCTTGCAACTTGGTTGTACCGACACCTTGCCCTGGGGATATGAGAAGGATTAAACGGTCGGATGTATAGAAAAATTCATCTTTTAGAATATCGAAATGTAAAATATATTCAATAAAAAATCTTTTCATCCGTAACATGTATGTTATTTAGTTTTCTCTCGCTCACTCTATCTTATACCTTCGTTGAACTCTCGCTCACTCTCTCCGTCAATGGTAGCTTTTGGGGCTAGGCGCTCATTTACTTGAGAAGGTAGAAAAAACCGTGTTGATTTCGAAATTAATATTCAAACCTAAAAAGTTGATGAATACAAATCGTTCTTATGTATCCAACTATCGTGTGAACTATCGAAATTCGTTTGGTGTTTAATCAATTGATACTGAGGGGATTTTTCATATGAATCCAGACAAAAATTGAATTATAAGATTACAAAATATATATGCAACATTTTCATGATGGTAAAAATAATTTTATCACTTTTTCCAACATTTTCATGCTTTGCGCATCGTAAAAAGATTTTTTTTTCGCGATGATGGATCAAAAACTTTAATTATACGATTTAATAAATTTTTTTATTCATGATGATTGAATCACTCGGGGAGTGGATAAGTTGAGAATCATCGTTGCTGCAGTCTGCTGTTGTAGTTGAATGAGAACCCGCATCAAATTTCATCTTCCGCGCTGATAGAGCAGGCAACGGCAAGCTCCGTGCACAGCTTCGTTCGGTCATCGTTGTCATGTTTGCGAACAATGGCATACGACCACAGGATAAGACGCGCCACCGACATATCAACAAATTTATCATAAGAAGTTTTTTTCTGGTCAACGGACCTCCTCAATTTCGTTTTGAAAAACAATCATTTGGGTGAAAAAGATCTTTTCGTGTTAAAAGTAGATACCGTGAGAATTCGTTGTACACTCAGAGATTTTTGGAATTTTCTCGTTCAACGTTCATCGTTCAACGTTCGAACGTTCATCGTTCGCCGTTCAACGTGCGAAGGTTCAAAAAACAATGATTTAGGTAAAAAAGATCGTTCGAAAATTTTGTTGGACCATCCGTTCAACGGTCATCGTGCTCTCTCTCGTTCTCGCTGACTCTGTCTTATCCTCTACTTTCGTT
>OZ020165.1:9169646-9227146 GCA_963971145.1 Sussaba pulchella
TCTCATGTTCGTTGCTCATATGATATAGTGATGTGCTTGTAATGATGTAATTATATATTAATTTTTGATTCGCCGAGAAAATTCGGTAAGGGCTATTTGCTACGCGTATTAAAATTTTTTTTCCATTCAATTATATTCTAATGCTAGGAGGGAATACATTTCTGACACACTGGAAATGTTTATGTCGAAGCTGAAAATGTTTCCGTGTTGAGTACGGCGTTAAGCGGTTATTGTGAGTACACGCTAGTGAACCTGTAAGCTTAAAAAAATTTTTTTTTCAAAATTAAAATAAAAATTTGTAACTTTTTTGTTTTTTTACTAAAAACGAAAATTCTTCCACTACATTCAACTACAAACGTTTCTCTATCGATATACATTTTCCGATTTGGGTTTCGTCCAGTTATGGGACTTAAAAAAAATCCATCCCCCGACTTCAACGAAACCCAAATCGGAAAATGTATATCGATACAGAATTGTTTCTAGTTGATTGTAGTGGAAGAATTTTCGTTTTTAGTAAAAAAACAAAAAAGTTACCAATTTTTGTTTTTTTTTTAATTTTTTTTTTTTAAGCTTACAGGTTCACTCCCGTGTACTCATAATAACCGCTTAACGCCGTACTCAACACGGAAACATTCTTAGCTTCGACATAAACATTTCCAGTGTGTCAGAAATTTATTCCCTCCTAGCATCAGAATCGTTTGTAGTAAAATAAATTTCCGTGGTCTTCCATGAACCTTTAGATCCCTTGTGGTTGTTCAATTCACAGTTCATATATTTATTATTTGTTCGTTGTATAGTTGAATGGGAAAAAATTTTTTTTAATACTAGACAGCGTAGCAAATAGCCCTCACCAAAATTTCTAGGCGAATCAAAAATTAATATACATTTACATCATTACGAGCACATCACTATATCATATGAGCAACGAACATGAGATTCAACATGACGTAAGGTTTTCGGGAATAACAACGACAAGGTGCTTTTCAAAAAAGCGCTAAGTACTCGCGTGCCATACATTTCTTGGAGCATGGACGGATTGAGGCTCACTGATCTGACGCGCGGTCTGGCGCCTTCGTGAGCGCTCGGGCATCAACGAAGCTCGGGCGACCGCGCGACGCTCGAGATAATTCGAGCGTGACGTCATCACTTCATCTCGCGAAAAAAGTCAGTCTGGGATGAAACCCAACTGGGACGAAACCCAAGTGGGAAAAGGCAGAACGGCGAAAGTCAGTTAGCCACCATCCCACAAGAAGCAGGCATGATCTAGAGATAAAATCGACCCGGACGCGGACTGCCGAGGAGACTGTGATTTACCGAGGCTTTAAAATGTACAATGAATTACCAAAAGAGATGAACGAGGAGACAGATATTATAAGGTTTATGCGAAGTCTCAAAGAATATGTGAAGAGCGAGATCTCAGTAGAATAAAAAATAGTAATAAGGAGAGAATGGATAGTCAAAGTAGAATAATGATTAACGTTAAGGAAATGAAAAGGTACTTATAGAATGTAACTAGAGTAAGAGTATTGTAATTAATCGAGTGTCAATGTATCAAGTAGCTTTAAGCTAAATAAACTCTATCAATCTCTCTCTCTCTCTCTCTCTCTCTCTCTCTCTCTCTCTCTCTCTCTGAGACTTTTTTTATTTTTTGATCTATTTTGCGTTCGGTGAATAATGTTACCTTTTCATTCTTATTTTTGTTATCATTTTTACATGATCTTCATATTTTTGTTTATTTTGATTATGAGATGTAACTTTTATTTTTATCTTTATTTAGTTTTACGTTTACATTATTTTATTTTTAGTCTTTATTTTTATTTTGTTACCTTTTTCATGATATTTATATTATTTTTGTTACCATTTTTATTTGATTTATCTTTTGTTATTCTGTATTGCCTAAAGTCCGACTATGGCATAATAAACACCAATCAATCAATCAATCAATCAATCTCTCTCTCTCTCTTTCTCTCTCTCTCTCTCTCTCTTTCACTCTTTCTTATTAATTTATCTTTATTTTGTTATCTTTTTCATGATCTTTCCGTGTTAAAATTGACATCGCAAGAATACGTCAAGATTTTTACCGTTCTTCATTCAACGTTCATCGTTAATGCGTGTAATTTCGATGGAAATGCATGTAATTTCGATGGTCGTCAAAAAATATCAAAATTTCGATGGTTGCCAGAAAAATTGAAATTTCGATGATGCGTGTAATTTCAATGGTTGTCAAATATTTCGATGGTTGTCGAAAAATTATTTCCGTAATAAGGTTCCGCGGGAGGGGGAAAATGCCGTTCTTCCACGTTTGGGGGGGGGGGGGGGGGCAAAACCTGAGTATTGAGCGGGATCGAGCAGCGGGTAAATCGATTGACAACGCCATCTACCGGCAGCGAGACTTGGCGACGCCATCTGAGGCTGCTGTCGGTAATTGAGCGGAATCGAGCAGCGGGTAAATCGATTAGCAGACAACGCCATCTACCGGATCGGCAGATAACGCTATCTGAGGCTGCTGTCGGTAAATATTGAGCGGGATCGAGCAGTGGGTAAATCGATTAGCAGACAACGCCCTCTACCGGCAGCGAGACTCAACGTTCAATCGGTAAAACAGAACGTGGCCTCAAACCCACCTTAATATCCTTACGATCAATCTTCGAGGCCCTTAACCTAAATAACCTAAATAACCTGCACTGTCGGTATAAGAGGGCCCAGCCTCACCGTCGGTACAAGAGGGATCAGCCTCAACCCCACCGTTGGTCACAGAGAAATCTACCTTACCAACCGGCTCAAGGCAGGTCCCCGTGGTAAGTGGTCCAGAATCGGCCCTATTATACAACTTAAGTGTATCGAGCTAATCGGGATTATGTTGAGAAATAAAATTTTAAAAAATTTCTGAAATTTTACTCCAATTTGAGGTACTTATCCTACTCCCTTCATAGATAGATCGTAGATTTATAACTACGTCAAAACGGTGTTGTGAAGAAACAATTAAAGCATTCTCCACATCCAAGAACGAATCAGAACGCGCCAACGTAACGCGACGAATAAAAATGATGGTTTTGACGGCACGTGTGGAGCGACAGCCAGACTTCACCCATAAAAATTAAAAAAATATGTATATCCATCTGGAAGTTCGCTATAAATTCTCACGGCATGCAATTTTTAGCACGACGAGTTTTATTACAGACAAGATTATTGGTTGTCGATTTTATATTCACGTTTCCTTAGTTTTAGGACGAAGTAGGAATGGAAGAAGGAGGGCATATGTCGGTTATCAGTGGGTCTTTGAGATATAAATAGAGCGCTTTTCGTCGGTGTCTTCAATTCTTAAGTGATCGTCGATGCGAGTGATATTGTCATATTTTTAATGTGCATGCGAAATAAAGACAGTGATAGTGACCTAATATATTTTTCGATTTTCATAGTTTTTTTCGAGTCAGTGCTTTAAAATTCGGTGAACACCAGCGACGCAGCCCGAACTGAAAAACGACGTCCGGTAAGTATAAATCATAATACTCTAAATTATCTTGATTTATTAGGTGTACAACTTTGCTTCCGCCGTTTTTTTTCCGAAATTCGTGGCTTTATTGTAAGAAACTGGTTACATACTTATGATTGAAAGTATTGTCCATTGCTGGCCACTATCTTTTCCCATCGTTTCGGGCAGCATATGAATCCCGCGTTGAACAAACTAGTTATCTTTTGAAGCAATTCACGGATCGGTCAAATTTTTTACTTCTTCATATGACCGGAAGTGCTGGTCAGCCAGGCCGTGTGTCATAGATCAAAACAAGTGATAGTCAGAGGGAGCAACATTTGGAGAATACGGCGGGTGGGGTAGGAATTTCCCTTTGACCGTTTCCAGATATGTCTTGACCATTTTCGCAACATCGCGTCAATTGCGTTCGATAACGAACACCTGTAAGCTCATAATACACTACGCCGAGCTAGCTCCACCCAATACAGAGTATGACCGTAGAGCCGTGAATATTCGGTTTGGCCGTTGACGTGGAAGCATGGCCGAGATATACCCATGATTTTCTGCGTTTTTTACAACTGTTCACAAGCAGACAAACGACGTTCAACATGTAATGAAATAATTTTTTTATTTAGTCGTTTCTCTCTCTTGTAGATTGGAGATGAGGATATATTCAATGTTCTCAGTTTTACATTCAATATTAATTTTATATTACACGTATGGCTTTTTTATTTCAAGTAATGCTTTTGAGCACAACGGTAAATACGAGTCAATTTAATACATATATCTTTAGGTAATATATCTTTATACGATATTAACGGTGAATACGAGTCAATTTAATACATATAAATATAGTTTACACAATATTCAACTGCGCAATATTATAGAGACGAGTTGGATATAACGAAATGTGCTGCGTGTATATTTCAGCGTACTTATCTGTGAGTTTGTATAACGATTTTGCCGTTACGGTGGACCACGCGGTCCGTAGACAAAGTATGACGATATAATCAAAGACAGAGGGAGCACTTCTGCTCCACTCGACGGTCAAAATCCGAGAGTGAGAGTTGTCGGCAAATGCCCAGTCGTACACGCTTCGGACGGCTCTCGGTAGTATTCGATAAATTTCGGAATATTGGGATTGATATATCCCCAACATCGATCTTCGTCGTCGATATGAGGTCGGGGAAATGATTGCGAATTCAAATATGTGAATTCTACAAACATCTCTTGGTTTCAACTCATACGGCACCCAATTTCCATTCTTCTGAATCATTCCCATATTTTTGGGCGTTTTTTAATTGCTTATTGAGTTACTTCCAATGATCGTGCCAATTCTTCTTGCCTATGACACGAGTCTTCATCAACTAATGCCGCCAATTCTGCATCTTCGAAAACCTTCCGTCTTCCACCGCTATGCCGGTCTTCGATGTTAAAATCACCGTTCTTGAAGCGTTCAAAAGACTCCCGACACGTTCTTCCACTAATAGCGGCCTCACCATTAGTATTTGAAAGAATTCGATGAGTCTTAGTCGTACATCTCTTTATATTGAAGCAGAAATTGTAAAACCTCCCGCAAATGACGAGAATATATAGAGGTTTCCCACAATAAAAGACAATTTTCGAGGGAAAGAATATTATATTTCATTAATTATAAATTATGATTGAAAATGAATATGTAAAAGTTGACTTTGAACGTGTTTCGCTTTTCGATAGATTGAGAACGATTTTTCGTACTTGCACGAATTTTCAAAAAAATCACTGGACGCAAAAATTAAACGATGTGAAAAAAATACTAAATTTTTGGGTACTTTTCAAAAGGCTGTCACTTGACGGAGAATAGTTATAGAGCAATAGTAATAGAGCACTAATAAGAATCGAGCGAAAAATACGAACGATGTACGGTTTTCCAGGAAAATCCTCGTCGATTTTTTTGAAAAATTTTTATTTCTCCGAAATTTAGAATTGCGAACCCATTATGGCGGCTACAAACATCAAAATTCATCGACTTTTGGGTCCGCCATTTTTAATTCTTTAAAAAAAAAAATGTGCCAAAGAAACTACGTGGATTTCTCTGGAATCCCGTACAAGGTTATTTCTCGTGGATTTATTACCACGGCTATGTAATTATGAAAGAGTGTCAATGAAAATCCTATGTTAATCAAGAAAAAAGAGTAGAAGGCTTGTCAGATCGTAAATATTGCAATACAGACGAGAAACTTTGCGAGGATTTTTCAAAAATTATTCGAAAACACTCTATGGTGCGATCGCGTCGGCAATTCGGACAACATTCGGCTTCATTATCTGGGATCCTTATAATATTCACACAGCTTGGAGTGTATGTTGCAAAACAAAGTGCCACATTTTTTCAAATTCTTTTTCCATCATTTTGGCAGCTGTTAATTAATGTATTTTTCATTTTTTTCGTTTTCTCTCTTTTAGTCAATTATTTTTTGCACCCGTTGACGAAGATATATTAAAAATTTGTCGTTGACGTAAAATTGTCTCCGCTTTTCGGGAAAAATATAAGTATTTTCGTTCAACTCTCGAAAATTCATTAAAATCGAATTTGAAACTTAAAAAGCTTTTTTCCAACCCAAATTTTGGAAATTCTTTCAATACTTTCGTCGAAAAGCTGAGGAAATTTTACAAAAAATATGAATTTCTCGAATTGATTTCTATGTAAGTTTTTTAATAATATAATAAAGAACAAAAATTCAATGTGAAAGATCCAAAAATGTAATTTTTCAATTTTTGTCTATACATATTTCTTTCGATAAGTTACCACTCGAGACAATACTTGCAAAAATGTCATGAAACATTCAGTAGATATATCATTTTTTGTGTGACCATGAAACAATTGTTTCTGCCATCCAATTTTCAGAACTCAAACGAGAACAATATCAGCCCGAAAATTGCTCAACGACGTTCTAACGTGTTGATAATATGACAAGTAAGTTTGATAACCGACTGAGCACGTTCCAATTAAATATGGAATATAAAAATTGTCTTTATCGTTATTTCTTTATATCTTTAACAGCGCTGATTGCAATACTCGGCTGCGCGGTTCTGAGCCTGGTGAATCCGGTTTCTCTCGAACCTTCTCATTGCGGCGTCGATCATCGCTTGACTCCATCTGACAATGTTCTGGCTGGAACAAATACGCCAGTATTTTTCTTCAGGTCTGACGAAAATTCTCCACTTGGACATACTCTCGTCCCGCAGCTAGATGTAAGTTTAGACCGCTCGGAAATGCGAAAAAACCTAAATAATAACTTTTCATCAACAGAACGATCGATTTCATTTCGTAATTTTGTTGAATCGCAGGCAATAGCCAATTTGAAATCACAATCACCGGTTTTCAAAGAGTCCGGTACCAGAAGAATCGACAACAATAATGAGGTTTATAATATGAACGAATTTGAGAAATTTAGTAAGCGAAAAATAAACGAAGTTCCGACGTTTGATGTTCGTTTATCCTCAGTGTTCACAATCCCAGCTGTGGGCGTGGGAACTCGATGAATTTCCACAATGCGCGGCTCCCAGCACCATCTACCCGAAGATCCTCGTCGTCGTCGATTACGGCATTTACCAGTTAGTACAAAAAAAAAGTTTGCTTTCGCAATCAACAATGATTATATGAAGAAAAATACCGAAAACAAATAACTAACAATATCTTCCAATGCAGACGTTATGAGAAGATGAGCAATCAACTAACCAAGCTGTTGGAGCACGTGCTGGCCATCTGGAATGGCGTTGATCTAAACTTCAGGACTCTCGAAAACCCAAAAATGAGACTTAATATCGCTGGAATTGTAGTCGAAGAGGTCGGTACGCGTTTATCGGTGGAAAGAAAAAAAAATATGGATCTAGTGACCATTCCATATAACGAAGTTTTCAATAATTTTGCAGCACGCTGATAAACTACCGTTTCTATCCCACAAACATAAAGATGGTCGATTGATCGATATCAATAATTCGATATCGATAGACCAATTTTTCAAATCCAACGGATCTTCTTGGTCCGATAAATTCGGTCAATATGACCTTGTCAGTGTCATGACATCGTAAGCAAACCTATTCGAATGTTGAGACCCAACCTTTGTTATCATCGATTTCAAATGTTGTCTTATTCTTTAGGAACAAGATAACTCATTTTCCAGACTTAGACGGTGGTGATCGAGCTTGTAAGTAAATTAACAAATAATTTCCAAGAAATTTTCATAGACTGGATGGTAATGATGATAATGACTTATCCGTCACCAACAGATCACAGTTACGGGTACCCTATGTGCGATAAAAGGGTAAAAGGGCAACACCATAATTCATCTGTTTGCTGACGACGAAGGGTGGTTGGGAATACGTGCACTATCTATATCGGTTGGGTGGAGGTAAGGCGTCCGACGGCATGGCACCATTTAACGATGGCGTTTATTATCTCACAATATACCGTAAAATTTCGTGAATTGTTACAGTTTCCACAGCAACAATAATACTTGTCCGCCCCACCACAGCGCGGTTAGGAATTATTTGAAGGACATAACAAAAGATCTGCCTGACTGGTCTAAGTGTTATCTAGATGTTTTCAAAATGCTTTTAAAGTAAGTGCCGATGATTTTTCGTTATCTTTCAACACGTTCAACCGTCCATCCTTATCGGAGGATCTCAATAGCTCGACACCGTTCAACGATCTGACGTCTTCTATAATCCTGACGAGTGACTTGTTTGTACAGTTCCAGGCAAGCTGCATGTTATTTCAAGAAACCCAATGTAATATCTCCACTGCCCCGCATATTGTATGGACAAATATCGGACTGCGATGGTCAATGTGCGATGAAAAAAGGAACAAAATGCTGTGTAATTGCGGATTTCAATACATATAAAAAGGAAATATAGTTTCGAGTCACTGACGCGTTGCATTTTTCGTTTGCAGAAGAGAGAAAGTATTTGCCAGGACCTCTTGTGCCAGACGAGTGATGGCTGCAAACCGATTGGAATTTACGCTGCTGATGGAACATCCTGCGGTGATGAAAAGGCAAGTCGAAACGAATTTTTCAGTGCATAAAGATTTTTAGGGCAAAATAACATAAAGATTTATTACTATTTCGATGCTGACATTCGTTTAACGTTGCAGATTTGCTTTCGCCGTAGATGCGTGTTTAGAAAAGACGTGGAATGAAACGTCGCAGACAATCGAGGATCCGAAAACTGGACTCAAACTGAGGCTATTCACCGCTTTGGATCTTCGTCAACGACAGCTGCGTTGTATTGCCTCGAGCATTTTTAATCTATTTACCAGAAAACAACGCAAACTTGTCGATACCCTTGACGACAAAAATTATATTATAACCGTCAATGGAGTATTCTTTCAAGATTCAAAATTTATTGATGGATGAGTCCAAAAAAACGAATGTTCTTTTTTATGTTTTATTTCTTCTCAATGTTCATCTTTCCGTTTAATTTCAATAATTGTTAGTGAACAATTCAATTCTCTTAGCATAACGAACTGATAGCAGATCCTCTAAACTTTCAATTTCGATACCACGCATTGCAGCAGAACCTTTATGAAGAAAGTGATAGCGAAATTGTGATTTTTCAAATTTTTTTTACGTACGTATATCTGAGGCGTCGAGGCAAAACCGAATAGGTCAATTTTTTTAAAAAGATGAGATTATATTAGATTTCCATGATTCAAATTGTAAACATCGTTGTGGATAATTGCTTATACACGAGGAAATAAACAATACTAACCTAACCGGATAAATCAACAATTTCCCATTCTCCCGCATACGTTGTTTTTAAGCGAAACCGAATAAGTCTACGCCATTTGTGGTAAATTTAATCATTGTAGAGAAAATAAAGATTATCATTATTGATAAGATGAGCGAGGCCGTTCTCAAAAAAAATATAAAAACAATTCATAAAAATTAACGAAATGAGTCCATATGTTTTGCCCAGAACCAAATAAGTCCATGATTCCTGGCAAAACCGGATGTGGATCGTAGTTCCGGATAGTTCGAAATGCAATTTTTCGACCACCGATGTTATAGAGGTATAGATGCGTAAGTCACTCGAGAACCAGGTTGGACATGACTTTTACTTTAAACTTGGGCTCGGGGGGCTAATATCATTCGAGACGCGATAATTCGAGACTTATGGTTGGTTTGCGGAATTCTGTTCCGTCGAGTTGAAGGCGTACGCGTAGGACCTGTAGTATCGATCCTAGCGGAAAAAGATAGGTACAAAAATTATAGAGGATTTCATTGTCTAGAAGGCTGTTTTCATAACTACCGCGCTAAAACCATAAATAAACGAGATAATACAATAATTTAATTTCCTCGCTTTTTTCAGATTTAACTCGAAAATATCGATCGTAGGCGAAAAATTGTTGTTATTAAAGTTGTAGAAAATTGAATTTTCTACAAGTTTTGTAATAGTTATTTTGAGTCAAAAGTTAAAAATGGGCGAGTTATTTAGAAAAAACGCATTCAATGTGAATTCAATATGGCAGACGAAGCCGAAGGGAAAGCAGAAAAAAAAGAATTTCGTCCGGAATTTTTTTGCAATCTCAGCCTTTCTTTTGTACATCTCGACTGGGCAATATATACGTTTTCTGAATTATGCTCGTTCGGAAGACTACATTTTGTAATTTCCGCATCGTCGGAACTTTGACCTTTCGGAACTACGATCCGCACCCGAAAAATCTGAGCAGCGTTTGCATCCAATTTTTTTCCTTTATTGTATTCGTCATACGTATATTTAGAAACTATTTATCCGAAGTTTTCACAATAATTACGTCAGGTAATATATTTCATTATTATCATTATAATATTATTTTTTGGATTTTTAATATTAGCAATCGAACAAAAACCAATAAATAAATTCTTGCGTGGACTTTCATGTTTCTGATGTAACCTGATAAGGGATATAGATAATAATTGTCCTTGCCTCCTTGGTGTAGTACCAAGTAATAGTAATTAATTGCCAGCTGTGTATCCCATCGCAAAGACGAACATATTATCGAAACTTTCGACAAATCGAACCGAATAAGCACAAAATCGTCATCCGCAAACTCTCCTTCGCATGAAATAAACATATTAATAAATTTATTCTCAAACTTAATATTTTATTATGTCTAATGAACGAAACATTATGAGGTGTAAAGAGGAAAATGATATCAGTCTCGAGTACAGATTCGTTGTGGAGTCCTCGGCAATGAGAGACGTCAGTTCGGGAAATCAGTTAAAGAAAAATCTCTTCCACGAAAGATCTCACAAGTCTTCCGTCTTTGCCTCCGTATTTCAGGCTACTTCTCATTGAATTGATATATTCTCTCCAGGGTACGCTTGACGTAGTAATAGCTACGCAAAAAATAGAATAACATTAAAACTTTAGAGTATAATCGACGTTTCGTTCGTCGCCTTTCTTCGACCCAAAGTGTACAACGGTTTTTTTCCTCTATCAAATCCATATGAGTAGTGAAAAAAAACGAGTTGCCAGTTGAATCTTGCTATTTTCTTCCTCTGAATCGTCGATAGTGAACGAAAATGATTTAAGTTTTTTGATCATTTAAGAATGAAGGACCCACGAGGGAGTATCTTCCATTTTGGCTTCCTCATAAAGGAATCTTCGTTGACTATTTACGATTCGGAAGCAAATTGAACTTCATTGTCTACAATTGCTCATAATCGACGACAAGTGTAAACTGCAAAAAGTACCCACAAACCGAAAAGTGACGAATTAACTTACTTGTGTTGATTCCTTCATAACCGGAAGCCGTAACACCCAATTTTATCCCGCCAACATCGAACTTCCCAATCATCGCGTTGGTTATTCTTCTCGGGTTTCCGGATGGCGAAATCGCTCGCAGATCGAACGATAGCCTTTCTAAAAACAAAAAAAAACGATCGGGTTGTGAAATATAAATTTCCGTTGACACAATTCGCGTCTTGCCACGTGAAATATCGCAAGGACCGCGCATGGGAACATTTTTCCAGGCTATTCGTTCTGGAATCCACACTACGGTCTTATATACAGGTCAGAGATTAGAGGAGAGATCGCCAGCGCCGTGGAGTTCTGTTGGCCCCGAATTTTTCCGATTTGTAGCGGGATCCGCCGAGCCGAGGTTCCAATGGAGTCCAACAGAATATACCGGGTGTCATGCTCAAGTGTGAGCCTCAACGCGAGGCCAGAGCCCAGTGGAGCCCAGCGGCCAGCGTCGATCGACGGACGCGGGGAGCGGGCGGAACGAGACGCATGGTTGTGTGGCGTATATGGCGTGTACGACGAGTGGGAACGCCCGAGTGTAGATGAGCCATTTCGATCTACTCAACAAGAATGAAACCAGAGATTAGAGGAGAGATCGCCAACGAGGTCGGGGAAACCGTTTCACCGACTTGGTGCGCCGCCAACCAGGGGGCCGGCGAACTAGCTCCCCCCCGGGGCGTATATATAGTAATAGCACAATGCTAAATTCGTATCGTCGCCGTCATAGCGGGTGACATTTTCGAACCGGAGCTACATCGGCAAGGCCATACTCGGTCGTATGCTGAGAGGGGGACGTCAGAGGTGGTCAGAGCGTAGTGGGGAATATCCGAACAGGGCGCATCATTGAAATAAGATGTTACGACAGCGAGACCCACGTGTATTTTCTCGCCACCGTAATTTAAAGGGAAACTCGTTCTTACGAAATAACTCGTTTATTTTCTACTTTTGATTAAGGATGGTCATGAACAAATTTGTAGGAAATTTAATTATCTAGCGGTTTTTTCATAACAATTCTTCGTCTCTGATCAATATTTTCGACTTTAATCTGAAAGAGCAAACCAAATCAAATAATGGTGTTGTCTCGTTTACTTTTCTAAGTTCAGCGCGCGAAGGGGGGGGGGGTAGATACTTCGATATTAAAAAAAGCATATTTTTGATAATTTTTTTTGCCACACCGCTAATGCACATTTATTTCTATAATAACTACTAAATAACGTAACACTCGAAGAATATGCTATAAAATTTTCATTAACTTTTATAAGCAAATGAGCCATTGACGGAGAATCTCTGCAGACGTCTAGAAAAAAAAGTTTTATTGCGGTGCACACCATAAGCGGATCATCTGAAACCGAAGATCCAAAATGATTTCATTAGGTGATAAGTTATAACAACAGCAGGTTATAACAACGAATATTTGTTTTCATTGATTGGTCAATATTTTACAGCACTCAGAAGTCAAAGTACTGATTTTTCATCAAAAAAATTGAAAATGTTGCCATTTTTAAATGATGCAAAATTTGAAAAAAGTCTTGACGTCATAACCTGCAGAAATTTATCACCTAATAAAATCATTTTGGTTCTTTGGTCTCAAATGATACAGTGATAAGTTATGATGGGTACGGCAATGACACTTTTTTTTTTAAACGTCCGCAGAGATTTTCCGTCAATGGCACATTTGATCATAAAAGTTAATGAAAGTTTTATAAAATATTCTCCAAATGTTACGTTATTGAGTAGTTATTATAAAAATAAGTGTATATTAACTCTGTCGTAAAAAAAAAATGATCAAAAATATGCTTTTTTTCTATCCAATTTACCTCCCGCCCCCCTTTGGGAGTATTAACGAACTTTTTCGCAATCTTTGTTTTTTTACCGTAATGTTTGTAACGTTGTTTCAAAAAAGTACCATGTCGACAAAGTCAAGTTATCAATTGCCAAATTATCTAATTGTAAACAAGTAAAACTGAAATTGTACAATCAGGATTACATATATAAATAATGTCGTTAATTATTTTTTTAAAGCCACAATTTTCAATTGAAACCGCATGGGTTATTGGGAACAGTTTGCCACTTTTTATAATTTTTCGTTTCATGCGTTGAATGCATTCATCGTTTCATGGCTCTCGACCATCGAGTTAAAAATCGTTGTTAATGGGGAAGCCTGCTTTAGAGGCTTCAAAAAATCTATTTTTTTTTAGGAATTTTCAGGGAAGGAAATAAATATTTAATTGAATCGAAACTTTCAGGTTTTGTTGTTATATATTTCAACATTTTTCTCAATTATTTTCATTAAATTATATGTCATAATATGCCGGGTACGAGCATTTCGCCGAGACCTAAAAAATCTAAAAAAAGTGAGAAATTCAACGATTTTTCGCAACTTAAAAAAAAAATTTTTTTCCAAAAAAATATTATTTTTTTTAAGTTTCGAAAAATTGTTGAATTTCTTACTTTTTTAAGATTTTTTAGGTTTAACTAAAATCTATACTATTGAAAATATAAATTTGTTCTGGTTTTTTTGTTTCAGATGGAAATTGTGACCTGCATCTTTCCCGCCACACGACAGATGCACGCTCGAGGCGCCTCGGCGAAATGCTTGTACCCGGCATATTATGACATATATTGTAATGAAAAAATTTGAGAAAAATGATGAAATTTATAACAACAAAACCTGAAAGTTTCGTTTCAATTAAATATTTATTTCCTTCCCTAAAAATTCCTCAAAAAAATAGATTTTTTGAAGCCTCTAAAGCAGGCTTCCCCCTTAACGGTTGACGGATTAGCGAATGCTTGTTGATGTTCCTCTCAGCTGATAGCTGTCGATTGTTTTGGTTTTGTCACCCTGTCCTCACAGGTTCTTTTTAAATAGATTATCGGTATCGTAGGGGTCGTTTGTATATTTGGTAACAGGTAATTATTACAGTTTGGTTTGAATTTTTGTTTTATAAAAACGGTATTTTTCTAAAAGTCGATCTTAGCAATTAAAACTTGAGAAAAATAATGAAAAACTATCGGAATTTTCTGTGGGAGATTCCTTTCCGAAAAAACAGCTCAGGATGCGGGTTTTCGTCTGCAAACGATTGAATTAGATGTCTCTCCTGCACTCCCTCGCGCCCAAACGTTCTGCCTTAAATGTTTTATCCCGGAGATATTTGCATTTTAACGTCTTTTCACTGAAATTTCAAAAAATTCGTAACCAAAAAGAAAATAAATGGCGGAAAACAGCTATAAATGTTGTTACATTCTTACTTATAAAGAACTTTGAGGGAGATTTTTCCGCTTGCAAATCGAAAACCTGTCAGTTTGAAAACCGTTGATTACCCGTGGCATATCCGATATACAATTGAAATGTAAACACGAGCACGGCTTGGGTTGGGTACATCAGTCGTGTCCATCGTTTCAAGTCTACCGGTAACTAACAATAAGTTCAGGAATTAAACGCCAAATTAATCCACGAAAAAAGTTTTTCGAAGATGGATAGAAATCTTAATACAAGATGGTGTGATACTTGTGCATACAAAGGGTGCAAGAATAGGAGAAACGGTGTGGAATCGAAACTCTACAGCTTCCCTCAGCGCGACAAACCTCGATGCGCTATATGGATTAAGAATTCAGGTATGTTACCAATATTATTCTCAACGGTTATTTTCAAGTTTTAGATGTTTCTTTCCCGAAATGTGGCAATTTTTTCCGTGAATTTTGCAGTATCGCAGTCTTTTCAGATCTTAAGTCTTTTCCATTTATAGATTTTTTCCCTAAAATTCTGACTCCATCCATGGGTACATTGAATTTTCAAACGATGAAACGTGTTCGTCTTTTTTTTTTTTTGTTCATATATATGAGGTATTCCTGGGAATTTCGGCAACTTCGGAAGGTTGGGTCAAAATTTTTGCACCTCAATTCTTCTCAATAATATGTGTTGAAAATAAAGAGACACGTATTTCGGCGTTTTTTATTTTGAGCCCCCACTTTTGAAATACGGTCAAATGAAGTTTTTGAAGTATTGACGACATTCGATCATTCAAATCGATATATCTCAGCAACGGTTAGTGATAAGTCGAAAAACCACGGGTTTTTTTTTCGTTTTTGAACGCTCTATACAATGAAAACATTTACGATTATGTTGCACAAATTCAACAATTATTTATAAACAATTCAAAATAAAAAATGAAATAAAACAAAAAATGTAGTCTTAATTTTTGAAATGTATTTTTTTTTAAATTCCTTGAACAAAAACGAAAATTTAGCCACCTTGAACTTTTTGGCCCGACGTTTCGTTCGGGAGTTATAGATTTTTCTGTCACAAAAAACCCGTAAATTTACGTATTTTATTAGTAAAAAATTGCATGAGGAAAAAGTACCCTTAATTATTGAAATCTGTTTTTTTTCACATTCCTCGAACGAAAACGAAAATTTTGAGACTCTGCCGGACTTGGGCCGACGCTTCGTCGAAAGTTATAGCTTCTTTTCTTAACAACCAGGAAAACATTTACGGGCTTTTTATAATAAAAAAAGCTATAACTTCCGAACGAAGCGTCGGCCCAAAAAGTTCAAGGTGGCAAAATTTTCGTTTTTGTTCAAGGAATTAAAAAAAAATACATTAAAAAAATTAAGGGTACATTTTTTGTTTTATTTTATTTTTTATTTTGAATTGTTTATAAATAATTGATGAATCTCTGCAACACAATCGTAAATGTTTTCATTGTATAGAGCGTTCAAAAACGAAAAAAAAGACCCGTGGCTTTTCGAGCTATCACTAACCGTTGCTGAGATATATTGATTTGAATGACCGAATGTGGTCGATACTTCAAAAACTTCATTTGACTGCATTTCAAAAGTGGGGGCTCAAAATAAAAAACGCCGAAAAACGTGTCTCTTTATTTTCAACACATATTATTGAGAAAAATTGAGGGGCAAAAATTTTGACCCAACTGTCCGAAGTTGCCGAAATTCCCAGGAATACCCCATGTATTGGAAAATCGAGTACAAGCTTTCTAATCCGTCCCAATTTTGAGTAGTATTTATTATTGCCTATATTGGCTACATGAGGATAAGTACGGGTAAAGTGCCCCCGCCCCAATTATTGCCATTATAGTTGTTTATAGTTACCATTTATATGAGTAACAATGTAACCAACTTTCGGTTCTTCATAAGTAATCCTTGAGGGGTGGAAATGAATATTGAAAATTCTGAAAAAAATGTGTAACTTTTGAATGGGTCAACCGATTTCAATGAAAAATTAATATGTCATACATGTTACTGAGATTATTTATTTATTATTTTGAAACAATAAATTTTTTTATCGAGAGCTAATTTTTATTCATTATTTGAGGATAACATTTATTCTTCGATCGATAATCCATATTTTTCACCAACAAAATGGTGGGTTCCGGTTATCAATATCAAAACAAAGTATTGCACAGCATTTGTTTACACCCCCCCCCCCCCCAATTAAATTATTGGAGGCTTATTGATATTTTATACATGTGGCGAATTCATTTCACTTCGATCGATGCTCGGTTCGATGAATTTATCGGTAATTACAGAGACAAAGTTGATTTGTCGAAAAATTGAAAATATCATAAAACCCAGGTTTCTCGATGGATTTAGCTAAAAAATCGCGACTATTGCAAAAATTACATATGCATAAGGCACAGAATGTGTGCAAAACTTGGGGGCTGTAGCTTGCGCCGTTGTCGAGTTATAAGCGTTTGAATTTTGGATGGTCGATTCATCCATTCGCACCCACACATACAGACCCATACGTACACACAGACACGCATGCACATGCACATATAGAGACACGCGCCCGCGATGCCCGGCCCGACGGCCGTTGAAACGTTACGTTTCATTTTTGTTGAGTAGATCGAAATGGCTCATCTACACTCGGGCGTTCCCACTTGTCGTCGTACACGCCAATACGCCACACAACCATGCGTTTCGTTCCGGCCGCTCCCCGCGTACATCGAGCCGTAGATCGACGCTGGCCGCTGGGCTTGGCTGGGTTCCACCGGGCTCTGGCCTCCCGTTGAGGCTCACGCTTGAGCCTGACACCCGGTATATTCTGTTGGACTCCATTGGAACCTCGGCTCGGCGGATCCCGCTACAATTCGGAAAAATTCGGGGCCAACCGAACTCCACGGCGTTGGCGATCTCTCCTCTAATCTCTGATGAAACGAAACGCTTCAACGGCCGTCGAGCCGGGCATCACGGGTGCGCGTCTCTATGTGCATGTGTATGCGTGTCTGTGCGTACGTATGGGTCTGTATGTGTAGGTGCGAATGGATGAATCGACCATCCAAAATTCAAACGCTCATAACTCGACAACGGTGTAAGCTACAGCCCCCAAGTTTTGCACACATTCTGTGCCTTATGCATATGTAATTTTTGCAATAGTCGCGATTTTTTAGCTAAATCCATCGAGAAACCTGGGTTTTATGATATTTTTAATTTTTCGACAAATCAACTTTGTCTCTGTAACTACCGATAAATTCATCGAACCGAGCATCGATCGAAGTGAAATGAATTCGCCACATGTATAAAATATCAATAAGCCTCCAATAATTTAATTGGGGGGGGGGGTGTAAACAAATGCTGTACAATACTTTGTTTTGATATTGATAACCGATACCCACCATTTTGTTGGTGAAAAATATGGATTATCGATCGAAGAATAAATGAATAATAATGAATTAAAATTAGCTCTCGATAAAAAAATGTATTGTTTTTGATTGGGTGATGGGGGAATTTTTTTGGTATTGCCCTTTTAAAGTAATCGACATGAAAAGAAAAAAAATTGGTCGCAATCGGGAATTTGTCCGATAAGTCTAACCGAGGGCGACAAGCAATCGGATTTAAGAAGGGATGCATGCATTTGTAATTTTGTTGGGGACATGTTATATTTCTTCAAAACTATACATGATACAAAAATTCCCCGTAATAATTTTGTAGAAAATTTGATGTTGTACAAAAAAGGTTTCCTGTAAAATTTCTGTGAATCTAATATTTACTACGTAAAAAGGGCTTCTCGCGGCTGGCTCAAAAAAACCATTGTCGGAAAAATTCGCGATTGCGACCAATTTTTTTTCTACTTATGATGATTACTTTTCGAGGGTGATACCAGGAACGTCTGTGATTTGTTTTAGATTGTTTTAGGCGGTCGTTCACAATTTTCAATTTTTTCATGACGAACCTTGTATCTGAAAGAATATTCATCGAACAAAAAAAATATACCGTCGAGGCGGGCTATTATGGGACGAAATCGGTCTTTATTTTCTTTCGCGCTTCGTCTAAAATCTAAATGTTAGCTAAAATTCATTTCAAGGCCTCAGGCACTTTGAGAACATCCTTCCGAAGGTGTGCGACGAGTTTCATTAAGAAAAAAAAAAGTTGGCAAACTTACATCAGTAGTATAGTAAGGAGAGTTCTGGACCACTTACCACGGTGACCTGCCTTGAGGCGGTCGGTAAGGTAGATTTCTCTTTGACCAACGGTGGGTTTGTGTCTGATCCCTCTTGTACCGACGGTTGAGCTCTCTCTTACCGACAGTGCAGGTTATTTAGGTTATCGATAGTGCCGTTTATTTAGGTTATTTAGGGGTCTCGAAGATTGATCGTAAGGATATTAAGGTGGGTTTGAGGTTATGTTTGAGCTCTCTCTTACCGACAGTGCAGGTTATTTAGGTTATCGATAGTGCCGGTTATTTGGGTTATTTAGGGGTCTCGAAGATTGATCGTAAGGATGGTGGGTTTGAGGTTATGTTTTTAGAGAGGCGGGTTCTGGCCCACTTGCCACGGTGACCTGCCTTGAGCCGATCGGTAAGGTAGATTTCTCTTTGACCAACGGTGAGTTTGTGTATCTGCTAATCGATTTACCCGCTGCTCGATCCCGCTCAATTGAGTGTTCTACTTTACCGACGGCAGTCTCAGATGGCGTTATCTGCCAATCCGGTAGATGGCGTTGTCAATCGATTTACCCACTGCTCGATCCCGCTCAATTGAGTGTTCTACCTTACCGACAGCAGCCTCGGATAGCGTTATCTGCCAATCCGGTAGGATGGCGTTATTTGCCAATCCGGTAGATGGCGTTGTCAATGGATTTACCCGCTGCTCGATCCCGCTCCCCCCCCCCCGGGAGAACGGCATTTTCCTCCTCCTACGAATAACCTAAATAACCTAAATAACACACATTTTTTAACAACCATCGAAATTTTTCATTTTTTAACCATCGAAATTTGAGAACCATCGAAATTTACGCATGAAAAACCATCGAAATTTTTTTAACAACCATCGAAATTTTTCAACCATCGAAATTTCATTTTTTGAGAACCATCGAAATTTACGCATGAAAAACCATCGAAATTTTTTTAACAACCATCGAAATTTTTCAATTATCGAAATTTTTCAACCATCGAAATTTGAGAACCATCGAAATTTAACCATCGAAATTTACGCATGAAAAACCATCGAAATTTTTTTAACAACCATCGAAATTTTTTTTAGAACAATCGAAATTTACGCATTTTATACGACGAACGATGAACGTTCGAACGTTCGAACGGTGAATGAAAAAATCTTAACGTATTCTTGTGGTATCTTATGTGTTACTTTTAACAAGGAAAGATCTTTTAGAGGACGAGAGTTAAACGAGCATGCGGGGCGCGTGGGGAGAGAGAGAGAGCGCAAGCTGATGAGCGGGCAAGCTGGAGCGTGAACAAAGGAGAGAGAACGCAACGATGAGCGAACGGAGAGCACGAGCTAGCAGACAGAATGGGTTGTAGGAGGCTTGAAAAACATGCATTTTACGACAACGATGAGCATAAGATAAATTTTAATATGATTTTTTGAAAAACCATCGAAATTTTTCATAAAAGAAATATTTTGGAAAACCATCGAAATTTTATTTTTCATTTTTTGACAACCATCGAAATTTACGCATTTTTTGAAAAACCATCGAAATTTTACGAATACGACACCGAATACGACGACAACAAATACGACGATGAATACGACGACGAAGGCGATGGCGAATACGACGACGACGAAGACGACGCAAATACGACACAAATACGACGATGAATACGACAGCGAAGACGGAGAGAGTTTAACGAAGGGAAGAGAGAGAGCGCGAAAGGCAGGCGTGTGGGGTTGTAGGAGAGCGAGAACGAAGGCTGAGAGAGAGAAAAACACGCATGCTACTAATAATATTATTTATTTAAGTTATTTTTCATTTTTTGACAACCATCGAAATTTTCCATGTCGTCACATCTCAGCTATTTTACAAGAGAGAGAGAGAGAGAGAGAGAGAGAGAGAGAGTTCAACGAAAGTAGAGGATAAGACAGAGTCAGCGAGAACGAGAGAGAGCGCGATGAACGTTGAACGGATGGTCCAACAAAATTTTCGAACGATCTTTTTTACCTAAATTATTGTTTTTTGAACCTTCGCACGTTGAACGGCGAACGATGAACGTTCGAACGTTGAACGATGAACGTTGAACGAAAAAATTCCAAAAATCTCTCAGTGTACAACGAATTCTCACGGTATCTACTTTTAACACGAAAAGATCTTTTTCACCCAAATGATTGTTTTTCAAAACGAAATTGAGGTGGTCCGTTGACCAGAAAAAAACTTCCCATGATAAATTTGTTGATATGTCGGTGGCGCGTCCTGTGGTCCTATGCCATTGTTCGCAAACATGACAACGATGACCGAACGAAGCTGTGCATGGAGCCTGCCGTTGCCTGCTCTATCAGCGCGGAAGATGAAATTTGATGCGGGTTCGCATTCAACTACAACAGCAGGCTGCAGCAACGATGATTCTCAACTTATCCACTCCCCGAGTGATTCAATCGTCATGAATAAAAAAATTTATTAAATCGTATAATTAAAGTTTTTCCTCCATCATCGCAAAAAAATCTTTTTACCATGCGCAAAACATGAAAATGTTGGAAAAAGTGATAAAATTATTTTTACCATCATGAAAATGTTGCATATATATTTTGTAATCTTATAATTCAATTTTTGTCTGTATGAAAAATCTCCTCAGCATCAATTGATTAAACACCAAACGAATTTCGATAGTTGAATACATAAGAACGATTTATCAACACGGTTTTCTCTACCCTCTCGAGTGAATGAGCGCCTGGCTACCAATGACGGTGAGAGAGGACAAGAGTTAAGCGAATGCATAAGACAGAGAAAGAGAGCGAGCATGCGGGCGGGAGTGTGAGCGAGAGTTCAACGAAGGTATAAGATAGAGAGAAAACTAAATACATGTTACGGATGAAAAGATTTTTTATTGAATATATTTTACATTTCGATTTTCTAAAAGATAAATTTTTCTACACATCCGACCGTTTAATCCTTCTCATACCCCCAGGGCAAGGTGTCGGTACAACCAAGTTGCAAGACTCTCTTATCGTCATTCCAACTCAACGCTAATTTTTGCTGCTCAATTGTTTCAACTCTATGCTTTCGACTACGTATCAAGCATTGCGTTCTCGTTATATTAGCATGATGCAACAAACATTTTTTGAAATCATCAAACGTGATTTTTTTTAGCGCAGACATTTTTATACCCTTTGCACGCTTTTTCACATTTTTCGGTGGCTTATCTATAACGATGTAAGAATACAATTTTGCTCGAAGACCCACGAATTCGGTCATAATTTTACCATTATTTTCATCCTTCATTAGGCCCAAAACTTTTTTGTTTGCCAACGGCATATCGTACCGGTTTTCCATCGGATAATCGGATGTGTCAAATTTATTTATATCCAACTTCATTTGCTCGTAAACGTTTTGATTGGATATATGGTAAATGAGACTGTCGGTGTCGATGTAATTTTAATGGGAATCATAACCAATGTTGCTTTTTTCTCATTCATGTCTATTTTCGAGGCTGCCATGAAATCTGTTTAATGTTCTCAGCTGCTCTTCCATACCAACAATGAGCCGAAGATTGTTCCGTATCCGTTCATGTGCTTTTTCAAAGTCAATACGTTGCTGCTTTAGTTGATTATTGCACGTTTGCTCCAACCCTTGGATTATTATATCATAATTATCAATGGAACTTCGCAATGATGTTGTAATTTCATATAAAACACGAATTTCTTGACGGATAGCATTTTGCATTATTCGTGCGGAAATCGCATCGTTTTCATCTTTCGGATCAGCTACATTGCATAGTCTTCGATTATTCATATCATAGTGACCATCGATGGTAAGTTTAAATCCATCACCAGGAGGTCCACGAATGTTTTTACTATTGGAACTCTTGTTCATCAACTGACGACCAAACATATCTATGCTCATATTGATAGTTGACACAAGACTGAGCTTCGACGGTATCAAACTGACGTTAATAAATAATTTCAGCTTCACGTAATTTTTCGATAATGGGTTTCATTGAAATATCCAGCTGCTTGAGATGCGAGGAGTCGTCGTAAACGATCAATGTCCCGACCTCTCTCGCACAGTAAGCCCCCACCTCCAAGCTCACTTTATATTTATTGTTAGAGAAATCTATAAGTTTTTGTTCGGAGGATGTTAGAATTTCGAGCAATTATTTACCCTTGCTGGGAAGTAAATGTTTTTTGGATTCGCAAAATTTTTAATATTGATGAAAATTAAGTGTGAGCGAATTATCGTAATACTGATGAAAGAAATAAGGATTCTCATATGAATACGGGATATTAATTTAATAGTGAAATTATTAAACGCTCATTCGAATTATGATGAACACGATTTTTTCACAAGAGGTTTATGAAGAGAGGTTCATGAAAAGAGGGTAGTGGGGGGGGGGGGCTACTCCACGCGAAGCCATTTGGTAGGCATGATCGGGTTGACTGTTCGACCGCTGATAGGAAAAAACTTCTCTGAGGGGTAATCTGATATGTCTGCGGCGCGTCTCGCGAAAGTAAACATCCGCGGGTGTTCGTTGAATCATTGCACGTCTCTCTGTCTTATGCCCCCCCCCGCGCGCGAAATAAATTATTGTGATGCTGAAATACCAACCTCCCAATATTAAGAACACAATTTTACAGAATAGTTCCACGAAAAGAGGGGGGGGGGGGGGGGCAACGTCATTTGGCACCATCGGGTTGACCGTTCGACCGCTGATAAGAAAAAACTTCTTATGCTGGCGCCGGCGTGTCGCGCAAAAGTAAACATCCGCGGGGTGTTGGTCCATGAGGGAGGGAGGGGGGGGGGGCAAGCCATTTTTGCGATCGGGTTGACTGCTGATAGGAGAAAACTTCTCCGAGAGGTAATCTGATATGTCTGCGGCGCGTCTCGCTAAAGTAAACATCCGCACGTCTCTCTCTCTCTCTCTCTCTCTCTCTCTGTCTCATTCCTCGTTTGACCCTTCCGCGGAACTATAATCATCGATAAATTCCTCGCGGAGGCTCAGTTGCGGTTTAATCATATTGGATCAGTCTCTGTCGAAATGGCTGAGCGTAAAAAGCATCTTGCAGATCAAGCGATTGTGACATGTGAAAAACTGATAGATTTTATGAATAAAGCGCGTGCTAATGATAAATCATGTGAAAGAGAACGGTGTATAAAGGCGGGGGAGGAAAATGTAGAGCTGTTGAGTGATATTTTACGTGAAGATGATTCGCTTACGGTTTATCAAAAAATGCGAATTCAAACGACTATATCAGCGCTCATATCTCTGACAAGAAAATTTCAAAGAAGCGGTGCTGGTGGTGCATCGAATAAAGTGGAGTGGCATGATACGGAGACAGCTTTCAAGCGACGTATAAGAACTGGATTGGTGCTCAACCTCGGTTACAAGGATGTAGGCGATTTTCTTGATGATGGAAAAGCCTTAATCATCCCTCAATTGACGAAAACAGTGAAAGAAATTGGAAATCTTAAGGTGAACGTGATTTTCTCGGGAAAATTTCATTTAACGAAAATTGATGGAATCGTGGAAGAGGATAGAAGTTTTAACACTGCGAGTGAAGCTATTTTTCCCACAACGAATCTCGAGGAATGGTTCAAAGACTTTGTGAAAGAACCTCTGATGCAAAAAATTCAAGATCATGAGGGGAAGGGATCTGGATGGAGTCTCAGTGAAATAAGCTATCTCACTGTCAACATAAATAAATATGTGCCGCTACGTGGAGGATTGTCAACGTTCGTTTCTTTACCCAAAGATATCCTGAAGAAGCACGCAGTCGTAAATATCATCAATAATGACGAATATTGCTTCCTTTGGTCGGTGGTAGCAGCCCTTTCGCCTGCAACAACGCACAGCGACCGGAAAACATCGTATCCGCATTTCAAGGACGTGTTGGTGTATAAGGGTTTGGAATTTCCAATGACCCTCAAAAATGTGCCACGATTTGAAAAGATGAACAATTTATCCATTAATATTTATGGTATTGCTGATCCGGAAAGAAGTAAGAAAAATGAGATCGAACCTATTTATCTAAGTAAGCATCGGCCTGATCTATCAATTTCACCTACCATACATTTACTTATGATAAATACCACCAATGAATTTGACAAAGAGGATGACACTGTAATTCATCACTTTGCTTGGATTAAAAATCTTTCACGATTAGTTTCCTCTGAAATATCGATGCACAATGGAAAAATTTTGATTTGCGATAGATGCTTGAGTCATTTTCAGACTGAAAGTCGTCTTGAAAATCATAAAATTGATTGTATCAATCATAATAACTGTAGAATCGTTCTACCAGAGGAGGGTAAATCGATCATGAAATTCAACAATTTTAAAAACAAGATAGCAGCACCATTTGCGATATACGCCGATCTCGAATGTCTTCTGCGGCCTGCAAATACAAGATGCGGGAAAAATAGCGTCAGCTATCAAACTCATGTGCCTTATAGCATAGGGTTTTATCTTCAATGCAATTATTCCGATGCGATCTCGGGTTATAAATCTTTTCGAAGCGATAACTGCATACAATTATTCGTCGAAGAATTGGAAAAAATAGCTGTCGAAGTAGATGCGCGCTTAAAACAAATCGTAGCGATGGAAGAATTGACGCCGGAGATGAATCAGATTTTTTATTCGGCAACGAAATGTCATATTTGCGAAAAATCGTTTACGCCTGAAAATATTAGAGTACGCGATCATTGTCATTTCACGGGGAAATTTCGAGGCGCCGCTCATCAAGATTGTAATTTAAATTATACAAATTCTCACGTCATCCCAGTGATATTTCATAATTTATCCGGCTATGACTCGCACTTCTTGATAAGAGCATTAGCAACAACCTTCGAAGGTTCTATAGAGTTATTACCGGTAAACAAAGAGCAGTATATATCGTTCACAAAGTTCGTTGACGGTACAATTGTCAAATTTCGATTCATAGACTCGTTCAGATTCATGCCTGCTAGTATTGACAAACTCGCATCTTATCTACCCAATGATGAGAAACATGTAACGAGAAAGTATTGCACTAGCGCAACGGAGCTAAATTTATTGACAAGAAAAGGTGTTTTCCCTTACGATTATCTCGATAGATGGGAAAAACTTGACGACACAGAGTTACCGACGAAGAAGAAGTTTTTTTCACGATTAAACGACGAGGAAATCAGTGACGATGATTATGCTCGTGCACAGAACGTTTGGGAAACATTTAACATCCAAACTCTTGGCGATTATTCGGACTTGTATCTCAAATCAGACGTGTTACTGTTAACGGATATTTTCGAAAATTTCCGTCGTAATTGTTCGAACACGTATAACTTAGATCCGTTGCACTACTACACTGCTCCGGGACTCGCGTTCGATGCAATGCTAAAATGCACCGGTGTAGAACTTGAATTAATCACAGATGTAGATATGCTACTTTTTTTCGAAAAAGGTATTCGAGGCGGTGTTGCACAATGTGCCAATAGATATGCGAAGGCTAACAATCGATTCATGCCTGATTACGATCCCAACGTAGATGAATCGTACATTATGTATTACGATGTAAACAATTTATACGGCGCGGCTATGAGTCAACCTTTGCCTCGCGGTTCGTTCGAGTGGTTGGAGGATCCGGCGGAATTGGATATACCGAATATCCCCGATGATTCTCCGACGGGTTATATATTTGAAGTGGATTTGGAGTACCCGAAAAACCTTCATAAAACACATAAAGATCTGCCTCTGTGCCCCGAACCTTTTGTCCCGCCCATTTCGGGGTGTAAAATACCGAAACTTATGACGACTTTGCTACCCAAACAGAAATACGTGATTCATTATCGTAATTTGAAGCAATATTTGAATCTCGGTTTAATTCTCACAAAAATTCATCGAACATTAAAATTCAATCAAACACCATGGCTAAAACAATACATCGAATTAAATACAGAATTACGAAAAAAAGCAGTCGATGAATTTTCAAAAAAATTTTTCAAATTAATGAACAATTCAGTTTTCGGAAAAACAATGGAAAATCCGCGCAAACATAAAGATGTAAAACTCGTGACAAAGTGGGATGGACGGTTCGGGGCAAGAGCGCTTATTGCCCGACCAACGTTTCACAGCTGTACCGTTTTCGACGAAGATATGGTGATTATAGAATTAAATAGACCGTCGGTTAAGTTTATGAAGCCAATTTACGCTAGATTTACGATTCTCGATGTATCA
This sequence comes from Sussaba pulchella, assembly GCA_963971145.1. NCBI lineage: Eukaryota > Metazoa > Arthropoda > Insecta > Hymenoptera > Ichneumonidae > Sussaba > Sussaba pulchella. The sequence goes on from OZ020165.1 coordinate 9,196,502, forward strand.
AAAATATACATCTACGATTTCCATTATAATTACATGAAAAATGTATTCCGAGACAACGCGAAATTATTATACACCGACACCGACAGTCTCATTTACCATATATCCAATCAAAACGTTTACGAGCAAATGAAGTTGGATATAAATAAATTTGACACATCCGATTATCCGATGGAAAACCGGTACGATATGCCGTTGGCAAACAAAAAAGTTTTGGGCCTAATGAAGGATGAAAATAATGGTAAAATTATGACCGAATTCGTGGGTCTTCGAGCAAAATTGTATTCTTACATCGTTATAGATAAGCCACCGAAAAATGTGAAAAAGCGTGCAAAGGGTATAAAAATGTCTGCGCTAAAAAAAATCACGTTTGATGATTTCAAAAAATGTTTGTTGCATCATGCTAATATAACGAGAACGCAATGCTTGATACGTAGTCGAAAGCATAGAGTTGAAACAATTGAGCAGCAAAAATTAGCGTTGAGTTGGAATGACGATAAGAGAGTCTTGCAACTTGGTTGTACCGACACCTTGCCCTGGGGGTATGAGAAGGATTAAACGGTCGGATGTGTAGAAAAATTTATCTTTTAGAAAATCGAAATGTAAAATATATTCAATAAAAAATCTTTTCATCCGTAACATGTATTTAGTTTTCTCTCTATCTTATACCTTCGTTGAACTCTCGCTCACACTCCCGCCCGCATGCTCGCTCTCTTTCTCTGTCTTATGCATTCGCTTAACTCTTGTCCTCTCTCACCGTCATTGGTAGCCAGGCGCTCATTCACTCGAGAGGGTAGAGAAAACCGTGTTGATAAATCGTTCTTATGTATTCAACTATCGAAATTCGTTTGGTGTTTAATCAATTGATGCTGAGGAGATTTTTCATACAGACAAAAATTGAATTATAAGATTACAAAATATATATGCAACATTTTCATGATGGTAAAAATAATTTTATCACTTTTTCCAACATTTTCATGTTTTGCGCATGGTAAAAAGATTTTTTTGCGATGATGGAGGAAAAACTTTAATTATACGATTTAATAAATTTTTTTATTCATGACGATTGAATCACTCGGGGAGTGGATAAGTTGAGAATCATCGTTGCTGCAGCCTGCTGTTGTAGTTGAATGAGAACCGAGATCTTCCGCGCTGATAGAGCAGGCAACGGCAGGCTCCATGCACAGCTTCGTTCGGTCATCGTTGTCATGTTTGCGAACAATGGCATAGGACCACAGGACGCGCCACCGACATATCAACAAATTTATCATGGGAAGTTTTTTTCTGGTCAACGGACCACCTCAATTTCGTTTTGAAAAACAATCATTTGGGTGAAAAAGATCTTTTCGTGTTAAAAGTAGATACCGTGAGAATTCGTTGTACACTGAGAGATTTTTGGAATTTTTTCGTTCAACGTTCATCGTTCAACGTTCGAACGTTCATCGTTCGTCGTTCAACGTGCGAAGGTTCAAAAAACAATAATTTAGGTAAAAAAGATCGTTCGAAAATTTTGTTGGACCATCCGTTCAACGTTCATCGCGCTCTCTCTCGTTCTCGCTGACTCTGTCTTATCCTCTACTTTCGTTGAACTCTCTCTCTCTCTCTCTCTCTCTCTCTCTCTCTTGTAAAATAGCTGAGATGTGACGACATGGAAAATTTCGATGGTTGTCAAAAAATGAAAAATAACTTAAATAAATAATATTATTAGTAGCATGCGTGTTTTTCTCTCTCTCAGCCTTCGTTCTCGCTCTCCTACAACCCCACACGCCTGCCTTTCGCGCTCTCTCTCTTCCCTTCGTTAAACTCTCTCCGTCTTCGCTGTCGTATTCATCGTCGTATTTGTGTCGTATTTGCGTCGTCTTCGTCGTCGTCGTATTCGCCATCGCCTTCGTCGTCGTATTCATCGTCGTATTTGTTGTCGTCGTATTCGGTGTCGTATTCGTAAAATTTCGATGGTTTTTCAAAAAATGCGTAAATTTCGATGGTTGTCAAAAAATGAAAAATAAAATTTCGATGGTTTTCCAAAATATTTCTTTTATGAAAAATTTCGATGGTTTTTCAAAAAATCATATTAAAATTTATCTTATGCTCATCGTTGTCGTAAAATGCATGTTTTTCAAGCCTCCTACAACCCATTCTGTCTGCTAGCTCGTGCTCTCCGTTCGCTCATCGTTGCGTTCTCTCTCCTTTGTTCACGCTCCAGCTTGCCCGCTCATCAGCTTGCGCTCTCTCTCTCTCCCCACGCGCCCCGCATGCTCGTTTAACTCTCGTCCTCTAAAAGATCTTTCCTTGTTAAAAGTAACACATAAGATACCACAAGAATACGTTAAGATTTTTTCATTCACCGTTCGAACGTTCGAACGTTCATCGTTCGTCGTATAAAATGCGTAAATTTCGATTGTTCTAAAAAAAATTTCGATGGTTGTTAAAAAAATTTCGATGGTTTTTCATGCGTAAATTTCGATGGTTAAATTTCGATGGTTCTCAAATTTCGATGGTTGAAAAATTTCGATAATTGAAAAATTTCGATGGTTGTTAAAAAAATTTCGATGGTTTTTCATGCGTAAATTTCGATGGTTCTCAAAAAATGAAATTTCGATGGTTGAAAAATTTCGATGGTTGTTAAAAAAATTTCGATGGTTTTTCATGCGTAAATTTCGATGGTTCTCAAATTTCGATGGTTAAAAAATGAAAAATTTCGATGGTTGTTAAAAAATGTGTGTTATTTAGGTTATTTAGGTTATTCGTAGGAGGAGGAAAATGCCGTTCTCCCGGGGGGGGGGGGGAGCGGGATCGAGCAGCGGGTAAATCCATTGACAACGCCATCTACCGGATTGGCAAATAACGCCATCCTACCGGATTGGCAGATAACGCTATCCGAGGCTGCTGTAAGGTAAGGTAGAACACTCAATTGAGCGGGATCGAGCAGTGGGTAAATCGATTGACAACGCCATCTACCGGATTGGCAGATAACGCCATCTGAGACTGCCGTCGGTAAAGTAGAACACTCAATTGAGCGGGATCGAGCAGCGGGTAAATCGATTAGCAGATACACAAACTCACCGTTGGTCAAAGAGAAATCTACCTTACCGATCGGCTCAAGGCAGGTCACCGTGGCAAGTGGGCCAGAACCCGCCTCTCTAAAAACATAACCTCAAACCCACCATCCTTACGATCAATCTTCGAGACCCCTAAATAACCCAAATAACCGGCACTATCGATAACCTAAATAACCTGCACTGTCGGTAAGAGAGAGCTCAAACATAACCTCAAACCCACCTTAATATCCTTACGATCAATCTTCGAGACCCCTAAATAACCTAAATAAACGGCACTATCGATAACCTAAATAACCTGCACTGTCGGTAAGAGAGAGCTCAACCGTCGGTACAAGAGGGATCAGACACAAACCCACCGTTGGTCAAAGAGAAATCTACCTTACCGACCGCCTCAAGGCAGGTCACCGTGGTAAGTGGTCCAGAACTCTCCTTACTATACTACTTACATCAACTCCAAGTTTGTTCCATAATAACCCGGCAGTTCGGGCAACAAGTTTTGTGGTCGTCAATAAAAATTAGTAAATCATTTCTTTTCGGTCTTGTATCATATGGATATCTTTGTGTAGATATTCTAAAGTAAATTTAAACAAAAATTATCGAAAAATGTATAAAAGAAGGAAGCAAAATACGATAATTTTTAGAAATTCAGTTTAATGTCAGAAACATAAATCTCCGGCAATTTTTTCGAAATACATAATTGAAATTATATTGTCAATTGAACTTTGATAACATAAAACTCTCTTTCGCTCCTTCTTGGAGACTCAATCACATTAAATATCGCTTCCAGGGGGGTAAATTGTTCGTCTGCAAGTTCCGGCCACCTCCGCGCTTTTTTCGTTGGCTACATAAGGGAGATAACAGCCCCATCCGAGCTAACGGAGACGAGTTGACCGGGTAAACGTTTTCCATTGAACAATGCAATCACATAATCATCTTTTGAATAAAAATGACGAGCTTCGTGAAGGCTTTTCTCTTCGCTTTCTGCGGAGCTAGATGCAATGTCTTCCCCATTATCGCCGGACGGGGAAGACCAGTCGACACGCTTCTTGCTCTGTTTTTTTCGCGCTTTCCGTGGTCTGGAAGATCCGGTCACGATTTTCTTTTGACTCGGTGCTGCTCCGATATCACTAGCCAGGATACTTTGCCCTGGAGGAACGGTCAATTTTCTTTTCCGTTTAACGCGGTCGTCGTCGATATCTTCAGATTCGAAGCCATTTTTCGGACCGTTATTTTCTTTTTTTTCCCCGATTCAACAGCCTCTGCGACCTCTGCAGGTTTCGTCTTCATATACGCAATCATCGTCGGTGCAGTGATACTGTGGTACTTCCATAGCATCTTTAAATATTTAAATAACGTGCTATTATAGTGATAAGAACATTTCCAATTTATTTTTTGACTGTCCACGCAAAAAGTTCGTAAAATGAACGATTCAAACGTCAAAATGTCAGTAAGCTCTCTGTTTTGAGGCTAGAATGCTACGCTGTGAAATTCATATTTACTTATCTTTCACACTGTAGCACAAAAAAAAACTTTTATAAATGAAAACGAACCGTTAAAATCTACTCTAACCAATGCCACATGAGTTTTTTTTAATATTCACATTTAGTTTTGTTTCATAGTAGCCCGACGAATCATGGTTTTTTAGTTTTCCACACTTTTATCCGAGAATACTGGTTTCAAAAATTGGTAAAAAAATATTTTGCATATACCGTTGACTGATGACCCGCTCGAGCCGGATGTTTGGAGCACCTGAATTTCGCGACCCGTTTTTGAGTTGATTCGCGATTTTTTCCCTCTTTTCGCCTTGGATAAATAATAATAACGGTTTACACCGTCTCTTAGGAACACTTCAAGCTACACTTTGACCCACCGGCGAGTTGAATCGTTCTGTCATTACGATTCTAGACATAAAAATGTAACCTGTACCATACTAGACCGCCGTGTTCTAGAATAGCCCGCCTCGACGGTAAGAATAAACACTTTTCAATTTTTTCCGCTTTATTGAAAAAAATCGAAATCATAATTTTTCTGCATTAACAAAATTGAAAATTGAAAAAAATAAGAATAAATTTTTTTTTAAACCTCATAACAGAATTTTGATTTCAGTATAAATTCAACAGGATGTCTGTTATTGAGTAGAAAAACTGTATTCTAATTTTCTTGCCAAATTTAAATTTTCGCAATGTAGAAAAATTATGATTTTTTTCGATACAGCGGTGAAAAATAAGAAAGTTTTTATTCTTATGTCTTTTTGCGATGAGTATTTTTTGAGAGACAGTATTCATTATCAAAAATTGAAAATCCTTAACGGACGGCTATAAAAAATCACAACAATAGAAAAATATTATTATTTCACTTCCGTTTTTATTATCTTTTTTCATTTCTTATTATTTCAATTCCATCATCATCTTAATCAACATCGCTTTACACCTTTATGTTATTTATCCCGTTCGTGTCCATTAATCGTCATCCTTGATAGCCAAACGTCGTTTTATTCTCGAACTTCTATACACTGTAACAAAAAAATTTTGTTCAATTTCCCTATTTTTCCTTCCGTTTTATCGACCCGAAGTCCATCGGCACCGAAACCGTAAAATACGGTGGCGATGTAAAAATAAGTGTGCAATCCGACTCATGCGAGCTCTACCCCCCCTCTTTCCCCTCCTGTACCCCCTCACCCCGACCGGAGAAAACGGCGAGAACAAGTCCCGACGGCGAGGCTCGTTAGCCGTCGCACGAGGCCCCCACCATCCCATCACGGTGGGGCGAACGAATTTACGCCGCCGTCGCGAAAACGGAGCACGGTGGCGCTGAGACGCCGACGTACGGCGATGCGCGCGGATCGCGATCACGCGAGGCCCCCCCCTTGCCTCCCCAGCGAAGACCGAAGGACCCCGCAGAAGCCGGCAATTTCGTCACTTCGGGTCTGATCGACTTCGGGTCTGATCGTCTTAGGGATAGAGCAAGCGAGCGAGCGAATTCTGCCCCGAGGCCATGTGGGCCGAATTTTTGTAACGAGTGAGTACCCGAAATTTCTTCCCGATCCCTTCAGCCCAAAATTCGCAATTTCTCCCCGTTTATTCTTTTTCCCCGGTCCCAATTGTTCCCCGGTTACAATTTTTCCCCGTTTATCCTGTTTCCCGCGGTGTCGAGGTACTTCGGTAGAAGAGCCGTTAGGCAGGATTTTCCTTCCCACCCCCTGACCCTGTCTCCTGTTCCCCGATCAGCCGCTGGGTTAATATTTAATTCCTATTGTTAATTATTTTTGTTACGGTGTCGTTTCCGTCTAAGCGACTGGCGCCCATTCCCCAATTATTATTTTGTATCGCATCGTATTCAGAACCTCGTATTGAGGCAGCCATCTATTCTGCACACCCTTTTATTATTTTTTTTTGTCATCGAATAAATTACGTCAATTTTGTTATTTGAAACCCCTCTTTTATTTTTTTTTTGTTTTCTTCATTTTTCCCTGATCACCCTCGTTTGTCCCGAAAGTTGCAGATCACAACACATACACTAGGGTGGCTTGAAACATTTTTTTTCTTCTAATTTCAATCAAAATACACTTACTGCAAAGTATCTTGCATCCGGAGAATTCACCCCGAAGATGAGCTCGATCGGACTATTTTTTAGAGCTGGCGCCCATTTTTCAAAGTTTTTACGTTTGAATAACATCGCGCAAAAATTTTTTTATCGACTGGACGCTTATTCTGAAGCTTTGACAAGATGAATTCTAAATGATTTCGTTGTATTACGGTCAAATATAGTTCTTATGTATGGATGATTACACCAAATAGAGTACTAAGATACGGTCTCAATATCTGGGATCTTTATAATATTTGCGGAGCTTGAAGTGCAAGTTGAAAAACAAACCCCTACATTTAAAAAAAAAATTTTCTCCATTATTTTGATGGCTGCCAACTCGGCGTGTTTCAAATTTTCGTTTACTTTTTTTTTCAAGTATTCTCATACAATTATGCTAAGATAAAATGTATAAAGAATCTGTTTTCGACGTGAAAAATCAATCAGCATCGGGTATGAGACATAAAAATTGATTTTGCGCCAGTGCAGCATTTTTGAAAATTTTGAAAATATTTACGTTAAATCAATAAACATTAGAAAACACAAGATAATTATTAATTTATCGAGTTATTACGCGAGAAGGATTTGTAATCATTGTATGAGGGCCGATCGTTACTCGTGGGGGAATTTTTTTACGTAAAAAATATAATTACGGACCTTCCAAAGTTTTTTAACCAATTTGACCGTTTTCAACGGCATCAATGGTGGGTTATAAGAACTAACGGGAGCGCTTTAAAAAAAACCCTTCTAGGTGCGACCGAGACGGGTAGTCCTAACAAAATGGGAATTTGGTCATATCAATAAAAATGTAGTTGTAGCCCCCCCCCCCCCCCCCCCCCCCGCCGAAAATATTGATCGGAGATGGAAAATTGTTGTGACATCTTATTTCAATGAGGCGGCCTGTTCGGAAATTCCCCACTACGCTCTGACCACCTCTGACGTCCCCCTCTAAGCATACGACCTAGAATAGCCTTGCCGATGTAGCTCCGGCTCGAAAATGACACCCGCTATGACGGCGACGATACGAATTTAGCATTGTGCTATTACTATATATACGCGCCGGGGGGGAGCTAGTTCGCCGGCCCCCTGGTTGGCGACGCACCAAGTCGGTGAAACGGCTTCTCCGACCTCGCTGGCGATCTCTCCTCTAATCTCTGCAGGTCAGAGATGAGTAGGGAGATTGGTACAGAGCCATCTTTTTGTAGTTTATAGTACCTCCCATTCCCTCGGCGGGGCCGGTGTCGGGTCGACACCGGCGGCTTGGGTTGTGGCTATGTTCACACTACATCGGGTGGACACTCAAGTACGAATCCGACCGTCTTGGGTGTTGGGTTCCACTGGATTGTGGCTAGGTTCACACTACGTCGGGTGGACACCCAAGTACGAATTCGACCGTTCGAGCGCAATTACTAATAAACAGCTGGGGCTGCGGGGCCTCAAAAGTCAAACGCCGTTCAGCGTTCGGACTGGCTAACTTTGATCGATTATAATCAATGCGTGCTGTGAATAAGATGAATGTCGTCAAATAGCTCGAGTCATGGCTAAAAAAGATTTATTTTACATACGTACAGGGGAATAATATGGAGCAAAAAAAATTGTTTTTTAAGAAATTTTCGTTCTGTGCAGTCGATTATGACGGATTCTTTCCGTACGATTATTTATTTCTCGCGATTGCAAATAATAAATTGCACTATTCAGTCTTTAGTGTATTCCATGAAAAATCGTTCTGGAAAAATAAATTGCAGCCTACAAGTACTAATGATAGCGTTTAATCGAAAAGGTTGTGACAGCTACAGTGGTAGCGGGCTGGCGTGGAAACTCAAAGATTGCGAGTTCAAGTCCCGTAATAAACATTTTTTTTCCCGGAATGAAAAAAAAAATGAATCATACTATTATCATGTAGAATATCCGATTAAATTATCTTCATTTACTTACATTTGATTTTTTTTTTCAAGTGAAAAACTTTGTTTTGGGCATTCTCATCCTTTGTCTCCGTAAATAGTTCTTTATTCGTTCAAGGTTTGTAGTAAGAATTTATATTGTTGAATTATATTTTGACCCCGTGTCTTGAATGGAAAGTGTACGTTGAATATGAAATCAAACTAATTTTCGGCTCATTGCAGCACAATACAACACAGGCATGATTGTAATTTCCATTTGATACAATCGTAATAATTAAACATAACATACAAGATTGTGTAAACTAGGACGAAATGTATATTCCGTTTGATTATCATGATTACCAAAAAAAACCCACTAGAACCGCGAACAAATGGAGTACGATTTACGTAAACAAACTCGAACAAATGCTCAAAAAAAGACTTTTTAATGGAAAAATATTTATATGAGAGATTCCTCATGAAACCAGCCACTTCTGTGCTGGCCGGTCTTTGATTTAGATGAACATTTTTTTCTCAAAGTACTCCTCAAATTTCTATGTAGGGGTATAACCGTGTTTACTATTTTTCATCGATTTTAAAGAGTATCAAAATTGGGAAACTCACACAGTATATCCGACAGGAAAAATGACGACTTAATCGCCCCACGCCAAAATCTGAATTTTTAAGTGATCTATCAGGGAAAAACATTTCAAACAATAATAAAACTTTATTGCATTTTCCAAGTTTCAATTAACAAAATTAGATTCATCATGCAGCCGAGTGGTTAGCGACACAAGAAAAACCACGACGTAAGGTCCGTCTTGGGATAGAAGTGATGCGGAGCATATTATATGTGAGGCAGTATTCCTCATCTGTCCAGACCTTGAAAGTCACATACACTCAACCAACCAATTGAAGGAACAAAAAATCTCTCCAATTTTTTACGTGTTTTTTGCGTGGCTGTAACATTGCGAAAAATTGTCGTATTGAGATGAATGAAGAAGCATTTTGGAGCTTGAAATTTCTAGTTTTAAAACCGTATGATGAAAGATTTTTTTGGACATTGGTCATGCCACACTCAAGAGAAATGTCGCAAAGAAATTTTTTTCCAAAAATTTCCGTTTTTCTAAGTTGTTCCCGGACTTCAAAAAAATTTTTCTGGGGGCACCAATAACACAGTCATTTAGCCTGATTCTTGATCTTCGATTTCGTTTTTTTTTGTACAACGATTTGTCACTGAGATATCGGCCGGTGAATAAAAAAAAAACTTTTTTCGTTTGATCATCGATGTCCCATAAACGATGCGATAAAAGAAAAAAAAATTTCTATTTTTCTCAACATTTGGCATCATCAAAATTGTTTTTGATATTTAAAAAAAAAAAAAATTTCTTAATCTTAATGAGTATTAAGAATGTTCGGCCACCGTTTACATCGAATTTTTTGAAAATTTTCAAATGAGAAATTTTGTTTTTTTTTTAATTTCAAAAACAATCTTGACGAGTATTCAATGCCGAATGTTGAGAAAAATAGAGGATTTTTTTCTTTTATTGCAATAATCATCCGATGATATTCAAAGAGTAGAAAAGGCGTTTTTCCAAGTGAAGCCTAAAATAAACAATTCGGGGTAGAAAAACGAATGGACGGATCAATTTGAAATTTAATAGGGTTATTGGTGATACATTGAGCTAAATGCGGATGCACGAACGTTTGTTCTAACAGCAATATTTGCAAAGTACTGGCGAAATTTCTAAACAAAAAGTGTTTTTTTTCCAACTTTTTTAAGTAAACGCAAGGGGTGAACATTTTTTTTTCCAAAAACAATAACTGGAGCTCATACGCAATTCATTTGCGTTGTCAAAACTGCCGGCAAATTTGCTATGAGATTACCGGTTCCTGAGATATCGATGATCAAACGGAAAAAGATGTTTTTTTATTCACCGGCCGATATCCCAGCGACAAATCGTTGTACAGAAAAAAAACCAAATCGAAGGTTCCGAATCAGGCTAAATCCCTGTGTTATTGGTGCCCTCGGAAAATTTTTTTTTAAGTCCGGGGACAACTTGGAAAAACCGAAAATAAAAAAAAAAATTCTTTGTGACATTTCTCTTGAGTGTGGCATGACCAGCGGCCAAAAAAAATTTTTCATCATACGGTTTTGAAGGTAGAAATGTCAAGCTTTAAAATGCTTGTTTATTCATCTCAATACGACAATTTTTCCTGAAGTTACAGTCACGCGAAAAGCACGTAAAAAAATGGAAAAATTGTTCCTTTAATTTTTTTGCCCAGTGTATATCTATAATGAACAGCTAACTGAGTGCCGATTTCAGGAAAAAACATTTTCGGCGAGGCCGTGGATATTTTGTCTCGGCTAGTCGGAATATATAAAGGATGTGAAGTTTGGAATGATAATTGAAATTAATTCATTGATTAATAAGAAATGGTTTTTCATTTATTCTGAAAAAAAAACTTTTGCTCATGACATGAAAATTAAAACAGTAATTCTTCATTTTATACACTGCCGGAGAACATTATCAGGCCACAAAAGTGTCCGTAAAAATCACTTGTCGTTCAACGTCGACAACTTTGAGATGAAAAACGCTAGGATCTTTCTGTAACCACCATTGGAAAGCTTATAAATTTTTGAATTTATTGATATTAAGAAAAGAATATTTCCATTATTCAGTACTGAAATAGCATGTTATGTTAATTGGAATAAAAATCGGATTATTCCCAAATTTTCTATCTTGACTTTAACTTATGAACAAAGTTGTTTTTTTTTTCAATTTTAAATTTCTCACACCTAAGCTCTTCATATTTATCTTTATTTTCAGCCTAAGGACCATGGAAAATCTTTGCTGGTTCTTAAGTTATTATAAAAATTGTGCAAACGTGTGAAAATTGTGTTCTCTTGCGAAGGCAGGAGTGCTGTGAGTTATTCCTGATATGAAAATATCAATGGGTTTAAATGTTTATAAGCTTTTCACCGGTTGAACTTAATTTTCATAAGTTTGTGTTCAATCCAAATCAATATTTGCGATAATCGTTTATCTCGAAAATTTTACATAAATATACACTATCAATGGAGATTTATTTTTTCGATAATATGCTAAACAATTTAGTTCAAAACCATAAATTTCACAGAATACGCGATATAATTATACCCAAAATGAGTTGATAAATGCAAAAACATCGATGTACGGGGAAACTGTAAAGGGTGAAATACATCAACTCGCTCGCTCATCGTTGCGCGGCAAGCCAAAAACGCTTGTCGAAACGAGCTATCCACGGCGTTCACGGCCACGGCGGCGTCGATAATCCTCCCCTCTACTACAATACTTCCTAGCCAACCTTCCTGTACATTAGACTGGCCCTTATTCAAGTGACTTTCGAATTTTGACGACGCTCACCGATAATATGTTTCCAAATAATTAAAAAAAAATCCTCCCAAAAGTACTCCGCTCTATCTCAATATTAAGGGGTGCACCCGGCCTCCTACTTTTCCCCATTTGATTAACATAGGATTTTTATCGACTTTCTTTCATAATTTTGTAGCACTGCCAATAAACATGCGAAAAATATGAACCTAGTACGGTTTTTTAGAGAAATACACGTACTTTTTCAAAAAAAATTTATTTTTTCAAAATTCAAAATGGCGGATCCAATATGGTGACTTAAAAAGTCGATATTCATCAAATGGCACAAGATTGCATTGAAACTGGTTGTACATGGGGTTTTTGGGTCCCTGGAGTGAAATTTTGTATCGAAAGTATAAATTCAACATAGCCGAAGAAACTAAAATTGTCCAAATTTGGTCATTCTTCATATTTTTGATATTTCTTAGATTTGAGTGACGCGCCTGTGCGGCGGTAATACAAACCACACCGATTTATTCTATGATATAAAATAAATACAAGCTTTTTGGAGCTTGATTCAGCCCTGTGGCATCTGAACGAATTTTCCCAGTATGAAGAGATATTTCATCACCCCTTCTTTCTTTAATAGATATTATTTTAATAATTGTTATAAATTTGGAATTTTCAAATCATTTTCCGTAAACAGATCGTAATAAACGTCGCCTGTGCGTCACTCAAATTTAAGAAATATCAAAAGTATAAAGAATGACCAAATTTGGACAATTTTGGTTTCTTCGGCCATATTGAATTTATACTTTCGATACAAAATTTCACTCGAGGGACCTAAGAAACCCATGTACAACCAGTTTCAATGCAATCTTGTGCCAAAGTTGATAAATATCGATTTTTTAAGCCGCCATATTGGATCCGCCATTTTGAATTTAAAAAAAATAAAAATTTGTTGAAAAAGTACGTGTATTTCTCTAAAAAACCGTACTAGGTTCATATTTTTCGCATGTTTATTGGCAGTCCCTAGCAGATTGAGTGCCTATCAAATCACCATAAAAATGCCTAAGGCATTTTGGTAGGCACTTTTGTTCAAAACGTGCCCGTCAATGCCCATGAATGACTATCATCCGAAATGCCGAAATGTGACGGCATTTTCAGGCACACAACGGCATTTTTAGGCACTCTTCGGCAGTTTTAGGCACTCAGCGGCATTTTTAGGCATTCGCCGGCATTCTTTTTTCGGTAAATGCCTAAAAAAATGCCGTTGAGTGCCGGCCTTTTGGGTAGAAATTCGGGGTCGGTCACTCTTAGGCACTTACCGTCACGATTTGAACAAAAATGCCTACCAAAGTGACCGCGAATGCCTCGAATAACCACGGCATTTAGCCAGTCACTGATAGGCATTTCAATGGGCATCAATTGGCATTTACTACGGCACCCAAGCTGCTAGGGGTGCTACATAATTATGAAAAAAGTCAATTAAAATCCTATGTTAATCAAATGGGAAAAAGTCGGAGGCCGGGTGCACCCCTTAATATTGAGACAGAGCGGAGTACTTTTGGGAGGATTTTTTTTAAATTATTTGGAAACATATTATCGGTGAGCGTCGTCAAAATTCGAAAGTCACTTGAATAAGGGCCAGTCTACTGTACATGCACACGCACACACCACTCCGAGCTATGCCTGTACGCGAGCGGTTCAATGCAGCCGAGAATTTGCTTTCGGCTACCCAGTATATACGCTAAACAAGCAAAAACGACGGCGTCTTTTCCTCGTCGACCACGAGCCGTCGCCTCTGCACGACCAACGAATGAGAAGCAGCCGGAATTGACGATATACGGCTCTGTACCAATCTCCCTACTCATCTCTGTCTGGATGTACAGTGGAGCCTGTTTTTGCGGTTGATTTTTTTTGTAGCGCCACTACCCGTAGCGGCGAGCCGCAAACTAGAAAAAGTGGATGTGAACGGCCGATGCTGCAGATTCCGGACCACCGACTTGTGGATGTAACGGCACCTCGGCTCGGTTGGTGGTTGTGGATACCTCGGCCCGAGGTATCCATCCCGATGTTCGGCATTTCGCCGCTACGTGTCAGCGCTACTATTTTTCAGAACCCCAAAAAAGCCAGCGTTCCACATCTCCCTACTCATCTCTGATAGGGCTTTGACCCAATCTCTCTACTCATCTCTGCCAGCGGTTTGTTTTTCGTGCGGGTTCGAAACTACGACGATCGCAGCGTTGATGTCGACAATCACAAACTTTCGTTGGTGCGATATTTAAAAACACGTGGTATTGTTGCATTCCGAAAGCGTGGACGAATTTGTTACTCCAAAAACGATAATTCAATAAATGTTAAAATGTTGATAGAGCCGAAATTATCAAACACATCTCCAAAATTCGGAAAACCTCCCGAGAGACAAAATTCCGTACGTAATTGCAGCGAACACGACGTAACTCTCAACGAATTTAACCTTAAGTAATTTTGTTCTCCTGTTTTCTTTTCAGTTATTGCAAAGTTTGGGAACACCGCACATAGATTCCTTCAATTATATGCTGGATAATGGCCTCAGCGAGTGCCTCAAAGACATCGTGCCAGTGTATCTCACACTTGCAAACAACGACAAAATAGAACTATGGATGGAGGATGCGACGATATATCAACCAACCGTTCCAACGGGTACGATAGGCATAAAAAATCACAAGATTTATCCTACCGAGTGTAGGCAAAGGGGTGCCACTTACAAGGGCCGACTGATAGTCAGGATCGGGTGGTCGGTCAACGGAAAGCTCCAAGAGAATATTGAAAAGGATCTTGGTGAGATTCCTATCATGGTGAAGGTAAATAATTATTTGTATACGTCGATTGTATTCAACATAACAAATACTTAAGTAATCTACCCAGCTATTCTGACAAAATAGTTTCCATGAATTAAAAAAAAAATATACTAGTCGTATGTTTAAAAAAAATTCAACATATATTCTCAATTATTTGAAACAATGATTTTATACATTTTCTAACAAAAAAAGGTAAAAAATTATTCTTGTTTCGAGAACATATTATCAGGATTCTTCAGAAAATAATGTATTTGTTTTTGCCGCGATAACTAATTTTATTCGTGCATTTTTTTTTACAGTCCAACCGTTGCCACTTGTACAAATTAAATCCGACCCAACTGGTTGCCCACGGCGAACACGAACACGAATGGGGCGGATACTTCATAGTAAAAGGTCACGAAAGGCTGATAAGAATGTTGCTAATGACCAGGCGAAACTATCCCATCGCAATAAAACGTTCGGGTTGGAAAGCTCGTGGTGCTCAGTTCAGCGACCTCGGACTCTTGATTAGATGTGTTCGAGACGACAATACAAGCGTGGTAAGCTCCTCATCGTTTCAAATGAATTATTTCGATTTTCCGACGAAATCCGGCTTTGATGAAATTCTAAGAAATGAAAATTCTCCAGACAAACACGTTGCACTACGTGACCGATGGTTCGGCAAAGCTCATGTTCAGCCATCGTAAAGTTTTGTACTACGTTCCATTAATTTTGATGCTCAAGTGTCTCGTCGATGTGTCCGACAAATTTATCTTGGACGCGCTGTTAGTCGGTTGCGAGGAAGACGTTTATTACCGAGGTTGCATCATGAACATGCTGCGCGCCGTACACGAAGAAGGATTGCATTCCTACGAGCAGTGCAGAAAGTACATTGGCAAAATGTTCAGAATCAAACTGTACGAACTTGCCGCTGATGCTACTGACACCCAAGTTTGCGATTTCATCGTCAAGTACGTCTTTTCAACGATTGAATACGTATATTTTACTCGCACTCTCCCCCCCCCCCCCCCCCCTCCCACACTACGGTTCAATTGGTTTCTAATTAATTGTCCGTTAGCCAGATTTTGCTTCCTCATAAAGGAATTGTGACGGTCCGAAAATTTGTTTACGAGATTTTGATGTCAATAGGTTCAGAATATCCTAAAACATCCAGAAGACACATTTGGAGAAAATGTCCGAATGTATGTGTGTGTGTGTGTGTGTGTGTGTGTGTAGGCACCCTCTAAAATTCAAACGTTCATAACTCGAGAACGGTTCAAGCTACCGTACTCAAATTTTGCACACATGTGATGCCTTCTAATATCTATGTAATCTGTAAATTTCGCAATTATCGACGGACTTGTTCGGCTTCGACAGCGTTTTGAATTTTTCAAAAAATGTCTGTAGCCACGCTAGCGTCCGCAATTTTTGACATTTTCGGCTAAATAGTTTTTGACATATAGAATTGAGTACAAGAACGGTTGGTATTGCATTTGAGCGGAATCCATCAATAACTTTAGATTTTATGATTTTTTTGAATTTTTCAAAAAATCAACTTTTTTGCTCTATTTGTCGTTAACGTCAAAAAATCGAACCATAATTGTCTGCAAGTATAGAATGCCATTGTGCTATAATACATATCAAATTTGGCCGAGATCGGACGAACGGATCGAGTTCTAGAGCAATTAGAAATTTCTAAGTTCCAATTCCTGAAAATTCAAAAACGCGCTAATATTTATAGACTTGCATAAGCTACCGTTTACCTTTATTTGTGACTAAACCTGGTAGACATTGCATGACGCGCTCGAATTTTTTTAGGAAACGAAAGGGAAAATCAATAGCAGGATAAAATCTGCTACTCAAAAATGCACGAGGAACTATTCTTATCAATACTGGCCGCATAATCTCAAGTTCGGTGAAAGTTCCAGGTTACAACTTGCATCTTCTTCCCCCTTTTATCAAGGTCAAACTTTGAATGATTGATATTCCATACAAATTACGATTACGTGACATTACAAGCCTGTATCGCGTTCGGATTTACTTGGTCGAAGTGAACGTGAATGTGGACGCGAATCGTAAATTTTCCTAAAATTCAAAATGCCGAAGAATTTAAACTCCATTTCGATTCGGTCGAAATTCAATACCAACATCGACGAGCATCATTTTATTTGTGACAAACCATTAAGACCGACAAGTCAAACTTCGCGAACGCTGAAATGATTTTTAGAACTTTGTCAGAGAAATTTGAGTTGGCTGCGCCAAATTATCGCGAAAATAACAAACGACACGAAGATTCCAAGATTTCACACGTGTGAAAAATTTAAGCGTTGCGACTCGTACCGTTCAAGAGTTAGAGATATTTTAATTTTTAAAAGACATCACGGACAGATATTTTTTGCAAATGTGATTTCCAAACGCATTGGGACAATTTTAACATGCCGACATAAAAATCCCGATAAGAATTTTTTTCACCGTCCCATCGGTTCCCTTATGAGGAAACTACGTTGCTTCCTCACTCAGTCGGTTTAAGGGCGGGGTAAGGTTAATAAGGCGAAAAATAAGCATGTTTTTAAGATTTTTTTCTGGCGATACAAATAGTGTAAATTTATTCAATCAATTTCCATATAATAATACAACATTTGAACAATATTTTCCTAATTTTTCGTTCCAAAATATTGAAAATTAAGCGGGTGACAGTGAATCTCCGGAGGCGCCTCGAAAAAAAGTTGCTTCGCGGTGTTCATCATAACTCGCAAAAGAATCATCTGAAACAAAAAAATCAAAATGCATTCGTTGAAGGAGATGTTTCTCGAGGATCACAAGGGGATTTTTTTTATTTTTTTATTTTTGATTTTTTCGTAGCACTCGGAAGCAAAAAAAACCGATTTTAGCAATAAAAATCAGCTAATTTCTTGCTGTAAAATTAATAATAAAAAAAAAAGCTCTCGGCAATATCTGGTGAATTATGTGAAGTAGTGAGCAAAATTTCAAAACGATTGGTCCAGTAGATTTTGCGTTATCGTGAACACGGACTTTAAAAATGTCAAGTTTCAGGAAAACGTTTCGAAGTTTTGCGCACCGAAAAATTCGAAATAAAACTCGATAGTTTTTTTATACTCACACAGATTCGTCGATGCCAGGTCCGTAGAGCAAAAAGCTTCCATCGACACGATCTAAAGCATCTTTTTGCTTTTGTCTACGCAAAACTCTTTCTTCTTTACTGTCGTCCGCCGCTCGCTCCTCTGCTCTAGTAATTCGCACCTCGTCAAATACACTCAAATACTCATAACGTCGTCAATTTTGCTCCAATCGACTTGAAATGTTGACACAACATTCTTGAAATATTATACATTCGGTTGAAAAAATAAACAAAAAATGCGAAAAAAAAAATAAAAAATGTAATACCTTACCCCGCCCTTAATTCAATGCCCCTTCGGGATTAAAAACGAAAAATAATATTCGAAGATTCACTGTAACCATTGTGAAATCCAAACTGAAACTAATTTCATCAACGTTTCCAATTGTTTCAGAAAATGTATAGCAATACATCTGAACGAACCAATGGACAAATTTAATTTGCTCATATTCATGACCCGCAAACTTTTTTCCGTGGCGAACAACAAATGCGTTATCGAAGGTGCCGACGGTGTAATGATGCAAGAATGCATGCTAGGCGGTCATTTGTATCTTCAAGTGCTCAAAGAAAAATTTTATCTTTGGTTGACGTCGCTCAGAATGGCAATAACGAAACGAGCCAAAAGTGCCGGCAATGCATATAAATTGAGTGTGCGTAAGTATTTGAGAACATCTTTGCAATATTCCACACTGCAAGAGTCATTCCAATATTTTTTATTATCGAATCTTCGAATATTCATTTTAATTTGCAGAGGAGATGCTCACCGCGATGAAGCACACAGGCAGCTTTGATTCGCAGATGGAAAATTTTCTAGCCACCGGGAATATAAGATCCCCAACGGGTTTGGGAATGATGCAGAGTACCGGTTTGACGATAGTTGCTGAAAACATCAATAGAATGCGTTATATGAGTCATTTTCGCGCAATACACAGAGGATCCTTCTTCCAGGAGATGAGAACGACGGAGGCCAGACAATTGTTGCCAGACGCTTGGGGTAATTATTTTTTGACATATTATTAAAATCAAATAATAATAATAATAATAATAAATATCCTATATTATGATATGTATTGTTACGTCCTGGGTTTATGCGATGCGCGGGAGTGACGTCAGACGCAACATATTAAACGTTGTTATTTGCTCCGTTTTAAGTGGGAGTGTGCCCACTAGGGATAGGAGCTAGTGTCCGGGTTTAGGATGGGTTGTGTATAACTTTATTTATGGATATTTGAAAGAATGAAGTAAGCGTGTCGTGGCCTCGTTGATAAACTATAACAATGTATTTATTTGTTCTAAACTTTTGAATACTTTTGATATTTTACGCGGTTGACCAACATGGTCGAGCCGCGGAGTTGACTTTTATGTTTGAGCGGACATGACCAACATGGTCAAGCCGCTCATTCACACTTTAATTTGGAGCGGACACGACCAACATGGTCGAGCCGCGGATTACAACCAACTGCTTGAAAATGGAATTAAAGGAGTGCCCTGCACATATTATGAATCAAAGCGCGAACGAGATAACAATCCGCGAGGGCACGGCACGTCACCGAGATGTGCACCGTCTCCTCCGGCTACCGTGAGATCCCATACGTCAGCGAAATTCGCAGACGTCGTAAGCGTGGGATCTCCGACGGTTGCCTACTCGCACGTTGATTCGGACAAAATATAGAAAAGATTATATTTGTGTAATTAAATATATTTTAATGGTCGGTGCAATACTCCGGACGTAACAGTATCATTTTATATATGAATATAATACCAATATTCTTATTTATTTAATATATTATATAACGATAATTAATTTAATTTATATATAATTTATTTAATATAACATAATTTTATTTGATGTGGTTTAAATTCTCGGGACTTTCTTTTCGATCGTTATTTCCTCGATTCCTCGATTCATTACGATCGAATAAATCCCTCATTTTTGTAAATAATGAGTCATCCAATCGATAGAAATGAAAACCGGTAACAGATTTTATTCTTTTTCGTCAGGTTTCATCTGTCCCGTTCACACCCCGGACGGCGCTCCTTGCGGTCTTCTCAATCATCTGACGATGGACTGCACGGTGACGCGTCATCCAGATGCGAAATTAAAACAGGCCATACCCACGGTTCTACTGGATCTGGGAATGATTCCGGTCTCGATAGCCGACAATTGGAAGGATTCTTACACCGTTATGTTGGACGGTAAAATAATCGGACTAATCGAAGACGGCATCGTTTCGCGATTGGTCGATAATCTTCGATTGCTCAAAATTGAGGGAAAACAAGTGAGTTATTCGCATTTGTTTTAATCTTTATCGTATATTCATTAAATTCATTTGACCAGATTCCAAACACGATGGAGATAGTACTTATTCCGAAGAAAAATGTACCGGCGCAATATCCCGGTTTATATTTGATAACCGGACCCGCCCGGATGATGAGACCCGTTCATAATTTCGCTGCTGACAAAGTCGAACTCGTCGGGACTCTCGAACAAGTTTACATGCACATTTCCGTAACTCCATCAGAAATTTACGAAGGGGTATGGTCTCAAATTCATTCGTTGTTCATTGATACGTTTATCGTGAGATGTAAAAAGGAAGTATATTTTATTTTTTAATGTTTTCAGTTGACAACGCATCAGGAATTAGCGAAAACCTCGTTTCTTAGTAATTTAGCGTGTCTCATACCCATGCCCGATTGCAATCAGAGTCCTAGAAACATGTATCAGTGTCAGGTAAATGAGACGACAAATGCGATAATTTATTGTTCTCGATTAAGGGGACTGAGTCACCTAAAAAGTCGAAGGAAACATTTTTTTTTTTTTCGTGACAAGATCAATCTACATTTTTATTCTAATTTATCCTTATGAAGTATCTATACTTAGCTATCTTTTCAAATTTTTTCAGAACCATATCAAGCATCCGAACGCTGTGATATTTTCCCAAAGTTTGGGAGCTTGTTGTAAGATTCGGACCGAACAACTCAACCGATCGTGGACTTTGACGTCTCATTTTGTTCAGAAAACACATAATTCCGAAGTGAATGTGGGATTTTTTTTTTTTGATGCACTTTAAACATTTTGGCAGCCTATAACGTGAAAAGGAAACAAAGTTTGTGGAAAAACAGTTGAATAATAGGTCACCGTAGCTTCATCGTACCTCGCATTCCAAATTCCCACATTCACTTCGGAATTATGTGTTTTCTGAACAAAATGAGACGTCAAAGTCCACGATCGGTTGATTTGTTCGATCTGAATCTTACAACAAGCTCCAAAACTTTGGGAAAATGTCACAGCGTTCGGATGCTTGATATGGTTCTGAAAAAATTTGAAAAGATAGCTAAGTATAGATACTTTATAAGGATAAATTAGAATGAAAATGTAGATTGATCTTGTCACAAAAAAAAAAAAATTTGTTTCCTTCGACATTTTAGGTGACTCAGTCCTCTTTATCATTCGTCGAAACAAGACTTAATAATGATATTTTGTCAGATGGGTAAGCAAACCATGGGCACACCTTGTCACACTTGGCAACTTCAGTCCGAAACGAAATTGTACAGGCTTCAGACTCCGGGAACTCCGTTGTTCAGACCGGCCCATCACGATAACATAAATCTTGACGACTTCGCCATGGGAACGAACGCGATAGTCGCCGTAATCTCGTACACGGTATTATTTTATAAATTTTCTCACGGTATCGTTTCGTGTCTTTGTCCTGGAAATCGATACAAAAAACTGCAAGTTGAAACTTGCAATTTGCTTTCCCTGAATTTTCGGTAGTGCAAGAAATCCTTCTATGAGGAAGCATCTCTCGATTTAGTTTATTTTATTTTTTTTTATCTTCGGTTTCCTCATAAAGGAAGTTCCGTTCACTATCGAAAATTCAGGGGAAGCAAATTGCAAGTTTCAGCTTGCAGCTTGTTTTATGCAGGATATCCGTAGATCCTTCCTACCGTATAAAAACCGACTCGAACGTTGATAAAAATTCAATGTGTCCCAAAATTCGAGAGCGTTGTTTAATTCCTATCGAATCTATTAACAACTTAAGCTGACGGTTAGTTTGAGCGTGTGTATAAATTTGAGCACGTTCGGTCAAGTGGTTTTGATATTTCAGGGGTTGGAACTTAGAAATTTCTAATTGCTCTAGAACTCGATCCGTTCGGCCGATCTCGGCCAAATTTGATATGTATTATAACACAATGACATCCTATACTTGCAGCGAATTATGGTTCGATTGGTTGAAGTTAACGACAAATAGAGCAAAAAAGTTGATTTTTTGAAAAATTCAAAAAATCATAAAATCTAAAGTTATTGATGGATTCGGCTCAAATGCAATACCAATCGTCCTTGTACTCAATTCTATATGTGGTATTCCTGGGAATTTCGGCAACTTCGGACAGTTGGGTCGAAATTTTTGCCCCCCAATTTTTTTCATTAATATGTGTTCAAAATAAAGAGACACCTATTTCGGCGTTTTTTATTTTGAGTCCCCACTTTTGAAATACAGTCAAATGAAGTTTTTGAAGTATTGACCACATTCGGTCATTCAAATCGATATATCTCAGCAACGGTTAGTCATAACTCAAAAAACCACAGGTGTTTTTTTTTCGTTTTTGAACGCTTTATACATTGAAAACATTAACGATTATGTTGCACAAATTGAACAATTATTTATAAACAATTCAAAATTAAAAATGAAATACAACAAAAAATGTACCCTTAATTTTTGAAATGTATTTTTTTTTTAATTCCTTGAACAAAAACGAAAATTCAGCCACCTTGAACTTTTTGGGCCGACGCTTCGTTCGGAAGTTATAGATTTTTTTGTCACAAAAAACCCGTAAATTTACGTATTTTATGAGTAAAAATTTGCATGAAAAAAAAAGTACCCTTAATTATTGAAATTGATTTTTTTTCGAATTCCTTGGATGAAAAGAAAAATTTTGAGACCCGGCCGGACTTGGGCCGACGTTTCGTTCGAAAGTTATAGCTTTTTTTGTCATAAAAAACCGGTAAATATACGTATTTTATTAGTAAAGAATTGCATGAAGAAAAAAGTACCCATAATTATTGAAATTGATTTTTTTTCAAATTCCTTGGACGAAAAGAAAAATTTTGAGACCCGGCCGGACTTGGGCCGACGTTTCGTTCGAAAGTTATAGCTTTTATTCTTAACAACCGGGTAAACATTTACGGGTTTTTTGTGACAAAAAAATCTATAACTCCCGAACGAAGCGTCGGCCCAAAAAGTTCAAGGTGGCTAAATTTTCGTTTTTGTTCAAGGAATTAAAAAAAAAATACATTTCAAAAATTAAGGGTACATTTTTTGTTGTATTTCATTTTTAATTTTGAATTGTTTATAAATAATTGTTCAATTTGTGCAACATAATCGTTAATGTTTTCAATGTATAAAGCGTTCAAAAACGAAAAAAAAACACCTGTAGTTTTTTGAGTTATCACTAACCGTTGCTGAGATATATCGATTTGAATGACCGAATGTGGTGAATACTTCAAAAACTTCATTTGACTGTATTTCAAAAGTGGGGGCTCAAAATAAAAAACGCCGAAATAGGTGTCTCTTTATTTTGAACACATATTAATGAAAAAAATTGGCGGGCAAAAATTTCGACCCAACTGTCCGAAGTTGCCGAAATTCCCAGGAATGCCCCATATGTAAAAAACTATTTAGCCGAATATGTCAAAATTTGCAAACCCTAGCTCGGCTACAGACATTTTTGGAAAAATTCAAAATGCTGTTGAAGCCGAGCAAATGCGTCCATAATTGCGAAAATCACAGATTACATAGATATTAGAAGGCATCACATGTGTGCAAAATTTGAGTACGCTAGCTTGAACCGTTCTCGAGTTATGAACGTTTGAATTTTAGAGGGTGGTTACACACACACACACACACACACACACACACACACACACACACATACATTTGGACATTTTCTCCAAATGTGTTTTCTGGATGTTTTAGGACATTCTAAACCTATTGACATCAAAATCTCGAAAAAAAATGTCGGACCGTCACAAAGCTTCCTTTATGAAGAAGCGAAAATGGTAAAGATTGTTTCAAATATGTTTTTACTTCATAAGACAAGTCTTTTGAGAAGAGAAACATATTTTACGAAAAATAATCTTAATAAGTACGTCGGCTATATGCAGCGGCGTAGAACATATTTTTTTTTGTCATCCTCATTTGAGAATTACGCATAATCGTATAGATTTGAGTGCGCAATGCAGCGCAATGTGCCAGATTCTCGGATTTCTGAAGCCATGCGGGAATGTTTGATTACCGCACTGCTTAAGGGGTTAGCCGCAGTCAGAGGAGAGAAAAAGCATTTTTTTTTCGGAATTTTTTTCTCTTCGCTATATGCATATATTTTTTCAAACATTTGAGCATTCGACAGTGTACACTTTTATTGATATTTCGACAGAATTTTATTGCAAAATATTCGTAAATGAAGGAATAGTACGTAGTTTGCCGGAAAATGTTTTTCGGAAGGCGTTTTGAGTTTGCCCTGCCTGTTTCTCAACGGGTTATCTAAAATCGAAAATTCATGATTACTTCTTTAGTTTATTAATTTATACGGTTCATAACATTAGCGATTTTCGAAAAAAAAATTTGTTGACGAAATGGTGACCGTTCAAACGTATACATCCGATTTGCGTCCAAAAAATCACCCGTTTTTCGTCGATAAGAAAAAAAGTTTTGGATGAAAAATAGTACATTATGACACTAGTACGAAAAAAAAATTTTTGACGAGTGTAAGTTTGCAGAACGAGCCGAAGGCGAGTGTTGCAATCACACGAGTCCAAAAAACGTTTTTCGTACGAGTATCGTGCGAATTTTTTTGTCACAAGTTGCGCAAAACCGCACTTTTACGGGCAGCGTATCATAAAATATATTTACGACCCCATAAGTGAAATCTTCGACGACGGTTTATCCATTATAATTTTTTTTTCCATTTTATCTTCCAGGGTTACGACATGGAAGACGCAATGATAATAAACAAATCTGCTCACGAGCGTGGTTTCGCTCACGGTATGATTTACAAATCCGAATTCGTCGATTTGAAGGATCCAAAGAGTTATTTTTCGCGCGATCCTGACAAGCCTAACCTAGCCGAAAAATTGGAATCCGATGGTCTACCCATTCCCGGAACACCTTTGACGTTTGGCGATCCATATTACAGGTAATCAATCGACATTTCTGTTCGTCATTTATGCT
Organism: Sussaba pulchella; assembly: GCA_963971145.1. Taxonomy (NCBI): domain Eukaryota; kingdom Metazoa; phylum Arthropoda; class Insecta; order Hymenoptera; family Ichneumonidae; genus Sussaba; species Sussaba pulchella. Next base: position 9,221,563 of record OZ020165.1, read on the forward strand.
TAACGGATATTTAAGTTTTTTTTTTTTAATTTTGCAGCTTGTACGATGCCGAGCGTTCGAGCTACGTAGTCGGAAAGTACCAAGGCAAAGAAGACATCTACGTGGACAATGTAAGACTCTGTGGCACATTGCAGAGTCACATCCCTCGAAGAGTTTGCATAACATTTCGCGTTCCCGTGAGTACCCATTTTTCTTTGTTAACTTCTTGCATTAATTCGTATTCCGACGACGATTAACTCACCGTTATTCGTATATTATTTTTAAATAACTTCGAATTCTCTCCTCAACATTTTTAATTTCCTCCGAGAAAAATAGTATCCTATTTTCACTAAATTGCTTCCCAAAGATAAATATTAAAAAAAAAAATTCGCAGCGTAACCCAAGCGTTGGCGATAAATTCGCTTCGCGAGCCGGTCAGAAAGGCATTTGTTCGCAAAAGTGGCCAGCCGAAGATTTGCCATTCACCGAAACCGGTCTCATACCCGACATAGTTTTCAATCCTCACGGTTTTCCCAGTCGCATGACAATTGGTAAGTATTTCATCGTTAATCCAGCATCCGTGAAAATTCCCTTAATCAATTATGCAATTATTCAATTATTTCAACAATGAAATTATTCAAGCGATGATGATCGAAGTTATGGCCGGTAAATCGGCATCGGTACACGGTCTCGTTCACGATGCAACGCCGTTTCGTTTCAACGAGGAAGACACGGCTGTGGAATATTTTGGAAAGTTGTTGGAACACGGTGGTTACAATTATTACGGAACCGAAAGAATGTATTCCGGAATAGACGGTCGAGAAATGACGGCGAATATATTTTTCGGCGTCGTGCATTATCAAAGATTACGACACATGGTGTCGGACAAGTGGCAAGTCAGAAGTACAGGACCCATTGACGTTTTGACGAGACAACCTATCAAGGGTCGACGACGCGGGGGCGGTGTCAGATTCGGAGAGATGGAACGTGATTCTTTGATATCACACGGATGTGCTTTTCTTCTGCAAGATCGATTATTTCACTGTTCCGACAAAACAACGGTAAGGTCAACGTGATTAGGGAAAAATTTGATAATTCGTGTTTCCTCGCGGGAGAAGTTGTCTAACGGTTTGAAAAAAATTATTTCGGGATTGTTTCGAAGTCTCTGGAAATCATTGAGCTACGGCGTGAAAATTTTGCACACGTGTGAAGATTTCGAATGTTTGAGTCGTCTGGTATTTGGGTAATTATTGGCGCAACCGCCCGAATTTGTGCGAGCTAGTGAAGGTTTTGAAAAAATAATCGTTTAACGATTTAACTGTTGCGAAGTTTCGAATCTTAGTCTCAATAGTTGTTCACGGATTTTTGATATTGAATTTGTCGAAAAATTTACTTCGACCAATTTAATCCGGACTCGCTGTGGCCATGGAATGTAACGTAATCGTACTTTGTACGAATTTGGTGACGATCGTGGGATGGCATCATATTTTAAGGGCCTTATATGGGTTTCGAAAGTTTAAAAAAACACATTTTCTCTAATTAAAAAAAATATAATAAAGAAAAATAAAAAATTGATGTTTAAACAATATTTTGTAAAATTTTGATTAGAAAATTTTGAAAATTCAGCCGTTGGGAGCTGGTTCTCGGAAAGTTCTTGGAAAAAAATATCCTCGCGGTAGTCAGGATAACTCGTGATATCGTAATGTGAAATTGAACAAGCTGCAAGTTGAAATTTGCAAATTGCTTCCCCAGAATTCAAGAGAGCTGGAAGTTTCAAATTTGCTAGCTGCTACCCCAGAATTGAAGAGATTGTGACAATCTTACTCCATGAGGAAATTATCTATATCAACTTTGGCTTCCTCATAGAAGAAGATTCTCATAATATCTTCAATTCTCGGGTAGCAGCCTGCAAATTTAAACTTTCAGCTCTCTTGAATGCTGGGGAAACAATTTGCAAGTTTCAACTTGCAGCTTGTTTTCCATGTAACGTTTTCGTGTTGATTCATATATATACGTAGCGAGTTCGGGTTCGATTGGTCGAAGCTGTCGTGAGTTCGAGCGAATCGTCACTTTTTCGAAAAATTCCTATAAAATTCGATCCCCCCCCCCCCCCCCCCAACCGATCTTTACGAAATTTTTTACAAAGCACAGTCAAATAATGGTTCATACATGTAGTGAAACCGGGTTCAATCTGTCGAAACTGTCGTAAGTTAGCACGAAACGTAAATTTTTTGAAAAATTCAAAATCCTGTAAAATCTTAACTTCTCGATGGATTTGGCCCAGATGCAATACCAACCAACCTTGGGTACAAACCTTTTTGTAAAGAACTATTTAGAAGAATATCTCGAAATTTGCGATCGCTATCGTGTAAACGTCTTTTTTTTTTTTTGGTAATTTGAAAACGACACAAAATCCAAACCACCGCTCCAATCATGACGAAAATTATAGCCAAAAAAAAGATTATAGAGCTGCACGTGTCTGCAAAATTTGGGGGCTGTAGGTAAGACCGTTCCCCGAGTTATACACGTTTGAATTTTGGGACACACATGTACACTAGGGCGGCTTGAAAAAAAAAAACTTTTTTTTTTCTTTCAATCAAAATACATTCGGGCCAAAGTATCTTTCATCAAGAAAATCGTGTCCAAAGATGAGCCCGATCGGACCATTTTTGGGGGTCGCGCAAGATTTTTCTAGTTTTCCCATTTGACTAACATGGGAAGGACGAAAAGTTTTCGTTCAAAAAATCGTAGCTCCGACAATTTTATAGGTACATTGATCCGGTTGGTCCCATTTGAAAGCTCTTGAAAAACCGCTTAAAATGACGTGCGGACCTTTGAAATCCGATTGCAACTTCCGTCGATAATTTCTTACGAAACAACAAAATTATTGATGGAAGTTGCAATGGGATCCCAAAGGTCCGCACGCCATTTTAAGCGATTTTTCAAGAGCTTTCAAATGGAACTAACCGGATCAACGTACCTATAAAATTGGCGGAGCTACGATTTTTTGAATGGAAACTTTTCGTTCTTCCCATGTTAATCAAATGGGAAAACTAGAAAAATCTTGCGCGACCCCTGAAAATGGTCCGATCGGGCTCATCTTTGGACACAATTTTCTTGATGGAAGATACTTTGGCGTGAATGTATTTTGATTGAAAGAAAAAAAAAGTTTTTTTTTATGCCGGCCTAATGTACACACACACGGGCATACATCCGGACATTTTCTGCAAATATGTTTTCTCGACGTTTTAGCACATTCTAAACATAATGACATGAAGATCTCGAAAAAAAAAATGTTCACCATAACATAGCTTCTTCTATGAGGAAGCAAAAACTGAATATTTTCTGTTAGTATGTGAGTATAGCTCGTGGTTGAATGAAGAATTTTTTAAAAGATTGGAATTCATATTTTTGAGCAGAGTTGTAAGCAAAAATGACAATTTTCCGTAAAATTTACAGCACGTATTGCCTTGTAAAATACGTCCTGATAATAAATTTGAAAAAACCTTCGTTCAATCACTAGTCGATCCTACAGAGAAGAAATGAGCAAAATTTCAATAACATCGATACATTTTAAATTTAAGAAATCGTGTCTACCGGCTTAAAAAATAGAGTTTCGAGGAATATGATAAACTTGCGACGTTCCTGGCCAGCCGAGCCTAATGAGACGACTTTCACAAATATTCTTCCTCCCACAGCTTTACTCCGATTGACTCAAAACTTCGAGAAAATATTCTTGAAATGTGCTATTACAAAAAAAAAAAAAAAATGAAAAAATTGATTTTTTTAAATTTCCAAACGAATGGAAACCCTTCAAAGAAATTTGAATAATTGAACGCTCAACTCCAGAAAATATTCGACGTATGAGGAAGCCAAAATTTACCAAAATAGTTCCTCACCGAAGAATTCATGCATTACCTTAAATTTGAAAGAAGTACTTTGCATTGCTCAATTGTTTTTTCTCAAACGAGATCAACGAATTATAAAATTCACATCGATTTTCAGACTCTCGTGTGCACCAAGTGCGGAACGCTGCTGGGTCCGGTTCAGGAAATGGTACTGAGCCGTACGGGTTACAGCGAAAATCGAAAACGTTGCAGGCTCTGCGGTTGCGACGGCAACGTCACCGAGGTCGACATTCCCTACATCTTTCGTTATCTCGTGACCCAATTGACGTCTTGCAACATCAACATCAAACTCACGTTCACGGAAACGTAACGAATTATCATGAAAAATAATAAACGTTAAACTATAGATTATTTTATTGTTATTCTTTTTTCTTTCGTTTTTTTTTTTTTTTTTTTTTTTTTTTATCCACGCGAAGAAACAACTTTCCGTTAATTCGAACACAATTATTATCGTGGATACAATTCCAGCCCGCTAATCGGACGGTAATACGCCAACACGAACAGCGCAATTTATTCACGATATAACGTTTTTTAAATCATGTTTATTGGATTTTAATACTTGGCGAAAAACAAAAAAAAAAAAAAGAAAACGCATCGTTAAATCTCTTTCTACTTACAACAGCGTCACTAATCATTATATTACACATTTACCATTACGCTTTAATCTCTCTCTCTCTGTCTCTTTCGCTTAGTATCGCGTTCTTGGCCATATGTGCGTTCAAACGCCTGTTTATCCCTTTACGATACTTTCGATTGTGTATTTACATATTTCAACAATTATAGACGCTACATTCGTTCGTCACGCTGACGAATGTTTCCGGGGCAAAAACAAAAGCGTACAATTGCAAAGTACGTGAGGCTGCGGCAAGCTCGGAAGTACGATTTTCTACGGGAATACGTTGTTTTTTCTTTTTATTTTTGACTTTATTTCTATTTTCCGTTTTTTTTTTTTTTTCAAATTAACGTCGAATTTCTCTTAAACCGCATTTAGATTAATTCAAATTCAACGAAGGATGAGATATGGAATGTAAGCGTCGAATTGGGTTCAATGGGTTTTTTGGGTTTCAAGCTGCGTTTCACCAAGGATGCGAACGTTGATAACGAATCGTTTGGTTGCCTTGGATTTTTTTTTTGTTTCTTTTTCATTGGGGTCACACATACGATGCAAAGTACTTGAGAGAGGAGTGATTCTTTACGCTTTTGTGGGAACTTGCTGACCGGGTTTCGTGGACGATGAACCGCTCGTGCCCGTTTCTTTTTCCAGTTGCTTGCCCAGGTATTCCCTGCAACGAGATGGTACAATTTAAATAATTATTCGATGAATCAATGCGATTGAGAGGGGGTAAAAGGGGGTAAGGTTAATTCGGCGAAGAAGAAGCATGTTTTAAAGATTTTTTTTTGACGATACGAATAGTGTGAATTTATTCAATAAATTTTCATATAATAATACAACATTTAAACAATATTTTCCTAAATTTTCGTTCCAATATATTGAAAATTAAGCGGGTGACAGTGAAACTCCGGAGGCGCCTCGAAAAAGTCCGTGTTCACGGTAACGGAAAATCTACGGAACCAATCGTTTTGAAATTTTTCACACTACTTTTTCACACAACTCACCAGGTATTGTCGAGAGCTTTTTTTTTTTTTTTTAATAATTATTCATTTTACAGCAAAAAATTGGCTGACTTTTATAGCGA
>OZ020165.1:9232146-9254646 GCA_963971145.1 Sussaba pulchella
GTTTCTGTCTGAAGAGAGTTTAGGCGCGTGTTTGACGGACCGTAGTGAGACTGATTAATATTTTTGACGAGCGTGGGACAATCGCACCGAGGCCTTATATCATCCAAATCCTAAGATTCGGACGCAGAATTGGTGTCATACAAGCAAATTATTCCGTTTAATTTTGTTTAAATATCGGTCATGCGTTACCGAGCATCAAGGCGATTGAAAATCAATTGATAAATAATGAAAATGAATTATCTTTGAAATGAAGTTAGTAGAAATAAAGTATATGGGGTATTCTATACGAACCGAACGACCTTTTCAGCCGATGTTTTTTTTATTCTACCGAAATTGAGAGGAGTTGAAGTATGACTAGAAATAGTGGTTGACTCCAAATCTTAGGCCTCTAAGTTCATTTCTCACTATACTTCTGTAATTGGTATTTTTACTACTTTCGAAGGTTTCGAGGCGTGGGGAGTTTTTAGTTCTGAATTAAATTGATGTTGTCACGAGTGTTTTAGAACGGAATTTTGCCGTTATTTCAGATAAAATTATGAGACCTCAGTATCAAAAATGTTTTCTTATGATTTGAGGCAAAAAAACACGAAAAACTTCGTCTCGAAAAGAGCTATTTTTGTTTTGGTCCCAATTTTATGTAATCTTCCCATGATTATTCTGAAGCTACTGTATAAATTTCGTGATGGAACTCAGCAATTAACGGTACCCAGAAATTTGGGAATATTATGAAAAATCAGAAATACACGTATTTCTGTATTTCTGGTTTTCCCGTAATATTCCTTAATATATGATAATAATTTGGAAATATTATAAAAATTAGAAATACCCGTATTTCTGTATTTCTGATTTTTCATAATATTCCCAAATTTCTGGGTACCGTAAATTTTTGAGTTTCATCACGAAATTTATACAGTAGCTTCAGAATAATCATGGGAAGATTACAAAAAATTGGGACCAAAACAAAAATATCTCTTTTCGAGATATGAAGTTTTTGGTGTTCTTTTGCCTCAAATCAAAAGAAAACACTCTTGATACTGCGATCTCATAATTTTATCTGAAAGAACGGGAAAATTCCGTTCCAAAACACTCGTGACAACATCAATTCAATCCAGAAATAAAGACTCACCACGCCTCGAAACCTTCGAAAGTAGTAAAAATACCAATCACAGAAGTATAGTGGGAAATAAACCTAGAGGCCTAAGATTTGGAGTCAACCACTATTTCTAGCCATACTTTAACTCCTCTCAATTTCGAGAGAATAAAAACACATCGGCTAAAAAGGGGGTTCCGTTCGTATGGAATACCCCATACGAATTGTTAAATAAGTTATTTGGTTTTCTCGATCGCGCGAAATTCATCAGGGAACGTTTTATTAACCAAACTCGTTTACGATTATTTTTTGTGACACAAAATCGTACGGAAATAAGTGCGATAATGAGAAAATTCTATCTTTAAGCTAGGTTTGAATATTCAGGTGTAACATGATATGCCCAAGGTTCAAATCGGTATCTTTCGGTAAGGACCAGTAAAAGTCACTAGAGAACGTGGCCACAAAATCCAAAACACCATGGAATCGCAATCGGTACGCCAAAAGTAACAAAAATTATACTATTCGAAGAAACGTTTCTCGCTTTGTCCCGTGACAACGATCCACCGTCATCAGTCAATCTTTGAGATACCGACGTTTACATTTTATCAATTAGATTTTTCCAGACCAACTTTTCTGATTCTTTCGAGCTATTTTTAACATTGAAACACAACAAAATGATTTTTTTTTGTTAAAGCAACGCTGTGTTGAATACAGGGAAAAAAACTCAGCTCAGAATCAAACCTAGACGTACATCGTTCATTGGGGCGACACCTAACAAACCTCATGCTGGTTTTGGTTCTTCGTGTAACATTTTATTCGTGTTCTGTATGTTCCGAAGAATTACCTGCAGCATATCGTCAATCATGGTGAGAATATACTGAATGGTCTGATCCTTGGACACATGGCCGAGCAGATTGAGAAAGGTCTTTGCCGCCTGACCAGGATTTTCCATGAGCTTGGCGGCTCTTGCACGCGGATCGTCAGTATCAAAACCCACAATGAAGACATAATCTTCGTGAGAAATCATCTGTGACCTATGCATCACAATCTTTCGTTAGAATTTGGAAAAAAAGGCTAAAAAATATATATGTATAGGTGTCTAATAAAAAAAAATTATCAATGTATAGATTTCCAATTCGATTCACGTAATAAAAATTGTTTGGGCAGTTTAAATCGATGTTTTCAGTAAATATAAATATCACCCTGATCATCCTATTCATATATTCATGACTTTTTCTACTCATCTGCTCGCATTGAATCCAATTGAAAATTATCTACTTTGTCTACAACAAAGATTTTACTGTCAAACTCATGATCCTCTATTTTAAGTGAGTGTAATTGCACTCAAATTCAATTCTTTAATTTCTATATTTACCAGAGAAAAACAATTTTGTCAATTCAAATGATTTTTTTTTCATGTATCAATCAAATGCAAATTTAATATAAAGACTGCGGAAACTCTTAAAACAGTTCGATTGAGCTCTGATTTGGCCAAATGTTTTCTGACATTATGTACTTCAAATCTGAGTCAAAAATATTTTTTCCCCAAGACACCCTGATACGTCATAATAAAATATTGCTCACTGAAGGTAGGATTGCCAGTTGATGCGTTGATTTCTGATATCTGCAGCCTGCTGTTGGAGAGCGCTGGTGGCTGAGATTATATCTGCACGATACATCATTGATTTTTGTTAATAAAAAATCCTTCATAAACTATTTTTTTGTTCGTTTGTATTAATTTTTTTTCCTTAAAACAATAAATTTGTGGACAATGGAGGAAAATGGAGCAGCTTGAAAAAAAATATTTGTAGTGAAATTGGGAAATGATAAGTCAGGGGATACACTTGGGGAGTGGCAGTGTCATGTGTTCGAGTAAGAGACAATCGTTGAACAACAATTACCGGTTTTCTCATCGGGCAGCGCAGGGATGATGTCGTTTATAGTGGCACGGACCGCCATTTCGTTGGCTCTAACGTTCTACTGTATTCAACGGATCAACAAATACGTCTTTTGAGACGTTCTCGGCGCTTTTGACTTCGTACCGCTCCAAAAATACTTGTGTGAATTGTGTGCGATCCTTCCGTCGTTCAGCTGTTCGATCACAAGACCCAGATGGTTTCACGGATGCCAACCCCAGCGACACTATCGTCCCTGCTCTGTTGAAATCTGGTTATTTCATTCTGGTTACATTGTGATTCGTGGCTCGAATGGTAAAAAAGATCCCTGGGTGGCAGACGCACATACTCAGCTGGTAACATCAAACTGACGAACATTTTTGTTCTCGATCATAACGAATACTTCGAAATTAAAGATAAGTTACGTCCGGATTGTATTGTAATTTTGCATGATTTGACGTTTTTTAAAATCGGATATGTGAATATTCTTGAAGATTGTTTAACAGTTTTTTTTGTTATCCACTGGGCATTCAACAGCCGGAGCAGAGATGAGAAAAGTACTTGTAAGGACTAGTTTCGACTTGTGGATTCCGCGCGTTTTTAGCTTATTTAAATTAACAGAGAAAACACGTTTGAATTATCGTATTCATATTCGTTTTCACCTTACCCGGTGGCTTGTCAAAAATGTCCATTGCTTGCCTGCTGTCAAATTGTTTTGCGGATCCCGCGCAATTCCAATGTCATGATGGATGTTCACTTCAACAATGAACTATTTATTGACGAAGTTGAAAAAAGACCAGCGATATGGGATGGTCAGTGTGATAATTATTCCAATTAAATTGCTAAGAAGCTTAGAAATAACGAGTTTTTCTTCTGTTGACACGCTTGATCTCATATGGGCGTCGGAACTTGAAATTGATTCCCTGATAATTACGAGGAACAAATGTCAAATGCGTTGAACAATATTTTCAAGTAATTGAAGATTTTTCACACAAATTGTCTTAATTTGGGATGTAAAGTTATGATAAATATGCCATGGGAGAGCCCATCAATTCATCCTAGGACAAATCTACTACTGCCTTTTTCTTCTTTTTTACGAGGGCCTTCTCATGTAAACCTTATATTTTGGGTCCCATTTTTGAGAATGAATCATAAGAAAACAGTAAAAACTTTTCAAATACAGTTTGTTTACAACTGTTTCACTGTTTTAAAGTTGTTTGTTCGATCATTCTTTACCTCTTGACACTAATTTCTTTGTTTAATGAATTTCACTCGTGTCACTTTTGTTTCTCATTGACCACGCTGTTGTCAATAAAGTCCAGGGCACCCGGGGTATAGAATTTTCACGGTTCTGGTTATCAGAAACCAAAAAACCTCTAAAACTTGTATTTCTCATGCCCTTGACCATAAATAGACAGGAGCTTTTTCCAAAATTCCTGAATTTGTCAAAATTTGAGCTTTCTTAAAAGAATCAAGTTTTTTCTTCCTTTTTTTTTGCTCACACTAGCTGCAAAAAACTATGAAATTCGTATTTCAAAAAAAGTTTGTTTTTTTTGAACAATTTGTTTGTTTAAAAAACAAAAATTCAGATCACATCAAAGCGCCAAACATTGTTTAAGGATTTGTCTATTATATATCTATATTTGTTGCGGATTAGGATCAATAAAAAAAATTATCTATAATTACAAGTTATATCTTTTCCATAAATTAAACATCTGTTAATCTAATGTACTTCTCAACAAAGATTATTCGTAAAGAAAGGAAAGTGATAAGGAAATGGGTCTGTTAACCTTTAACTTTCGGGATACAAAGAATCTGTATATCACAATAATCGTGTAAAAAGATTTTTTTTTTAATTCTGCAATGATAAATTGTATTGTATGTATAAAACTACGCTCTAGCTATAATATTCGCTCAAATGGCTTTGTTCCTACCTTGAGAACGGAATTGTTAATAACGTGGGCCAAACACTGCAGAGCGACGGCCACGTTAACTTTACAGTGCCATGTTTCATCATATCGGTGAATCAGTCACATAATCAAAGCTTTTCATTCGATATACATATTCTCTCCTATTCGAAAAAAAAAAAAAAAAAGAATCTACTCGCTGCTTCATTGTCTGCCTTATCGTTCTGGTATCGTATAGAAAATACTATTTACGTATGAGTATCTATAAATCGTTATTATTAAAAAGGGGGAGATATCGCATTTTAGTTAGTTTTTTTCGTGTAACAATCAACTGATTTACTCTTACAATTTATGCGTCTTAATTGTATAGCATAGTATTTAGAGTTCTGTGTTGTATGAAGGATTTGATGTTATCCGTACAACTGTCGTTACAGTCCGTCTCATTTTAAGCTCTTCGAAGTATCGAATATGATTAATTTTTAAAAAATATTTTCGTTTTCGCTAAAGAACACATCCCATGTGCATCTTTGTTCAAATATTGTCATCGTTGGCTAAATATAACGTCTGTTTAAAATCTCATTGAGAATATTGATAGGCAACTGTTTTTCACGACGCGCAGCGATTGCAGCAGTAATTGGGGATAATGCACTTGACGAATATGCTGCTATTCCGCTTCCTTATGAAATCGATTCGTTCCACAAATTCACGACAATCGCGATCGCCATTGTGTTGATAAATAATTTTCAAATATAAAAAAAAAAAAAAAAAAACATGTCTTTTGTTTACATATATACGTATAGATATAAAAGTATAGAAAACAATCTGTTTCAAATTGCAAGTATAATAACTGTATTAAAAAAAGATTGTAGAAATAGCTATTATCAGATATAAACATAGAATAGTCATTTTTTTTTTTTTTTCAACAGGCAAATATCTATCCATTAAATGTCTAAATGCGCATTTTTTTTTTTCAACCACCCTTAATGGTCACTCGCATGGCCACAAATCGGCTCATGATGAACGTCGTTCTATTGCAAATTTGCGCGCAACACATACACTTCTCGCTCGTATTCACATTTACTCAGCACAATTACATTCAACGCGATTACGTTCCGGCATAGTACGTCGTCGATCGCTTGTCACCAATGTGATTTCTCGTTCGTACATATATGTACATCCTTGCACTACATTACTAACAATTATACTCGTGTTCAACGTTTTCTTCTTCTTTTCTTTTTTCTTTCTTTTAATACCAATTCATTTATGAATCAATGGGAATACTGGATTTTTTCTTCGATCGTCTTCAATATTAAGTATTATTAAAACTCGCGTGCCAGCAGTTGAAATTTAACCGGGAAGTATTATCATTTTCTTTGTTCCTTTTTATCTTTCCAGTCATTGGCAATGCACCGGGATTCAATTTTTCAATTCTTTTACATTAAAAAAATAATTAACTCGATTTATATATTTCTTCGTCATACTTAGTCTCGAAAATCCTATTGATTCTCTTATCTTCGACTCATTTAGTAAGAAGATTGTTTCTATTTTGTTTTGATATATACTTGACCAATCGATCGAGCGGATTTTCTCGGGAAAAAGCATTTTAATCGTTGATTTCCGTTCCAAATTGCAGTCAATGTCTTATCGAAGGTCTTTGCACCAGTGATTTGTAATTTTCAATATGATTCGAATTTAAGGGCTGGGTTAGGGTTTTCACTTTCGAAAAAACGAATTTTTTTTTTTTGTCCTCGACAATGCCGCAGGAAGTCTGCTGTATGGAGCTGGAATCGATGATTCTGTGTAAGTTGGGAAAAAAAATGTTTTTCTTCACTTTTTTAGTTCATAAACTTTAGACGCGTTTTTCTTAAAACTACTTTTTCAAAGTCCGTGTTCACTGCCATTTAAAAACTACTTGACCGATTCATTTCAAACTTTGCACACATCTTCTACGTATAAAATACCTCCCTCCAACGTTTAGTTAAATTTTTTTTTTTACATCAAGGGTGTTTCCTACCCACAAAATGGCGGAATTTTTCGTGGAAAATAACAGTTCACACTTTAGATGGCCGCCAAAAATTCTTAAATGAAAAAAAAAATTATCAGAGAACGTTGGGGGAAAGATTCAATTATAATTTGACTAAATTTTCATGGTTTTTCATTTTCAGATAATTTCCGGCCGAGTTATAGTGAACACCGCAAATTGTTTTTTTTTTTCAAGACGTTCTGGGGGAAGCTCTGTTACCGGCTTATGCTTCAATATTTCTGCATGATAAAATTACACAACATTGTCAAAAGTATGCTCAATAATGTACACAAGGTTCGAATAAAATTGCTCAATCCATATTCGAGAAAAAAAATCGCAAAAAGTGTTTTTTTTTTGGCTGAAACCCTAACCCCTCCCTTAAAGCATCTCCATGTCTCAATCTCGATCATTAACCTTGATAAATCCGGTCAATCACGAGAAGATGCTGAGATCATTTTACAAATTTACAGTTTAATCAGCATTGTTTCGGTTATCCAAAAATTCTCACCCCAAAAGAAATATTATTGAAGAAAATATATTTCGTCGAACTTTGATCCGATTATTTGAGAAAAATTCTCAACCACTATGTATTCAATGAATTCATACACCAACCCCCAACCGGACACAGACTGTAGTTTGAAACGGAAATAGGAGACAAAGCAAAAGATTATGTGATTTTTACACGCATTGTTCGGCGTCATTCGATTGTTGTACGAAAAAGTTACAGAAGTTTCTTGTTCGCTAGCGGATTTAACAATTTTTTTTTTTTTTAATGCACGTTCGTCCCCGTGCACACACGCGTGTAGATTTTTTGCAGAAACTCGCCGAGTTCTTTATACCACACGAATAAAAGTATCGCCATCACACACACAATGCAGTCTTTTCTCGGCATACACAATAGGTACTTAAGGGGGGGGGGATAAATTCGGCGAAAAAGGAGCATGTTTTTAAGATTTTTTTCTGGCGATACAAATAGTGTAAATTTATTCAATCAATTTTCATATAATAATACAACATTTAAACAATATTTTCCTAAATTTTCATTCCAAAATATAAAACATTAACCGGGTGACAGTGATTCTACGGAGGCGCCTTGAAAAAGTCCGTTTTCACGATAACGCAAAATCTACTGGACCAATCGTTTTGAAATTTTGGACATTACTTCTTCACATAATTCACCAGGTATTGTCGAGAGCTTTTTTTTTTAATAATTATTAATTTTACAGCAAAAAATTAGCTGATTTTTATAGCAAAAATCGGTTTTTTTGCTCCAAATGCTACGAAAAAATCAAAAATAAAAGATTTAAAAAAATCCCCTCGTGATTACCTCGAGAAACATCTCCTTTAACGAATGCATTTTGATTTTTGTGTTTCAGATGATTTTTTTGCGAGTTATGATGAACACCGCGACGCAACTTTTTTTCGAGGCGCCTCCGGAGATTAACTGTCACCCGCTTAATTTTCAATATTTTTAAATAAAAATTTAGGAAAATATTGTTTAAACGTTGTATTATTATATGGAAATTGATTGAATAAATTAAGACTATTTGTATCGCCAGAAAAAAATCTTAAAAACATGCTTCTTTTTCGCCGAATTAACCTTATCCTCCCCCCCGCCCTTAAACTGCTTAAACCTGTTTTTTTGTTATTATTATTATTTTTTTTTTCATTTTTATATATGATAAAAAAAGATTGTATTTCATGAATTCTATAAACTAGATTTCGCCCGCGACCGGCATCGCTAAAAATGCCAGGCGAGCTTCGAAAGGCCAACAACGCACGCCCGCAAAGCGTATCGCGATAGATACGCGGCGCGTGATACATATAATAGAGACGCGATATAACGTCTCACTTTCCTCCCCCCCCCCCCCCCCCCCCATGGGCCAACTAGGCTTATATCGATAAATATTCGTCCCCGTACCTCTATAACAGATCTATCCCACCGAAAAATCATTTCTCAAATCGTCAACGCACACTCCTCGTGCTCGATGAATTAGATTTTATAAAATTTGAAGAAAACAAAACTTAATTTTTTCTTTTAATTCCCCAAACAGGTACTTAATATTTGTGCTTGGGATAAATAACAAATTAATTCAAAATTTTGGGACAATATGTTTTTTTTTTCATTTTTTTTTTTTTTAATGCAGACTAATTGTATTAATTTTTCAGCGACTTAACGACTGATTTTTCGTTAGGATATACACTCTTCGACACTTTAAAAATAAAAATAAAACATTGTTTGCTTTATTCCGTTGTTCAACGGATCTCGTTTTTTTCTCCACAATAAAAATAAAAAAAATATCATAACGGAATATTTTTGTTATGTCTTTAGACGGTATGCTTCGTTATTCGCTGGCATAACAAACTGTGGTCCCCCATCGAAACGTCCTAGACACGCCAAAGAATTGTGCAGTAAAAAAAACCCCCGATCTCAATCTCGCGTTCCAAAAGTCGGATTGCGCGAGAATCATCAGCGGGACGTCACGAATCGTAAAATCGCGCGCGAAAAAAAAAATTTTTAAAGTACGGATTAGAATTTCCGAGATAAAATTTTTCATTCAAATAAAATAAAATAAAATAAAATAAAATACAACAAACATCCACGGGACATTCAACGTCCTCGACGAAAAGTATAAAACTCGCTGCCTCGACAGCGACACCGATAAAAAAATACGTATGGGTTTGAAATGCACAAGGATTCAAGAATTAGATTCTATCTAAATCCTCTACACAGTTTTATGTTGTTGTTTTTTTTTTCTCTACTTTAAGTACATTCTCGTTACCGGAAAACAAAACAATTACGCATTGCTCTTAAGTAATCCTTATAAAAAAAAAAAATAAAAAAAATAAAAAAAAAACCATCAAAAGCAAGAACGATACGAAAATACTGGTGATTCATCGTAAGCGTAATTAAAATAATAAAATAAAAAATAAAATGAAACGAAACGTTGATAAAACGTAAGAAGATTGGGCGTAAGACACGCATAATTTGTTCGCATTCGTTACGCACTAATGACAAACGTAAGTCGCGTAGTTTCTCGTTGCTAAAACATTAATTATTCGTTAGTTTTTGCATTCCAATGATTAATTTAATGTAAATTATCGTATCGGTCAGGGCCCAAAGTTTCAGTCTCACTCGCAAACTCTCTTGCGCACACCTTACGTTACGGTCGCAAGGTGCATTAGGCCGCCGCAGAAATTCCTGCGTATCAAGGCAGGAATGCAAGAACGCAGGTCTCGTATGGAAGCATTTCGGTAGAAAATATATATATATATATATATATTTATGTATATATATCTCGATATATATGTATAATATATATATATATATTATCATATAAGTCCTCTATCAGCCTATACCTAAAATAGTCCTATTAGAAAATTAGTCCCCTCACCATGAGTCTAAACGCTATTACGGACTATGCGCGAGTTACCAGTCGTTTTCTTTTTCTTCCTTCCCCTCGGATGATCTTCCCTCCTCAAATTAAAAAAAAAATAAAATAAAAAAATTACACTGTCTTGCTTCTCTTACCTACTACAACCTGATTCCCGGAGCTTATGGACCCTATAAGCATGGAATCTGTGAATATAGGAACGATCGAATTAGTTAACAAAAAATGAACGAAATTCGAAAAATCGATTGCGGTGAATTAATTGTTGTTGGAATACAAATACAAATATGAAATATATGGGGCAAAGTTTTCCAATTCACGCGAATTGAAACTCTTCTGTCCTTCGATGTGGACGATGATTTTTTTTTTTTTAGTATCTTTTGGATTTTACGACCTTACTAATTTTTTCTTAGATTTTTTAGAGTAATACTTCCCCTCCCCTCCCCCCACCATTTTATTTTTATCAAGAGGTAACTGCTATTTGCCCCCTTTTTATTTGGATGAAATTTTTTTCCCAGATACTCTATTGAAATTAAAGAACTTTTTCCATAAAATTGGAGTGGACAGCGAGTTTCTGATATTTTTTTTGTTTTTTTGAGATTGTGCAAAAATTCGAGTTTTTCCGAAATTTGAATATATGAAAATGGTTTCCTATCTTAAGAAAGGACAGAAAAATGAAATCTATTTTGCAAAAAAATCGATATTTCGATTATTTCGATAGAAAATCGATTTCTTGAGTATGAATTAATTGTTGCTATCATCAGGATGTAACTGTTATTTTCCTCCTTCTTATTTAAATGAAGTTTTTTCCCCAGATACTCTATTGAAATAAAAGAACTTTTTTCATAAAATTGGAGTGGGCAGCGGTTTCCTAATATTTTTTTTTTCAATTTTGAAAAAATTCGAGTTTCTCCGAAATTTCAATATATAATACTAGTTTCCGGTCTATTCACAAAAAAAAACATATCTATCTTGCCAACAATCGATATTCCGATTATTTCGATCGAAAATCGATTTTTTGATTATGAACCGATTTAGTTGATACTCAAAAAATCGATTTTCGATCAAAATAATCGGAATATCGATTTTTTTGCAAGACAGATTATATTTTAATTTTATTTTTTTCAGATGGAAAACCATTATCACATATTCAAATTTTGGAAAAACTCGAATTTTTGCAATGTTTCAAAAAAATATAATAAAAATATTAGGAACCCGCTGCCCACTCCAATTTAATAAAAAAAAGTTCTTTAATTAGACTCTATTTAATAATAGAGTATCTAGGAAAAAAATGTCATCAAAATAAAAAGGTGGGCAGCAAATAGCAGTTACCTCTTGATAAAAATAAAATGGTGGGGGAGGGGAGCAAGAGGGGTCTAAAAAGTCTAAAAAAAAAAAAATTAGAGGTCGTAGGATCCAAAAGATTCATAAAAAAAAAAAATCATCCACCACATCGGGGGATAGAAGGGTTTGAGTTCGGTGAATTGGGTAATTTTGTCCCATAAACAAATAGAAAATTATATTTTTTCGTACCTGTGGCAACGACAGCGTATGGACGTTTCAGTGATCTCCCCGCAGCAATTCCATCAAGAGATTGAAAGAGCTGCCCTCGCCCTCGGCGCGTTTCGCGCTGAGTAATTCTTTGCCGGCTTGGCAAGTTCTCTGCAAATCCGGTATTCGGAGCAATAGCTCGCCGAATTTAGCTGGCATCTCCGGATACCTCGCGATCGTGTATTGCTGAAGGGCCTGCAATGCTTTTTCCTGCGAGGCTCGTACTTTCTCAGGCTCCTTCAACTCGCTCGTATCCGAAGTAAGAAGAACGATTACCTGCGTTAAGAACGAGAAATTTTTACATTGAACTACTCGCTCACGCTTCTCTGCCATTATTATTTTCACACCCTAAATGAAATTTTCGTTATTTTAGATGATGGTTCATCGGTACTAGCTCATTTCTTAGAATATTTTTTTTTCTACGTTTTTTCGCAGAACAAATTGTTTGCATACTTTTATTTAATCAACTTTGTGACACGATTTCAACATCTTAGAATACCGGGTGTCCCAATAATTATCAGCACTTTAGATATCTTCGAAACTATAAGGTTCACAGAAATATTTGCTGAAATAAAATTGCACGGTACGAAGGGGGCCATGAAATGATACCAAAGTACCCCATCCCCACCCCCACCCCCTGGGCTGGGCGTGAGGCAACTTTGAAATCTTGAATGGGAACCCCCATTTTTCATTGTAGATTCGAATTCCTCATAAAAAAATACGTAACTTTTATTAAACATTTTTTTTTTCGATTCGTGATAGATGGCGCTGTAATCGCAAAAAATCCCCGAAAGTACAGGAAACCGATAAACCGTAAACCGATAATATTATCGTTTTTTTGTACTTTCTCTACCTGTCGAAGAAATGTGTAAACGTACATAATAACGTACGCATTGATATTGATCGTCGTTATTTCGAACACTTACTATAAACGCAGTAATTTTATTTACTACCAAAACTGTGAGTATTATCGCCTTTCTGTACATTCGGGGATTTTTTGCGATTACAGCGCCATCTATCAAGAATCGAAAAAAAAACATTTTAAATGAAAGTTACGTATTTTTTTATGAGGAATTCGAATCTACAATAAAAAATGGGGGTTCTCATTCAAGATTTCAAAGTAGCCCCACGTCCAGCCCAGGGGGTGGGGGTGGGGGTGGGTACTTTGGTATCATTGGATGGCCCCCTTCGTACTGTGCAATTTTATTTCAGCAAATATTTCTGTGAACCTTATAGTTTCGAAGATATCTAAGGTGCTAATAGTTATTGGGACACCCTGTATATGGGCCGAAAGGTGCCGAATAGCCTGACTGAAACCCTCGTGTCCCCCGATGTGGCCGATGTTTTTTTTTATCTAGTGTCTTTTGGATCCTATGACCTCACTGACTTTTTCACGGATTTTTTCGAGCCCCCTTCCCTAACTAATTTTCATTTTCTACTATAAAAAAAAATTTTTTGCTAGGTAAATTCCATTTTTTTTTTTTTTTTAGGTAAGAAACGATTATGATACATTGAAATTTCGAAAAAAAAACCCAAATTGCTTGATAATTCCAAAAACATAGAAAAAATATTGGGAAGACAATCAGAATTTCACTTTTGTGAAAAAAATCCGTTATTTTAATAAACTATCAGGTGAAAAAATTTCATCCAATTCAAAATTGGCGCAATAACAGTTATCTCTTTGAAAAAAATTGGTTCAGTCACGAAGGGGAGTCCAAAAAATCTATAAAAAAATCAGTGGAATCGTCGGATCCAAAAGATACTAAAAAAAAAATATCGTCGACCACATCGGGGAATAGAAGGGTTTTATCGATCAGTCGATCCGGCGCGTTTCGCTCCATATACTTTCGCATTTTCATTAGTTCGATTACTCGGTGTAATTCATTCATAAGAACTATTTTTCAAAAACTAACCCTTCACTTATTTTTCCAACACAATTTTCTTTGTAAATTCAACTGAAACGTGACTTGCTTCGATTATTTTCATAGAATATAATTTTCGATAAATATAAGCTACAAAAAATCTCCATTAAAAAGTCACTAGAAAGGTTATCCGATCACGTGAGACAAAAGACAATTGCACGGGCAACGAAAAATTACCTTCATCGCGACGTATTCGTACTGATCGACCCTCAATCGTCTGAGATTGTTCGTGAAAGCGAGCATTCTCTCTATACACGTTGCCAATCCGAGTTGTCTGGCTTGTTCCAAAGTTATCGATTTTCCGAGCGAAACTCTTATTTCCCCGGGTGTGCTCATGCTTCGAAAACAACACGAGAACAACAACAATTCGCACCAAGAATTGATCAACAAACATATTTGATCGTCTATGGAAATATTTTTGAATAGTGGCAAACTTTTGCACCATTTGACAATTTTGTACAATCTGTGATCGGCTATGTTGCAAAGATTCGACAAAAAATCCGGATTTTGCGTGGAATTTCCATTAGGATTGCAACTCGTATTAGTCCCGGACGAAGAATTATCGATCGTTGACGAGTGTTGACGATGATTTTCTTGATTACCAATCGATCCAACGGAATTCGATCTCGTGGATTCGTTCGTGTCGTCAACGGAGTTTCCGTTGTTGGTTCCGGTATTTTCGATCGTTCCCGTAACCGTTGAATCACCGTGTCCACTCGTAATTTCATTCCCAATTTGCCCATCGTTAACAACGACGTTCGAAACCGCGTTTTGACCGACACCGGTCGTTCTATCGTTGTCGTTGTAATGCCACAAATGTTCGACGTCCATTATATCTTGCAACAATTGTGGAACAGCTTGCATCTTGTGAGAATTGTTCCAATGATGTCTTACCGAATGATGATGTTCGGAACCCGTGGATGCTGGACTGCACGTGCCACCGGTCATTTTTTCACCCGTAATTCCACTACCCGAACCACCTATGAGATTCGCGGGTAACGTGTAAGTACACTGATACGTGCTTCTACCACCCCGCGTTCTATCCTCCCTTATGGCTTCGAGTTTCATTCCCATGTTCAAACATTTGTCGAAACGACAAGCCGGACATTTTTTTCTCGTTGCAACGGTTACCGGACAACCGGCACCTCTCAGACACACGTAATTCTTACGATTTTGAACGGTACGTTTGAAAAAACCTTTGCAAGATTCGCAAGAAAATATACCGTAGTGAAAACCACTTATTTTGTCACCGCATATGGGACATGGACTGTTGATCAATTGTTGCCTGGTGGAAATACCCGAAGGTGCGGTGGGAATTTTACAATCTTCTTGATCGTCCGGATGAGTTTCGGATGAGATTTCTGGAGTCGAATAGTGATGAGAGTTCGACGATGCCGAAGGTAGATGCAATTGAACACCCTGTGCAACTTGTTGTTGCTGCTGCTGCTGCTGTTGTTGTTGTTGCTGTTGTTGTTGCTGCTGTTGCTGCTGGTGATGATGTTGAACGTGCGAATGTCTCGGCTGTTGAACCGGCGAATGCGTGGGAGGACTCAAAGAACCGTAACTGTAACAACTGCTCGAAGCGTCGGAATTGTTACGTGACAAAGAATGCGACAACGATAACGACAATGAAGACGTCGAATTGTTAAAACTGTGACGTGACAACGAAAGTGACGACGAAGGTACGGGACTACCAGCGCCAAGAGCCGAATGACGAGCCGCGTGAGGACTCTGCGTTGGCGAACTGAAAACGCTGTAAGCCGAATGAATCGCCGAATCCGGTGATGGTACCTGAGATCTCGCGTGACCGTGTTTCGTCATATGATGCCGGGGATTCAATATTGGACTGTGATTGGGCGTTGAATTGTTGTAACCACCGAGAAGTTTACCGACGAGAAGTGGCAAATCGTTCTGTTGAGTTTGTTCGAGATTTTCGATTCCACGTTGTTGTTGCTGATGATGTTGTTGATGATGACGATGGTGTTGGTGATGATGCTGTTGATGATGGTGTTGAAGATGTTGGGAGTGCGACGATGGCGAGTTAACGTCGTTGTGAGAAACGTGGGCGAGGCTCGGACTCGAACGAAAATCCGGCTCTGGTTTTATCGGAAATTTTTCGTCCTGGGGACCCGGACTCGCACCGCACACCTGAACACCTTCCATCGAGGTTTCCTCGTGATCCTGGTGGGAAAATACGACGAAACATTTTTTTTTACGATTGACGGAATTGAAAAATTAATTATTTATGTATTTCTGTCATTGTTTGTTTAAACCTCCGTCGGGGATTCTGGGTAATTATTGGAACAAAACAAATTTTCAAGGCAAATATGTGTGAAATTCGAAAAGGGGCGTGAGTTCCTTCGGTAAAAAAAAATAGGTGTGGGTGAGAAATCGTACGCACGAGGTCGCTTGGATCCGTTAATTTATTCCTGAGCAGTAGGGATTTGAAGTCTCGAGCGTGCCATTAATGATCCGGATTACCGTACGTGCCAGAATTTCGTGCAAGCGAGTGAAATTTAACTGACGTTACTTTTGGACTTATATGATTGTTTTTAACTCGTTTGAATGATATTCAATGATGTATGCATACTTTATAAACATTACCACAAAATGTAACAAACAAAAAAAAGTAATGTGAAAAGCATCGCACTACTTTTTGCTTATCATGCGCTAATAAACATTTTTCAGATTAATGTATATGAGTGTGATAATCAGTTTTTATATAATACGTGAAACTTTTGTGAGAGTTTTTGATAAAGAAAGGTGAAAAAAATACCCAAACTATTGTTTTTTCATATTTATCCTTACATGCCAGAAACGACATTTTCTATAGTCGAAATAATTATACTTTTCAAAAGTAACCCGTATAAAGTTTTTTTTCCCCTAAAAGTACATATATTTGACTGTAAAACCCCGTTGGAATTTCTCATTTTGATGAAATTTTCATTAAGATATGATTTTTTTAATGAAAATTGAGCTTTTCCCGATTTTGTTGTAATCAATTTGTCATAAAAAATTCAATTTATTACAAATCGCTAAAAAAAACTATTGGGATAACAAATAGGATGTAAGATAAGTATTACAGAATTTTTTTCAGATTTTTTAGCGTAATTTTCTGCGTCGAAACATCACCTTGCCATCAATGACCCAGATTACCAACGGTGTCCGTAAATTTAGGATCACCGACGGAGGGTTAATATTTATCGTTTAATAATAGATTGTTTTGGATATGAAAATTACGTTTTACTATGGTTACATGGGTTATCATTTGAGTGATTATTTTTGCACGGTCGTAAAAATCCAAAATCTGCTGTTCTTTACGAATAAATATTTTAAATACATACGGGGCATTCCACGACAGATCGATCAACTTCTGGCGGTCATTTTTTAGATTATTTTCATAATTTTTTATTCGAAAGTACTTATCGAAATAAACGAGCCCAATTTTTTTCAGATTTTTAAAAAGTATATTTTTTGAGATTTTTTTTTTTGAAAAAAAAAAAAAAGAATGGCCGTTTTTTTTGCCTGAAAAAATTCACAGAATTCTTATGAATTATAAGTAAATTTTCGAACGCTATTGCAAGATGGAGCTTTCAAAACTACCGGAGAAAAAAAAATAAAAATCAAAAAATTGTATACGTGACAAATGCAGCACCAATAATATCCACACCCACCATTCGCCACATTCGTTGGCGAATTTTTTGATTTTTATTTTTTTTCTCGGGTAGTTTCCAAAGCTCCATCTTGCAATAGCCCTTAAAAATTTCCTTATAATTCATAAGAATTTTGTGAATTCTTTCAGGCCAAAAAAAAATCGGACATTATTTTTTTTATTTTTTTTATTTCAAAAAAAAAAAATCTCAAAAAATATATTTTTTTTAAATCTGAAAAAAATTGGGCTCGTTCATTTCAATGAATACTTTCGAATAAAAAATTATAAAAACGATCTAAAAAATGACCGCCAGAAGTTGATCGATCTGTCATGGAACGCCCCATACATACATAAATCGCAGATTCAATGTACGGGATGTAGTTCGTCTTATGGTTAATGCAAAAAGACGTTGGGTTCGAGGTCGTAAAAATTTAATTTGCGATAGACATCGAAGGGGAATGAATGAAAGTGTTGGGTGCAAAAAAATGTTTGACACACGAACCTGATTGGTGATGGTATTGGAAGACATTTCCTGATCGGATAATTCGCCCTCCCATGACATAGGTCTCTCGGGTTGTTGTTGATCAAGATTTTCGGCGCCCACGGGACCGCATTCGTTGTCCGTGGCACCGGAAGCATCGCGTTTCTTCTTCGTTCGTAGATTAACACCGCGAAAATCGATCTTGCTGATTTCCCCGTCGCTGTCCTCGAGATCGTCGTACGAATTCGATTCCGGACACGACGAAGATGGACCAATTCCGCTTCCCCCGCTGCCAGGTCCGGTACCCATAACGCTACCCGGACCGCTGCCGCAACTCGAGACAACCGACACGGTCACGCCGTTCTGCCCTCCCAGGTACTTGCACACGCTCTTACCTTAACAATGGAAATGGAACAAAATTATTTTTGAAAAAGTACCAGTATGAAATAAGAATGAAAACTAATGGAATAAAATAAGATTCGTGATGAAGTAATTACTCGTTATTGTTCATTGATTCTATTTCAATAATTATGAACATTTTTAAAAAGCGAATGCTCACGTAATAAAATGAAATAAAATAATGAGATTGAAGTAATTACTCGGTATTATTCATTGATTCTATTTCAATACTTATGAACATTTTTAAAAAGCAAATGTTCACGTAATAAAATAAAATAAAATAATGAGATTGAAGTAATTACTCGTTATTATTCATTGATTCTATTTCAATACTTATGAAAATTTTTAAAGAGCAAATGCTAACATAATAAAATAAGATAAAATAATGAGATTAAAGTAATTACTCGTTATTATTCATTGATTCTATTTCAATACTTATGAACATTTTTAAAAAGCAAATGCTCACATAATAAAATGAAATAAAATAATAAGATTGAAGTAATTACTCGTTATTATTCATTGATTCTATTTCAATACTTATGAACATTTTTAAAAAGCAAATGCTGACATAATAAAATGAAATAAAATAATAAGATTGAAGTAATTACTCGTTATTATTCATTGATTCTATTTCAATACTTATGAACATTTTTAAAAAGCAAATGTTCACATAATCAAATGGAATAAAATCATAAGATTGAAGTAATTACTCGTTATTATTCATTGATTCTATTTCAATACTTATGAACATTTTTAAAAAGCAAATGCTCACATAATAAAATGAAATAAAATAATAAGATTGAAGTAATTACTCGTTATTATTCATTGATTCTATTTCAATACTTATGAACATTTTTAAAAAGCAAATGCTCACATAATAAAATGAAATAAAATAATAAGATTGAAGTAATTACTCGTTATTATTCATCGATTCTAATTCAATAAATATGGCAATTTTCGGAAATTCAATTTTCCCATTAGAAGATAATTATTCGAGAGTATTACATTATTTCCGAAATTAAATATTATTCACCCCGCTGTGAATTACCACAAATCGAACAAACCAATGTGCAATAACAGTAATAATAAGTATAATACAAATAATAAAATAACTCCAAATAATTGAATGAACGACGTTGATGGAAAAAAACTTCCCGCTACAGTGAAACCAAAATTCTGTAATGTCCTCGCGAAGTTCAGTCTACAGAATTTATTCGTTCCAACCATCCGATAAGTATGTGCACACGGTAATGCATCAAGGTGCATTGACCGGCGCAAAATGCAATTCCTTCGATTAAAAAAAATTTAAAAAAAAAAAAAAAAAAAGTAGCCCTGAACGTCTTTACGAGGCACACGGTCTTGATTGCGAATGAAAAAATATTTGTTCGTAACGTTGAGGAAGTTGGTTACGAAGCTGTGGTGTAACCGCGTCAGGGCGAATTGTTGGGCGTTTATATCGTTGTAGTTCGTTCTCCGTGGGTGTGTTGCAGAATTATTGGAATGCAAATTGGAGTAGGTGCCGGGATTGGTAGGTGGTCCCGTGGGTATGTGAAAACACCCCGGGAGTTCGACCGTAGAATAGTTTTTATACGTCGGTAAAACATAATTCGTTTGTGCACCAACGATCGAAGTAGCAGCAGCAGCGGCAACAGCAGCGGCAGAAAGGTAAAGTTACGCGTGTCTGGTCGTTGCTCGATCGCAATACAGTCGTGGAGAAAGCAAAGAGAGAGAACGGAGGATAAAACGGAATGAGAACCCGGGGAATTGTTTAATAATCGTTGATTCTTCGACGCTTTGTACGCTCGAGACGCGAAACGTGCTCGCAAGACCAAACACGTGGCCACGTCGCCTAGGCGCCGCTTCGCGGCAATCGTTTCTCACCGTCATCGTTTCGATACACAACGAAACGATAAGGCTCGGTATTTATTGTTACACGACGTACGCATTATTCTACCTCGCGGGGTTATTGATATTAAATTATTATTGTGCGATCTGTCACAAAATTCGAGAGTGAAAAGATATGATTTGTTATTTCAAATGCGGCTTGTTTTTTATTGACACGGAAAAAGAGATAAACGATTTGAAAAATCAATCAATAATCGTAACACTGATAATTTAGAATGATTGGAATGAAAAATGATAATTTTCCTGCTCACCTCCTGATGATGAGGCGACAATTAATTCATACTCGAAAAATCGATTTTCTATCGAAATAATCGGAATACCGATTTTTTTGCAGAATAGATTTCATTTTTCTTTTCTTTTTTTAGATGGGTAACCATTATCATATATTGAAATTTCGGAAAAGCTCGAATTTTTGCAAAATTTCTAAAAAATAAATAAAAATATCGGGAACCCGGTGCCCACTTCAATTTTATGAAAAAAGTTCTTCAATTTCAATGGAGTATCCGGGAAAAAAATTTCATCCAAATGAAAAGGGGGCAAATAGCAGTTACCTCTTGCTAAAAATAATATGGCGGAGGGAGGGGAGGGGAAGGAAGGGTCTAAAAAATCTAAAAAAAAATTAGTGAGGTCGTAGGATCCGAAGGATACTTAAAAAAAATCATCGTTCACATCGGGGGATAGAAGGATTTTCAGTTCGGTCAATTGGGAAATTTTGCCCCATATATATATGTGAAGTACAGGAATTGCTCCAATTCCTGTATCAATGTTTCAGAGTGTATCAGTAATACAAAAATTGCTTCAGAGTGTACTTCATAAAATCATCAGTTTCCATTTTATAATGAATATTGAAATCTGAGTTTTTTTCGTTATTTTTATATATCTCCCCTATTAAATTTAATTAAAGAGTTAAAATTCTAAGAACATTTTATTTGAGACTAAGCTGATCCCTTGGCAGGTGTAGGCACAAAAAAAAATTTTTGCTAACAATAATCTGTCTTTAATTCAAAAAAGGGAAAAAAAAAATTAAAAGTCAATTGAGGGGGATCTACCACTCAACCTAGAATGCTCATCTTTTGCCAGAATTTTTTTTTCTATCTAAGCTGACTATTTCCGGTGTGGCCCGTTGGAAAATCAAAAATTTTTTTTTTTTGAAACGCTGATATATATATTTGTTGTGAATTAATGTATACCATCATGCATATCCTGGGCCGGTGGTACGTTGATGGTGGTGACGGAAACGTTTTTGCCAGTCTCGAGCGTGCGGGACGTTGGAATGGCCGTCGTCGACGGCGACGAGGAGGAACCGGTGGTGGATGACTTCCACGATTGCGCCGGAGGCCACCAGCCCGGGCCCTCCGTGGGCCCGTTTTGTTCCGACATTCTCAGCTGGCTATCCTCCAGACGATTATTCGCGGGTTATCGTCACGGGACGGCCTGTAGTTTCTCGCCGGCAAGCTCAGCATCCTGGGCAGCCACTCTCCCACTCCCTCTCCTTCTATTCCGCGACCTCTCAATTTATTCGATAACTCTTGCAGAGCTATTTTTTTAATTGCTCGTTTCTTTTTCTTTTCTGTTTTTTTTTTTTTAATGTTCGACTAAAATGAAATAAAATCCGTTTGATGATCGAATGATTCTCGTTAATTGCGGGATTGCAAGTCTCGTAGAGTTCTGCAACAAAAAATAAGATAAAACGTGGATAAATAATCGTCGATAGATCGATTGGTAAAATTTCGTTCGAATAATATTCACGCGTCGTTGTATTGAATAAGAGTTTACGGTACGGGGGCTGAAGAGACGTCGACGCGCTTTCCGGAGGAGCGTGCGTAACGGTCGTCCGACAAGGCCGGCCCACTTCCGGTCCCGCGAACGACCTTCGCCGCGGAAACGGACACGCACATGCGGGAACGACGACGGATCGCCCGCGCGCGCGCGCGCGCGCCGTGCTCGACTCTGCGTTATAAATACATGCTTCTCTCTCTTTCTCTATATTCCATACACGCCCTATGGTGTATTCCACGCATACGTGGGTTTTGCTCGGAGACAGGGACATCAGTTTCCCCGGAGGTGGAAATTACGGGGATACCAATGCCATCCGTTTCGGCTTCTACCGGTTTACAGCGATGGTCGGTTCCTCGATTCGACCGGGCAGCCATTTTCAACGAAAGAAAAAAAAAAAAAAGAAATAAGCTATCAACGATGTTACAACTTTTCTCACCATTCGGTGATTCACAATTTCTGTAACAAGCATTCGAGAAACGTTCTCGTCGATGTCATTAAATTCGT
>OZ020165.1:9257146-9544791 GCA_963971145.1 Sussaba pulchella
AACGACGCCTGCCGGAAACCTGTTCCCGCAGTTTTTATCGTTTAATAAAATAAATAGATAATCGCACGGAGGAGCGAGAGAAGCTGCATTCCTGAGAAGCCCGATTCACCGCGGGCTCGATAAACGGGTGCAGCAGCCTTGTGGCCGGACCGTTCGCTTGCGTCCGATGGCAGCCTGACGAGAGTGTTGTCCGAGAGCGACACACCTCGTCTAAAACTCTTCAGAGATGAAGACCAACACCGCGCTCGACTCAACTCCTCGCCGCTGCCGCTGCCGTCGTCGTCGTCGTCGTCAGACCTCGTGCTCAAACGATGTAACGTCGCTAGCGCAAGACGTTTCGATCTCGCGCCATTCCTACGTCGTTATCACGTTTCAACCTGTGTACCATATGGCGGCCTTTCTTTTTCTCGTTACAACCATCGGTTTCATGCTCATTCTCAGCCTTCGACGAGGATTTCACAACTTTTTCTTTTTATTATCATTAAAAATTATTTTTTTTGCACTCCACACGTGACTTCGCGCCTCTGTGTACCTGTTGTACGCTATGAAATAACGTCGTGCCTAATGTTGAACATGACTCGCGACGGGTGGTCGCTCGAGGCGCAAGGAACAACGTCAACGGCATGAGCAGCAGCAGCAGCAGCGGAGTGAGTGTCTATACAGTAAAACCACGTTTATCCGGGGTAATGTGGGAAAAAGGTACCTCGGATAAGCGAAAACTCGGATAACACGGAAGAAATAAGAAATTCCCGAATATTAATTGATTTTTATGTATTTTAAATGATAAAATGAAATTTAATCACAAATATATATAGAAGTGAAAACCTAACGAGCTTAGATTAATCTTTGGCGTACAAATTATTTTGGCGAAACAAAGTAGCAATCGCAAAATGTTACGCGTGTACAGCATAAGCATAGCGGCTTCATCCGTTTTATCCGAGTTTGACCGTATTATCCGAGCATACACCTCGATTAATGCGGAGTGTTCGGATCAGTCCGTTGTCTCGGATAACGCGGAGGCTCGGTTGATCGAGGGCCGGATAAACGAGGTTTTACTGTACGTGCGACCACACGATTAATGCGAAGGATCTGGCACTCCGGATGCTAACGCACGGGTCACACCTAGTCCGCTCATACCTGAGGACTCTCCGGGGAACCGTC
Organism: Sussaba pulchella; assembly: GCA_963971145.1. Lineage (NCBI taxonomy): Eukaryota > Metazoa > Arthropoda > Insecta > Hymenoptera > Ichneumonidae > Sussaba > Sussaba pulchella. The sequence goes on from OZ020165.1 coordinate 9,258,308, forward strand.
GCTATCCCTTCTTTCTCAACATTTTTTCGGGTGGGATGAATGAAAACCATTGTTCGACACACAGACGATCCGGTTATACCTGCGATGTATACACACCAACTCTGTCGTTTCGAGTGTTCGGTAACAGGTACTACTGTAAGGGCGTGGTTGCTCGTTCGTTCGACATTTTTCTGAACCACAATTTTTTTTCTATCGTAACACAATCTATTGAAACATTGTCAGTATTGCATTTGCAGCAGCTTTCGATGCTGAGACGCGTTTTTTTTTCTTCATTTTACTCGAATGAAAAATCAGTATTGAACGATCTTCCCGTGCGTCGTTCCATTGAATCATAGATTTATCAGATTTTTTACTTCCAAATTTGAGTAATTTGGGCATAAAACCATGGCGTTCGATGGCCTGAACGTTTGAAAGAATTGAATAAAATTGAGATTTGATTGTGTTTCTATACACATTTTTTAAAATATTTTTATCATATTGCGGAACTATTTGTTGATTGATATTCGGTGAATTTTTATGGCACGATTGAACATACCTATACGATTTGACATTCAACTGTTTGTACGGTTTAGAAGACGTAATTTTTTCTCGAGTATCAGATAATTAGCCAATAAAATCCATTCGTCAAGTTGCAATGAATGAACAAATTGAAATATGATTTTTATATTATTCACTCTAACGCTATAAACTTTTTAGCAACGCTTCATTTTGTTAAAGTTTCGAAAAAAAAACAAATTGCCTCGTGGATTACGGTTCATAATTAACTGAACTCGATTTGGAAAAAAAATAAAAAAATTGTTACCGCAAACTGCAGTGAGCTAAGCCACCTGGAGAAGAATGAACGAAGAAAAGCTGACAGCGAGAACTTCGAGTCATGAATATATTCTCTTGGGGTTACGAGTGAGCATTGAGGAAACGACGCAGCGTTTATTGCTCGTGTTGTCTCGCTCGCACACTCGAATTTCGGAGTGAATGAGAAAGCACGATAAAATAATCCATTGCTTTCTCTCTCTGGCTCACAATATCGCGGCGTGTCCTTTCGGTGATCGTACACCGTCGAATTTTTTTATGGGGAGGATTAAAAAAAAAAGAGGGGGGGGGGGGGGAGAAAAGGAAGGATTAAGAGACACACCTACGTGGTGGATGAGTCGTCGCGAGCACAATGCTGCGGAGACTGGAGGCTCGCTACTCCCACAACTTCGTCCTAAAGTTTCATACTAAAAAAAAAACAAAAAAAAAACACTCGAGTTAGGGCCGAGTAAATTTATTTTGAACCGACTGAATTTATTTTGAGCCGACTAAATTTATTTCCTAACCGTTTGAATTTATTTTGAGCCGATTGAGTTTATTTGGAGACAATTGTATTTACTTGGAGCCAACTGAATTCACTTGAAGCCAACTGAATTCACTTGAAGCCAACTGAATTCACTGGGAGCCAACTGAATTCACTTGAAGCCAACTGAATTCACTTGGACCGAACTAAATTCGCTTGGACCCAAGTGAATTCGTTTCGAACCAACTGTATTAACTTTGATCCAATTGAGTCTACTTGGAGACAACGAGATTTGTAAAATTTGAATTTAACGATGTCCAGTTTAATCCGTAAAATTAATTTTGCGCCAACTTAATCTCACTTGTTTCAGCTGATTCATATGGTCGACGCAAGTACCTCATCCGTGTCGACATATGTAACTCCATGACGGGTTGTGCTAAGTACATTTGATTATATCGATTATATTTACTCCGAGACAATTCAATCCAATTGGTTTTAACTACACAGTTTTTTTTTCAGCGGACCTCATTTTTTTTTTCGTTTTAGACGCGGTATGCCAGAAACTAGTGGATTATTACGTTGTTCGATGAGTTGCGTCGATTAACAATCATGAATCTTTTACATTTGACGAGCAACTGAACAAGCCCGCGACGTTCCAACCTCTCGAAAGTTTTCGCCTATATCCAAAGCACGTTTTCTCTTAGACGAACGACGAACCCTCTGCATATCAACTCCCTCAATCCTTCAGATTTTATCGCCTCCCATATGCGTCCAATAAATTCGATCGATCATCCAACCAACTGTTGTAGACATTCAGCAGTAAACTGCACATAGCGCTCGAAGTACAACAATATTGAGCGTAACTTTTGTCTAAGCGTTTGCACCCCGAGCCACAGATTCTACTGATTTCACCCCTCCGATGAAATTCGATGAAATATTCTACCCCAATACGTTCTTAGAGCACCGGGAACTTTGTAAAAACCTTATCTACGGTAACGGTTCCTGAAACTGCATTAAATAATTACGGTCGAAGCATTATTCGAAGTTCATTAAAAAAAAAAATTGATAAATTATTAACCCTCGGGGGATTCTACGGGAGACAAATTATTTCTTCATTTGTTTCAACACACTTTTTCAACATTACGCATGATGAAATAATCTCTAATATATCCGATTTGCTTTGTCATTAAAAAACGAAGAGAATAGTCTCCACGAAAGAATTTTTCTTCCCGATGAAAAAGATCATCCAAGGGCGAACATACGGGGCCGTTTGGCCCCGATCGGGCCGTTAAAGGACAAAAAATATAAGGGGATCCGTGTAGGGTTGAAAACAACGATGAAAGCCAGACCAAAAAAAAAAAAATAATAATAATAATTAAACGTACAATGGGTAAGAATGTTTCGACTGTAGTTAAATTTGGAAGCTATACGTTTTTCGTATCTGTGACCGTGGTGGTAAGTCGGTCGAGTAACCGCGAGTAACAAAACGAGATCCGACGAACGAAGACGATGACGGTGCTCAGCTTCAGCTTCATCGTCAGCAACGCCATGCAGTGGCCAACAGACGAGACGAATCGGAACACGGGAGGAGCAAACGAGAAAGAAAAAAGAGCGAGAGCTAAAAAGAGAGAGAGAGAGAGAGAGAGAGAGAGAGATGCAGCGGTGGAGCAGTGTCGGCAGTAGCTACAGCCTCCTCTTCCCAGGCACCGGTGGTAAGGTCAAGGCCCTCAACGCCCTACCCCCTATGCACCTAGGGGGTCACGTGACGCGGCTCAAGGTCCCCTATCCCCACCATCGGATCGCCCGGGCCGCATGCACTTGAGACTCGCGTACCGCGAGCCCTAATACACGCGCGCACTAACCGTGCACTCGAGTACAAGCACGTCGATCCGTGCATGTACAGCTCCAAGCGCACCGATACCGTCACCGGTGCGACATCACAATCGCAAGCTCAGGCGGCAAAAGACACAGACGCAGCGATGCATCACGATGCAATTTTCTCGAACGCACTGTACTATTCGCAAACACGTCGAACACTTCCTCGGAGTCTCGGCTGACTGGTCCGACGACGGTAAGGATGAGCAACGAGTCGGAAGCGAAGATGTTGAATAATTTTGGACATTTTTTTATTTTGGCGGGAGAGTGCGGAATAGTTTTGGGATTGAGTTCTATTGGTTTATAATTGATTGGAAACTGACACGTTAGCGACTCTATGTGGGTCGAACGAGTCTTATTATTATTTCTGTAACGTCCTTTTAATTGTTTGTAAACTGAAGAATCTGCTCTGAATATCTGTAACGCTTCTTCGTGGCTTGGAGATTGCAGTCAACGTTCGATAAGCGATTAAAAAAATAACAAACGTTATTTTCATGCTGTTAGACGTATGACGGGGACACGAATTTGCAAGTACGAGGGTTGAAACAAGAACAAATGAATACATGAATGAATTTTGAAAAATGTGAAAATAGGAAACGTTCGGATGATTGTCTAATCACTGTATAGTCCAACCCGGATTCTTCTCGAATAGTTTGTTCAAAGAAAATTAATACTTGGAGAACGAGAATAAAACTGACACTTGTGTTGACACGGTGATGAAGTAAATATTATAGAATGAATTGAAGAAACAAAAATCATCGCTTTTTTTTTTTTTTAAACAATCACAGTAACTCCATCGAATTATTCAACAAATAATTAATCGGTGGAATAGAAAAAGAATGAAAATAAAGTTTCGGATAATGAAGAGCCGTGGAAGAAGTTACGTGCGTTATACTCGTGTATAGACGCGTGCATTGTACATATTTGGAGCTGCAAGCTGCGCCGACGAGACTGCAGGAGCTAGCGACGATCCGCAAGATTCGTACGTGGATACAAAACCGACGTGTGCGTGCGGTTGGTTTATCGTTCGAGCTCAAAGTCGTTGGAATTGAAGTACAAACGGTAGAAATGTTGCAAGAGTCGCGCGTGCGGCGTACGAAGTACAAAACCAAGCTCGGTCGTGGACTCGAAGATGCATGGGGTCTGTAAAAATTTTACACGTACACGATCGTTTGAAAGTGTACAGAGACTGCATTCGCGGGGCGAATAAATCACACCGAGTTTAACCGCGTAACTAAGTCCAAGACAAAAACGTATATTCACGAAGTACGATTTGTCACTATCAGCTTAAACGCACTTATCTCGCACATAATTTACAATATAAGTGCGAGACATTCGCCATCGATAAGTAACTATATAAATGAATGCCACGAGGTCGTTATGATCAGCCTTCGCGATCCAAGTACCGTTCATTGTGCTCCAATCGAGAAAAAAAAATATAGTTTCGAATGAAATGATAGGAAAATTAATGTGAATTTTTAGATTAATCGGTTTATCCGCATAATTTGCGATGTATGTAACATGGTTTGGTAACCGCTACCGAGTGAGTGATTATCACTGGATTCATATTGTAAACTTTGTTATTATTCTCACATAATAAATTATATGATTTTTAAGTGGTTCCAGTTAATTTCGATTCAATTGAGAAATAATGACGAATCACGAACGTTACGAAAACAATCAGAATAAATGATTTTTGTGATCGTTGATGGTCAAAAAAATGCCAATAAATTATTTTTAACAAAATTGTCGTGTTCTTATATCATTCATAATTTATACACAATAATCGGCGTGCGAGATCGAAACTTTATTCCAATGTTCTTTCGTTTCTATCGTTGGCGCGGGTGGAATACAGTTTCCGTTTGTCGTTGTCGGACACTTTAAATCCGTTCAAAGAAAAGAAAAAAACGAGAATGGGCGAAAGACGAAACGCGAGCGAGGAAGAGGAAGCGAAGTTTGAGCAAGGAACACTTCGAGGCGGTGGCAGGTGGTGAGGATGTGCGGGATCGACGACCGACAAATACGACGTCTCTATTTTAAGTAAGCGCATACGTCGTGGCGTGTAACGTCGTATAGGTAGCATCGAGCAAACGTGGTATGTGCGATCGCGAGAAAGCGTACGCCTCGAACATCGTCGTCAGTCGTCGATACGACTATCATAGACGAGGTACGGGCCAAAGCATGTTAGTTTTATTTTTTATTTTTATTTTCTATTTTTTTTTCTGTAGCGCATCGTTATAGAGGGTCGGTCGACATTGCACACGACGACGAGGCACGCGAGCCACCGAAGCCTTCGAACGATCGAAAACTCGCACGGTCCGATCGGGGGATAGGAGACGACAATCCGGAAATACGAATGCTACATGCAAGACCTTCGCCATTCGTTCTACAGCGAGCTATACGTCGATAATGATGATTAAAGAAGAAAAAATGTTCTTACGGTGTGTTTAAAAATGTTCAAGTGTTGCAACTAGGTGGAAAATACTATTGATTAAGGCTAAATGTTTTCGGCGTAGCTCGATGATCGAACCAGTCGATCGGCAATCGAAAGATTTTAGGTTGAAATTTTAACGCGAAAGAGCAACCCATTTTTTTCTTAGATCGTTTGAATTTATCGGACAGGGGATTAGCGTTTAACGTGAAACGATTATATCGCTTCACATCAAATATATCGGGAGGGATGGGTATGGATTTAATGGACATGGATTTTGAATACTTTAATGAACAAATAATTACGTTCAATTATCACGCAACGATTGAAAGTCTCACGTTTTTGCAATAATTATTAATGATTCAGATCAATTATGGTCTTACAACGGATTTTAATATTCGATAGAAATTATAATTCATGATTATTCAGTAATAAAATTATTTTGAATACATTCGTATTGAATGAATGCTCATATCGGATTGCTAACCCACCGTCGTCGATTAATAAACATAACATAACGTAAGGTTAATTCGGCGAAAAAGAAGCATGTTTTTAAGATTTTATTCTGACGATACAAATAGTGTAAATTTATTCAATCAATTTCTATATAATAATACAACATTTAAACAACATTTTCCTAAATTTTCAATCCAAAATATTGAAAATTAAGCGGGTGACCGTGAATCTCCGGAGGCGCCTCGAAAAAGTCCTTGTTCCCGATGACGCAAAATCTACTGGACCAATCGTTTTGAAATTTTGCACATTACTTCTTCACATAATTCACCAGGTATTGACGAGAGCTTTTTTTTTAATAATTATTAATTTTACAGCAAAAAATTAGTTGATTTTTATAGCGAAAATCGGTTTTTTTGCTCCAAATGCTACGAAAAAATCAAAAATAAAAGATTTAAAAAAATCCCCTCGTGATTACCTCGAGAAACATCTCCTTTAACGAATGCATTTTGATTTTTTTGTTTCAGATGATTCTTTTGCGAGTTACGATGAACACCGCAAAGCAACTTTTTTTCGAGGGGCCTCCGGAGATTCACTATTTATTAAGATTCACCCGCTTAATTAAAAATATTTTGAAATGAAAATTTAGGAAAATATTGTTTAAATGTTGTATCATTATATAGAAATTGATTAAATAAATTTACTCTATTTGTATCGCCAGAAAAAAATCTTAAAAACATGCTTCTTTTTCGCCGAATTAACCTTACCCCCCCCCCCCCCCACACCCTTAATCGCGTGCACGAATATAATTTCTATCCCTCAAGTTTATTCATGTGTGATAGTGAATAGTCATTTGAAGTTGCTTGCGGGTGCAGAAAACTTGCACGGCAAACTCACAGGTACCGCTCTGATTTCATTAATTCAACAAATAATTATGTCTCAGTCATGGGGTCGATCGGGTTGATCATCTGTCGTTTTATTATAACCACATATTTGTAGGGTATTTTGTGGCTGGGCCGTTATGCGACCCGTTCGGTCGTACAATTTGACATTAAAAAGGAAAGGAATACATCGGAAACATCGTTGCCTTCTGAATTCGCCCTGCGCGAATATTTCTCCAACACAACGGAATGAGGGATGACTCTAGAAGGCCAATGCCGACGCGAATCGTCGCAACAGCGGCGTGGCCAGCGCAGGAGTAAAACTACGGGACGTAGGAACCGCCGTGAAGTTGATTATCGAACTTTTCCTATCGACCACGATATCGGTCGGCCGCGAGACCGTGAGATAAGCCCCTCGTTTATACATACTAGGGTGGTTCTAAATTGGGTGACGTCGGAATTTCCGTAGTTTCCGTCTTTAAAAGTAATCAACATAGTAAATCGAAAAATTTTTTTTTACGTAATTCGCAAAAGATTGCTTTTTTGAGCCAGCCATGAAAATCCATTTTTACGTAATAAATATTAGATTCACGGAAATTTTACAGGAGACGTTTCTTGTGGAGTATCATATTTACTACAAAACTTTCAGAGGACATTTTTTTATCATGTATAGTTTTGAAGTAATAAAAAATTTCCCCAACAAAATTCCACATGCATGCATTTTTACCCATTAAATTCGATTGCTTGTCGCCCAGGGTTAGACTTATCGGACAAATTCCAGATTGCGACCGATTTTTTGTTTATTTATGTTGATTACTTTTGAAGGCGAAAACGACGGAAATTCCGACATCACCCAATTAAGAACCGCCCTAATATATACGTTTATTGGGTTGTGTTGAAACGTGAACCGTAGGCTTTTATACTCTGTTTGGTAATTTGTTTCTCGCTTCTGGAAGTGTGTTTGTATGATATATGAGCCTTCTGATATGTGTATTTCGTGTATGAATTTTATGTGTGTGTGTCTGGAGAGCAAGTCGAACGAAGTTATCCGTCTAGCGAAAATTACCAGTCGTGTCCCAGAATAAATAAATAAGTAAAATAAAATAAAGATAGGTGATAAAATAAAATAAGTAAAATAAAATAAAGATAGATGATAAAATAAAATAAGTAAAATAAAATAAAGATAGATGATAAAATAAAATAAGTAAAATAAAATAAAAATAGATGATAAAATAAAATAAGTAAAATAAAATAAAGATAGATGATAAAATAAAATAAGTAAAATAAAATAAAGATAGATGATAAAATAAAATAAGTAAAATAAAGATTGAGAACTATCAAGTCGAAATAAATAAATATAAATGTGTTGAAGAAAATTTATCACTATTTGATGCACATAATCCATTTTATATCATTTACACGCCATTCATCCCATCACACTTCATTCTGTATTCTCATTTTTATTTTAATTTATCATTCATACTAATTTATATCTCATCCGCTCCACAATATTTTTACGCTCTCATCCCAATCACGCTCATCCAGTTCTGTTTCGATTTTTCATTTCGCATTCATGTCCTTGTTCACTATCGCCGGTTGTCATATAACATAGCAGTCGTTTAAAATGTTGTTCTTCACTATTCATTGTCATTATCGTTCCCGTTATTCGGAGTTCTAAATCGTTGGCAGTCGTCATATCACATAACATCCTTCGAAATATTATCAATACACATTGTTATACATTGTTCATATCTTCAGTAAATCTATAGTTCGTTTCATTTTGCTTCCTCATAGAGGAAGCTTTGTTTTCGTGAAAAAACTTTTTTTCGAGATGTTAATGAAAACGTGTTCAGAATGTCCCAAAACATCTAAAAATGACATTTAGAAAAAATTTCCGGATGTATGTATGTATGTGTGTGTGTGTGTGTGTGTGTGTGTGTGTGTGTGTGTGTGTGTGTGTGTGTGTGTGTGTGTGTGTGTAGCATTGGTTGAGCGTTCATAACTTGAGAACGGCTCGAGATATCAAGCTGGAATTTGTCACACATGTAGAGGGTTCACGGCGCATAGCATGATTTAATTTTTAGAAAAATCCATGCAGTTTTTTCGTTTTTACGCGATTTTAAAAAAACTCAAAAATTTATTTTTGGCCTCTAGCTCCCACAATTTTAGAGATATCGAGCTCAAATTCAGTATAATGTTGAACGACTACAGGGTGATGCTCGTTACTGAATTGGAAAAAAATCCACGCAGTGCTTTTGTTTTAAGTAATTTTAAAAGGTGTAAAAAAATGGTGTGCGCCCTCTAGCTGGCACAATTTTCTAGATATCGAACTAAAATTCGGTACGAAGCTGCACTATTATCAAAAGACGTTTCGGATTGAATTTGGGCAAAATCCATCGAGCCATTCATATTTTATGTCATTTTGAAATTTTTCAAAAATCAACCTAAGTGCTCTAGCTTCCACAATATTCGAGATATTTCGCTAAAATTTAGTTTAAACTTGCACTACTATTAAAAAATGTTTGGTATTGAATTTGGGCGAAATACATCCAACCATTCATATTTTATGTCGTTATGAAATTTTTCAAAAATCGTCGCGGGCGCTCCAGCTTCCACAATTTCTGAGATTTCGGATAAAAATTTTGTACAAAGTCGCACTATCATCGAAAGATGATTCGTATTCAATTGGGGCAAAATCCATCTAGGCGTTTAAATTTGATGCGACTTTCAATTTTTTAAATCTGACATGGAATTCACCATATATTTATTCTGGACTAGAACGATTTACGAACCGATTTTATATAAGAACAAGGGTTCAAAGTCGAACCTTGCACATTGATTCCTCATAATTTTTTCAATTTGCCAAAGCTTCCTCTATGAGAAAGCCAAAATTGATCGACACAGTTCCTCATAGAGGAAGCTTTGGCAAATTAAAAAAATTATGAGGAAGCAATGTGCAAGGTTTGACTTTGCACCCTTGTTATATTTCATTTCATTTATGTTTCACCTCATTTTTAGTTCAACCATTATATTAATTCATTTCCAATTATCATCTTCAGTTACATTATTTTAATATTTTATCACACTTTTCTTTCGTTTACCCCATTATGTCCATTATTCGTAAGCCTTTACCTTGCACATCGGTCCCGCGAGTCCGTCCTTTCAAATGTTAAGATAGTTCATAAAGTTTAGAAATTGATATATTTAATTCCACACGAGTATAGTCTCCTCGAAGCTTCGTTCGTTACATTGCGCGATACGAAAAATCACGCCATCGAAATGGCGTTGTTATCGGTCCAATTTCGATGGCGTGATCTATTTGCTTCTCGGCGTTGACCACGTGATGGCAGGTGGAAAACACGGCCGTCACATAAAGCAAAAATTATAACACTAAGGACAATTCGTAATGAGTTTTGATCACTGCCTCGCATATCTCATGTCGGTGATCGTAACAGTCGACCGGGGAACGTAAAATCCACCCTTCGAATCCCGGCTCAGAAGCGTAAAGAATTTTTTTTTTTTTTTTCATTCAAATTTTCTAAATCATTCGGTTGAAGTGAATAAGTTACGAAATTGTGTGATAAATTCTATACCCGGTTTGAACTCATAACATATTTCACAATCGGATATTCAAATCATAACGCAATTGAGACTCCGAGAAATGATCATTCAACGTATTGGTATGGAATGATATGCGTGAATTATGTTTGCTCGTTGTTTAAATGGCAGATGTTCTGCATTTGCGTAAATATCTAATACTCGGTTTATAACTAATTCCGCGTTGCTAATACGCGGCACGCTATGCGCGAGAGTCTCCGCACTCCTGAAGTCCAGAGCTATGTGTGCGCGCACGCCGTACATACAGGACGTTTCAGAATTAAAGCGGCATGATATTTTCGAACACACGGAAAACATGGCGACGTCCAATGATTTTCGGTAAAGCCAAACTTTGATTTCTATCCATGAGGATTAAAATGTCTCACGGAAATGTTTTTTTTTTGGCAACTCTGAGATTCGGAGTATATAATATCAGTGAACATGCGGCCATGTCTGAGCCACTCGGACTCGGACGAACAAATGAATCAGACGATTTTGAGATGTTCCGCATTTGCTGTATCGATTTTGCATTAAATTAACACGTAACAAAAATTGTTTGAACCGTTGAAATCGTTTTTTTTTCAGTATACATTAAAATTTGAGGATTAAAACTGAGTGCAAAACATGGTATTACGTTTACTAAACGTGGAGAATTATTGGTATTTCAATTAAATTTTCGTTACCACCGACAATCAATAACAACTTACGAGTAGGTAATTTTTTAACTCAAAAGAACGACCACGTAATAAATTCGTAATTTTCTATTGGATTCAATGGAAGTATATGACTTTAAAAAAGTGATAAATACGAGAATAGGATGATCAGGATAATATTTATATGTACTGGAACCATCTCTTTCAACTGGTCAAACAATTTTTTACGTGTTAATAAAATTTACAATCTACATGATTGCGGAATCTTTGAAAATAGGTTTTCTACTTCTATATGCTTCAAATCTAAGAGCTACGAAAAAAAAATTTTCCCGTCAGACACCCTAATGGAGATAAAATCTGTATCAAACGTCATCAAATTAAAAAAAAATTAATGTGAATGGAAAACGTTCAAACCGGTCGAGTAAAGTGGAAAAAGATTTTCATTATGAATAACTCTGTAGGAAACGTAACGTGTGCGTGTTTTCCTTTCACCGGCGGGCGCGAGTTGGGCCTTGCCGTGTTGCACCGCATATCTTTAATATTATTTTTCTCTGTTGCGCTTTTAACGGGCTACCGGTGCTATTGCGGTTGTTATAAGGCTGGCCGCTGCTGTTCCCTCGTCCATTCTCGAACCCGACTGTACATGCGTACCACGGGTACGTACCACATAGTCGTGTATCCGGTGGGCTGACTCGTTTTGCGACTGTTGGGTGTCGATAAAAAAATTTATTACCGGGTTTATGCAGCCGAACATTTTTGAATCCGCGCTAATACCGCTTTTTTTTTTTTAATTTCAAAGTGAAAGCTAACTCACCGCAAAGTCAATTGCCTTCTTTGTCTAACTTACAATCTTGAGACGATTCTTTATTCTTATTTTTGTTTTAAAATCTTTTTTCGGTGCCGGTAGACCGCAAACGTTTGAGCGACGAGAAATATAAAACGATGAAAGTGGAGGAAGGATTGAGGGGCAGAGTCGGGTGATGGACGAGTCGTCGTGAGCTACCCGCAAGAACGAGCTTCGTTCGAAGTTCGTTCTTTGCAACTTCTTTTGTTCCCGGAGGGTAATATTCTAAAACTCCGGCGATATTATGTCGTTTGATGAATTTCTTCAAGCCGCCGAGAAGACTTCGAAGCTCTGACGAACAATCGGGTGGGCTCGACGTCTAGACGTCTTAAAACTTCTCTTCTACATCTACGACGCGTCTTCTTCGCGCACGACGAATCGATGCTTCGGTAACACTCACAAGTCCTCGAATTTTCGTTGTTGTCCACATGAGTGTTATAAATTCGAGCCGTTTTCCGAAATTGTTCTCGGTCGCGGTTTGCGAACCACAAATCAATCCTCGAATGAATCTTAAGTGCAAAGTTTTTCGTAGCGATAAATCTGTGAACTTTGGACAAATTTTTTCGCTTGAGAAATGATCCTTTAAGGGGCTATACGCAATTGGAAATATGAAAAAATCGATTTTTCGTTTATGCAACAAAAAATTCGAATATTAGAAGCTGCTCATGATGCGGAGGATTCGTTTTATGGCTCTGGCATAGATGACTCCATGTAAGTTGGGAAAAATTTTTTTTTAACGATTTTTGAAACTTTGAACGCATTTTCCCCAAAACGGTGTTTTCAAAGTCGGTGAGCACGATTTTTTTAAAACGGCGCAACTGATCGGTCTGCTATTTTAACACAACCTTCTCAGATATATTCTTCAGGTATTGATCGAAGGAATAAGAATTCCGATGATTATTTCTATTTTTTTTTAAACAGTTCAACGAAAAAATTTCGGTCGAAAATTGGAATTTTAACTTTTTGGAGCAGCCATTTTGTCAAAAATTAAAATGTTGACCATTCCTTCGATTAATACCTAGATTCATCTATCCCCTAATACAATCTTTTCGGTTTTTTCATGGTAGATAATCCAAACCGGAGATATCGTGCTCACCGCCAGACACCTTTTATTTTGGAGGACCTCCAAAAGATCGTCTACAGAAGCAGAATAAGTCAATATTGTTGAAAATAAAAAATGCTGACATAAAGTTAAAAGCTACCACTACAGTTATTATCGACTTCTTTCATTCGTCAAATAAAAACCCTTTTCAAAAAAAAAATTCGTAAAAAATGACGTTTTTTTGGGCCTTTCAACTGCGTATAACCTCTTAATTGTTTCGACGAGTGTATATTAAAAGAACAAAAAAGAGAAAAGTAAAATTCCGTGTACACGTCGCTTTCGTTTGAGTATTTCGCCTCACCTTAAGGAACGATGACGAGAAGGTCGAGCCGGTATCTATTCGGGTCGCGGACCGTGAGAAATCGTCTGTGCCTCAGACACACATCGCTAGAACGTACGCACGTTGAACGAGAGGAATCTCGTCGAGAGCCGTGGTAACATTAGATTACGTAAGAGAGCGTGGATAAATGCCGGGAGTAGACGCGAGGACGATGTCAAAGCCGTAATCGAAAGGGCGAACGTCCTTCTTACTTTGCACACTTCCCACTCTGGCCTCGCCAGATAAACAATCCGCGCTCATGACGTATACATAATCTACGATACGTAAGTCAGGATAGTTTTTCATTCGAATCGTTATCGAATTGTGATTACTCCGAGGACTCAAGCGATTGAAAAAATGAAAAAAAAAAATTAAGTCTCATTAAACTTTTCCAGTTAAAGTCTTACTATGCGTTGATACGAGGTGAATTGTGCCATTTGAAATACGTATAATTTTTTCATTTTTCGGTAATTGTGTTGAGGGGATGATTAATTGCACCTGAAAAAATCCAATATCGCAATTAACGGGTATGAACTCGTTTTGTTTTTACGAAAAAATATAAGTATATGCGTCGCCTCATGCCACATTGACACCTTTCCACTGACGATTATCGTTAAATTTATTCAATTTTAAATTAACTAGAATATATGAGCCTCCCTCCCAAATTGACGTAAAATACTCTACATAACCTCCCTAGGTAACTGCAATCAATGTGGCTCCCCTCCGTTCATGCACATTAGGGTGATTTGATCATTATTATTTTTTTTCGACGGCCCTATGAAAATTGATAGATTGTGGCGTCAAATAGACATAAACATTTTTGCAGATTAATCGATGGATATCAAGTACTATCGCAGTGGCTATTAATATTTCCCCTTTGAATAACACAGGAAGGCATAGCTTTCATTATTCGAATGATATCTCCGCGAGTTTCAAGGCTACATCGATTGCATTGAGCTTATTTTGAACCTGTTTTAACAATGCATTGAATCGTACTCGGACTTCTCGAATCTATTTGCAACTTTCATCGATACATATTTTTATAGTGAGAAAGAAAATGAAAATATCCGGAATATTCGAATAATGACAGTTATTGCCGAATTCGTATGTTAATTCCGTTGGTTATGGGTTGAACATCGATCGGATATCTGTGTTAATCTTGATTCTGAAGAATAATGCATATTCCTACGGTAAATGGAAGGATGAACTATAGCATTTAATAAAATGATCACCGGAAAAATTGATGAAAGTCATTTATAAAAAATAACAATTGCAGTATTCGGAGATAATCGTTTTGTTTGTATGTTTCAAAGTTTCGATGACGATCAAATGCAAGTTCAACTTAAATTTAATAGCAAAATGGCAATTAACTAGCTAGAGATGTCAGTGAGGAGAAGTGTTTGATATATTATGTACGGCGATGCGAACTATCGATTTAATCTATAATCCGACCGAGAACTCATTTCAAAATACCAACATCCCACCTCTAACTGATTTCTGAAGTAATAAACAGATTGAATTAATGCCCGATGGCCAGCGACGAGAACTTTTGACCTGTTGTTCGGTTGAACGGGCAGCTTCGCCGCGAATAAGCGGTAGTAAAAGTTGGACTAAAGAGATCAAACTGGGCTTAAACATTTTTTTTTAAATCAATTGAGACCTTGTCGAAATCAAAATTCGAAACTGATCAGAATGAGAATCACCCTAGAGATATGGACTACGCTCACCCCTGTCAAGCTAGCAGAGGAAAGTCTGCGATTTGGATTTACTCTTCACCTAAAGTAGGTGCTTTTTTGGTGCTCAATTTATAATTTTAGTACTCCAAAAATTCTGGCAGAGGAGCATTTTCAAAATACCTCTGCTAGCCCGACGTCAACCTAGCAGAGTAATTCCATAAATATGGAACATGGCTAAATTTTCTCGTGAAGGAATTAGGTGCTCTTTAAGTGCTTTCGAAATAAAAAAGAACGAGGTTATTCGCTTCATCCCTCCGGCCGAAAAACCACTCCCTCTGCTAGCTCGACGTCAAGCTAGCAGTCATTTCGTAAATATAGAGTATGGCTAGATTTCCTCGTGCAGAAATTGGGTGCTCCTTAAGTACTTTCGAAATAAAAGGGAACAAATTTTTCTCGCTTCACCCCTCCGGCCGAAAATCACCCCCTCTTTTAGATTGACGTCGAGGTAGCAAAGTCATTTCGTAAATATGGAATATGGCTAGATTTTCTCGTGCAGGAATTTTTTTTTAATATTGCAATTTTCACGAATGACTCTGCTAGCTTGACGTCAAGTTGGCAGAGGTATTTTGAAAATGCTCCTCTGCCAACATTTTTGGAGCACTGGAATTATAAATCAAGCACCAAAAAAAGCACCTAAATGTACGTAATTTAGGTGAAGAGTAGATCCAAATCGCAGACTTTCCTCTGCTAGCTTGACAGGGGTACTAACGCTCGGCCACTCAGCTACCGCTTCTCCCGCCGTCGCCGCAACAACCGCGGCAGACCTTAGAGCCGAAGTGGAAAGAAAAAAGTATCAAGCAGACTCGGGAGATGCTGAAAGAATGAGAGAAGACGATGGATATAGATAGGTACGTATATATGTACATAGGTAAAGGATAGCGGCGGGGCGAGCAAACGGAATCGTGGGGTCACGAGAGAGTGCTGGTTGAATCCAGACAGCACAACGCGGTGTAAGGTCGACGTGGTCGAGTTCGCGTACCGGGAGACTTCTCCGGTGTGTCTTGAGCTTTTCTCTCCATCTCTCTCGCTATAGCCGATGAACGAACTGAAAGTACAGTTACACGCTGAGAACACCTCGACGCCGACGCCGTCGTGTATTTCACGATATCTCTATCTTTATTTTTCTTCCCCGTTGTGCATGTAACTTCTCGTATACGTACAGTTGTCCGCACGTTGCCCGTGAGAGGCGGTAAGAAGACGATGCACCCGATGTGCCACGAGGTCGATCATTCGCTGCCGGGAGAACGAGAAGTCTCGTCGCGTTACGTCGGGTCAATACGTACGACGTATGGTTGCATGGCTGTCTCCGTAAAAATCCCGGCGAACCGTGGAACATTAAAAAAATGAGGTATCCGCTGGGTTCTCCCTACTCGAACCCGCCAGCTACTCCTCGCCATAGCGTTCTGACAGATGTGCAAAAGCTTTGAACGGAGACAACGACGCAGACGACCTACGGTTAATTCCGTAACAGTAAATAATATTGCGAATCCTGTATTCAAGGATATTTACGACCGATCGATCAATTTTTTTCACCCTTTCAGAATCTTGTTTTCCCGAAAATTTCGTTCGGACTACGAAGATGAATGAAATTTCGTGGAAATATGAATAAATCCCCACGAATATGAGTATCATGGATTTGGTAAGACTCTAATGATTCTCAGACTTATTTTCTTTCACACGGTTATTTCTTGGACTGTTGCAGTTAATTTTATATCTGTCCATTGCATGGTCGATGAATATATATCACCGTTTATCGAGGAGATACGAAAAAACAAGATTAATAAATAAGGCGCTAAAAATTCGATTACAACCTGTTTGAGGTCAATTTTTTTTCTTAGCAACTTCTCGTGCGATGTGTAAACACGGTAAAATCGCTGACTTTTTTCGCAACAAAGTTGGTAGCTATCAGAGCAGTGCATAAACATATTTTATGTAGTATCTTACTATGGATGTCCAGCGGAGAAGAGGAAAATGAAGAAAAAAATTGAAAAAATAAGAATGACATGAGAGAAGCTGTCGTGGACGGAGACTGGCGACTAGACGCTTTGCACTCACGTTAGCGTCATATGCGCGTCTCATCGACGGTCATAGTCGACGAGAAAGGTTCATTAATATTCATTAAGTATGTATCGCAGTCTCCTGGTGTTTATTCGCTCCCGCCGCGCTCTCAAGGATTCAACAAGGAGTTTCCAAAGAAACATTTCCGTCCAATGTACGTGCGGGATATATCGACTTTTATTCCTATTCAACGTGATGCTTAGATTTTGTGTTATAGCCGAAGATGGTCGCGAAACTCCGCCGAAAAGAAGAGTCAAAACCGATTTAGCGGAGACACCTTATCATATGAGATGAAGAACACAAGATTTACATTCTTTTTCGTAAATTCCTATAATATTAATTTATATTAAAAAATTCATATTTCTGTGGTTGGCGGCAAAACCGAAGAAGTCCATTTTTTCATAAGAACATCGTTTTTAAATACGGAGTTGCCGGTAATTGTCCATACAGGAAGAAGTAAGCAAGATTACCCCAACTACATAACAAGTCCACCGTTTTTCCGTTGAAAAAAAACAACAAGAATCATGTTATGTTTTTCTTGCAAAGTTCCTAAAAAATGTTTATCGGTAAAATGAAATTTCTTTAATTGACAATGTATATCGATTATTAACGATCTGGAATCGGTACGCAAAACCAGTCCATGATTTGTAGGCATAACCAAAACAGTTCAACAGTATTTTTTTGTATCCATAAGTTGCAGACTATGCAAATGTTACAGAATGCTACTTTAGATAATAAAAAAAAAACAAGTTAAATTATATTTTTGAAACCGATTTCTTTGCTGCGATAGAGCGTTTCCAACGTAAAATCGTTATTTCTCGGAAACGCTTTTTATTGACTCGTTCGGTTTTGCCTCAAAACCACATATTGAAAAGAAAAAAATAAACAGCGAAGATCGTTCCTTTCTCTGCATTGAATGCTGAAAACTGCCATATTTCATTAATGAGTGGTAGCAGTACGAATGAAGATTCAACCTACAACCGATGTGGCCTTAACGGCCAAATGCCTTCCACGTAAAAAAAATTGATAATTTCTCTTACTCTCTTACGATGCTTGATAATTCGAAATAGTTGGAAAGATGGTATTATTGAGATACTTTCATACCTTCTACAGGTGTCTTCCATTACACTGAACGCAGGATTATTTTTCAATGAAATCCCATGATTTGTGAATTATTCGGGAACTCTTTAGATCGGGGTTTTAATGAAGTATTTTGGAAAAAGTTGTTCCAAGATCGTAGCGAATATGTCACCGCGAAGACCAGAATAAAGAAACACAATCACTGTGTCAAGGAAATCCCGAGTCGAAATTTCTAGCCTCCTCCCGGCCTCCGTTACTGCCAATTCCTTTGATCTCGGGGATGCTGATGACTGTTCTAGCCTCCGTCCAGCCTACCGGTAGTCTACATGCGAAATGAACGATCGCTTTCGACGATTCCTACACCCTCCGCCAATCTGTCTCCACTCCCCGCGACTCCGTCTCCACTCTCCGCGACCCTGCGCGACCCTCGCCTACCGCGGCTTGTTCGTATACTCTCCACGAGGTTGCTCAGCCCACATGACCTGTCCCGACCACGGCCACCCTCCTCAATCTCTTCTAATCCCGGCCACCCTACATAAGCTACGCAAACAGAGAGATAGCTTATGTAAAACTTTTGCAGGGTAGGTCAGTAATATTAAATTGACGCCAGTGAAAAACGACAACTAGTCGCTCACTATGATTGAATTCGGAAGTGCCGATGTCCATACGTAGAATAAAACTATAATAATGCGGCTCATGAAGTGGATGGATTTAAATGTTTTATTATTTCACATACAGTTAAAAAAATGTATGTGACGGATTATGCAAAGACATCAAGGCAGGGATTTGGAAGGTCTTTAAATGAGTTTTCGTTATTTTTTAATGTAAAAAATGCTGAAGTATTCTTTGAGTCTTCGAGAATTAGGAAAAATTGGTTTTCACATAAAATTATAATTTTAACATCGGTAAAAAATGATTTAAAATGGAAAAAAGTGGCTTTTTTACAAAATTATTAATAACGTTTTCAAATTTTAATTTTTTCTCCTTTACTCCAGTCTCAATGGCGGTATGGTTAAAACCACTACAGGGTAGCGTTCGCAGCCAAAACAAAGAAAGTAAATCACTAGCAACACTCTACTCTTCGCATATGCTACGTTGGCATCCGAACAGTTACACGATCCAGTTTTTCATTTGCGTTGAAATAAAGATAATTGAAAACAACTAATTATTATTACCCAATTATTCAGTTTGGTCGTTCCGATTTTCGATTGCCACAGTATCATCACTATATCGACATCCCATTAACGTTAGAATTCCACGGATCAAGATAAGCATTAGAAACGGTTGACAATAACGAAAATCCAAGCGTATCATATATCTTTCCCAATCCTTTTCGTTTTCTCAGTCCCTCCAATCGCTCAAATACAAAACCTACGTTACATGCACATCTACGTGCTTTCACGCAATGAGTACCCAACCTCGTACGTTCGCTATACATTCATCGCTGTATATAAAACCGTGCCCACAGTTACAAGATGTGTACTTTTACCACACAACCGCTACTGCTGAGCGTTACAAACGTACGAACAGTACAGTATGCCGCATACTACACATAACCCCCACACGATACATATACGTGTATAATACGTGTGAGAGAGGTAAGTGCGATAAGATCTGTTCGCGAACTTGCGCAACCGACGACGGGACGATTACGGGAGCTATAAGCTAAGTCAAAAGATACCCGAGTGTGTTGCCGAGAAAGAGAGACTCATGCCGAGTCTGTGGGTTTCAATATACACACCGAGGGGGGTCCCGCGTCTTTTCGTTATACTGCCAGTTCTTACTCGCGCGTCTTGCCACGGCGATCCTACGACGACGTCGGTACTACTACCGCCAGTTGGCGCGCTAGTGGGCAGTACCTTTGGCATGAGCCTGGCGTCGGGTATACATAAAAGGAGGCGTTATATGGAAGAACTTGTAACAATTCCAATCAAGAATCTCGAGCACATTATTATTAGTATTTTATGTGTATTTTATATATATGGGGCAAGATTTCCCAATTCACCGAGCTGAAACCCTCCTATTCCCCGATGTGGACGATGATTTTGTTTTAGTAGCCTTTGGATCCTACGACCTCACTAGTTTCTTTTTAGATTTTTTAAACCCCTCCTTTCCCTCCCCTCTCCCCACCAGATTATTTTTATCAAGAGGTAACTTCTATTTGCCCCCTTTTTTATTTGGATGAAATTTTTTTCCCGGATACTCTATTGAAATTGAAGAACTTTTTTCATTTAATCAAAGTGGACAGCGGGTTCCTAATATTTTTATTTATTTTTTTGAAATTTTGCAAAAATTCGATTTTTTTCGAAATTTGAATGTATGATAATGGTTTCCTATCTAAAAAAAGAAAAGAAAAAAGAAATCTATCCTGCAAAAAAATCGATATTTCGATTATTTCGATAGGAAATAGATTTTTGAGTATGAATTAATTGTTACTATCATCAGGAGGTAACTCCCATTTCCTATCGATTTTCTATCGAAATAATCGGAATATCGATTTTTTGCTAGATATATTTCATTTTCTTTTTCTTTTTTAAGATGGAAAACCATTATCGTATATTCAAATTTCGGAAGAGCTCGAATTTCTTCGAAGCTTTTGCCCCATATACATAAGCGGGGCGACCAAATCGTCTTTGCGTTATTTGGTGGATTTAAGGCCCAAAAATGTTTCCGTATTTTTTTCGAAAAGATGAGCCTTTTTACATAAAAAGCTTGGTCGAGACTAACTTTTTTTCTTATTAAAACACATTGGGGTATCAATGAAAAAAAATCATAAAAAATGCACTGAATGATCCATACAAGTACAGCGAAGATAACGATGAAGACTTTCATTCAATCAAAATCGGTACTCCATTTGGTGAACCCACCTATATACATCTAATCTATCGACATCATTGGTTAATATGCGCACATAGTTGCGTATATTTCAACTATAAGATACGCGTACTAACCACGGATACCTGTATTCCGTGATATGCGAAGTTTTCAAAGTGTGTAAACGTGTTATGCGCCTATGAACTATAGAGTACATACGATATGTGGAAGCCGAAGCGAGCGATTGCCATGAATCAACCGGAGCAGTCGGCAGAGACTCAAGATCCAGGTTGAGATGCGTGTGATATTCTACTGCATACCACACGTACAGATATATATATATGAGTAAACTATAAAACAGCGACGTGTAATATGTACTGCAGTGGCACGCAACGTTATATGTACAAGCGATTGGCGTGGCTATGAATCAACGAGCACGCGGTGATAAGTCGTTTCCCATCAAGACGTAAAAATCAACCAAATTTATTGCGTTTGGTCGATACTGGTTGCTCGTAGTGCTCGAGTAAGCTCGGTACACTTGGCAGATCTCAACAGCAAGATGTTGCTGTGATGGAAAATGTTTCATAGTAACTTGTACGTGAGGCGTTTCACGGGTTAGAACGTCGCAATCTTGGGATTGACTGACAAACAAGGATGGGCATTCGTTCAATGAAAATGGATTTGAGATACTTTTTCAAACAAATAACTATGATTAATTATAATGCAACGATTAAAATTTTTACATTTTTGCAATAATAATAAATAACTTGGATGAATTACTTTTTTACAATTTATTCTAATATTAGATAGCAGTGATGATTCATGATAACTTAGCAATGGAAGTATTTCAAAAACGTTTTCATTCAATGAATGCCTATCTTGTGAGGGTAGTCGAGTAAAATTGACTCTGTGGCTAAAAGGCGTGCATACAACCCTCAATGATCGACTCAATACAGCATTGATGTTAATTGCTTGACGCCTAAGGGTGAAACCCACGGGCTACTGCAGTTCAGTTTTATTATGAATGGTCAATTTTTGTAATAATAATAATATTATTAATAATAATCATAATAATACTAGGCGGCATAAATCAGCGAAATTAAACAAGAAGATAGCCATCGGAGATTCGGAGTTACAATAAGAATAATTATCATTATTATTCATACGTTGCATGAAGCTTTGGCGATTCCGATCTAATTATTTTTTTTAGCTATATTCTTCAGACATCTATATTCAACTCTTGTTGCGAGTTCGATACAGTCGTACATTACGGATGTTAGTGTATAGCAATTATATTTTTCTCTTCTTATTTTTTTTGAAAATAATTAATGTCAACTCTGTTTCGCTCAATCAAGACAGAAAGAGCTGGCAGGACGAAGCACAACCAACGATTTTTTTAAATGAGTTGAATCGTGAAAAAATAATAGTTATTATTATTTATATTATTATAATTATTATCGATATTAATATCATTTTGCCTGCTCATAAAGGAAGGTTTGTAACGGTCCAAAATATTTTTTTTCGGGATTTCGATTTCAATAGGTTTAAGGCGTCTGACCACCCTGGCGGACCGAAAAATGCACTTTTTTTTTAAGTTAATAAATTCGAAACTATGGGCCGGAATATTTCTATTTTTTAACTCAATATTATAAAGGGTTTCAAGAATAACATTGTAAAATTTTATTTGAAAATATTAAAAAATGGCGTCGTGATGTTGGTTGCCGCGGAGGTCCTCCACACGATACGCGCGGTCCTTGTCCCACCTGGTACTCGGTTATGGTAGATCTGAAAAAAAAAGTTCAGCTTATTCTTAAGTAGTGTGACTACAATGTAGCGTGGCCGTTTTTTTTCGACTATTAGAAAAATTGTGGTGAGTCGAAAAAAAAAATTTTCATTTTTTACCGAAATTTTTCAAGCAAAAACATTAATTAAAAAAAAACTAATCAAGTAATCAAAAAAACCCTACGTAACATTGTAGATAATGTATCTAAGAATATTCAGTAAAAATTTTAAAGCAATCGGACGGATAGCTTCCGAGATCTCGAAGGCACCAGGTCAAAAAATGTAGTTTCGAGATAATCGCAAAAGAAAGTAACCGTGCAGTTATTCAGCTGACGGCGCGATTTTGGCGAGTCTTACCTTCAATCAGCGATCCCTGGACCTTATACGACTCCTTCGGCAGCTGATTGAGTCTTGGGCCCTTTTTTGACTATCCCTTCGTGCTGTTCTTGCTTCCTTAGAATCATTTTGAGCGCGAATGTCCGCTGTAGCGCAGCGCTCATCGTCTACTGTAGTGCAGAAACTGTAGCTGCGATCTCCGATGGTGAGGTTTAGAACATTCATTATCAGAAGAATACTCTTATACCCATCGTTGAAAGTACTGGTAGCAATGTACGTGGCAATTTCGACGATATTTGCACCGCTGGAATTCGTTTTTGGAGCCATTGACCAGATGACGGAGTTGACGCTTTTATTATTATTCTGCGTGACGCCTCCTTCGCACCGTTCTAACAAATTATCTGCAGTGAGGTCCTCATAAATAGGTCGAATGGCATCTTGGACTATTTGAGGTAGTGCATTCTTAGCTCATATTCGTCTAAAGTGCCCATCGATTTCGATGTTTGCCAAGAGCACCACGAATCAATTCCCGGAGGACAATTGTCATGCTGCGGTTTTTTATCGGTCGAGATCTTGTGCATGAATGTCGCTCAAATCGCCTTCTTCATTTCGTCTTTCGAATGGGAGAATCTTCGAATAGCGAGACCGTAATATACTGTTAGCTCGTTGATTAACTTGTCGGTTAGCTTTCCTTTGCCACCAAGACCGCTTTATACTTTTTTTACTTTACGAAGTCGTGTGCCCATTCTTTTCTGCACATGACCTATGCATTCTTTTTTCATCACTTTTTCTTTGTATGGATTAGCGTCAACAATTCCTTTATACGTTTTTGAATCTCCATCTCCAATGTAATTTGCGTAACGAACATTATATTTCTCCATCGACCTCGAAAATATTTCCACGATGCTGTCGACTTCCATTTCTCCAGCGGACCCTTCATGATTGACAGCATATTCTTCATAATGATCTTCTTTCCACTGCTCGAATTCAATGGTGCCAAGATTTTTACTCCAATACTCATAAGCTTTGCAGTAAGAAGATTCAATTATTACATCTATCACTTTCCCTGAGCAATATCCAATAATCGTCGATACGCCATAATGCGAAGAGAAACCGCGTTTGCGCCAAGTTCCGTCGCCAGAAACAGTCAACGGTGGACCTTTTCCCATCTCCGCTGTTAATTTTTGTTCTTCCTTCACAGCATTTTCCATCGATATTTTGCATACACTTTCTGCAGCGGTGTGAATTTGTTTGACAACGTTGTCGTAAAACGAGTGATATACCGTTTTCGGTAAATCCATGATGCCACAAGATTTATTGATTCCTTTCTGACCAATTCCCAATAATCTAAACGCGAATACGATTCGTCGATTTATGTCGTACGCCCTGTGATTAATGAGAGGACTTGAATCGACTACGGTTGGTTCACACAAGTCACACGACACCAC
Source organism: Sussaba pulchella (assembly GCA_963971145.1). NCBI lineage: Eukaryota > Metazoa > Arthropoda > Insecta > Hymenoptera > Ichneumonidae > Sussaba > Sussaba pulchella. Next base: position 9,282,990 of record OZ020165.1, read on the forward strand.
TAACTTGAAACCGAGTCCACGAATACTCGTTTCCAAAAACGTAATGTCACCGTTGCACTTTTTGCACTTCAAAACGTTACTAACCGCAGAAAAAACGGTCACAAAGTTGATAATACGGTATCCGATATTCGCACTAACCGGTACGTCGATTTCTTCACTGGGCTTTAATTTTTTTGCCGATCGACTCGTACTCGCCTTTTCCTGCTCCATTTCGTATCGATTCACCGGGTGGTGGTGACCTTTAAAACTGCTCGATCGACGTCTTCGACTTCTCAAACCCTTTTCGTCCACATAATGTCGAGACGCTGGTTTTTCTTCCATTTTTCGTGATATTTTTGTCAGAATATTTTCACGTGCTTCTGCGTGGCTCGTCGAATACTAACTGACGCTAGTGAAACTAGAAATAACGGACCTAAATTCAGGGAAGTGTTCTCACACTACTTCAGATAACATAGTAGATGATTCATCATATAAAAGGACACAATACGACAGCGGCATGAGCTAACCCGTGCGAGTTTTGAAAAAGGGTCGGACCGGTGCGGTCGATCGCCCGCAGCGGCTCAACCTTCCTGTCAAAAAATGCCTGTAACTTGGCCAATTTTGAGTGTTTCGATACGCAACAGGTCTTAAAATGTTCGTTACAGTTCAGGGTTTATCTTTAAATAATAGAAAAAAAAGAAAAAAAAATCCAGGGTGGCCAGACGCCTGAAAATGTCCCAAAACATCGCGAAATATTTGGAAAAAATTCTGGATGGATGGATGGATGGATGGACGGATGTGTGTGTGTGTGTGTGTGTGTGCGTGCGTGTGACGACCCTCCCAAAATCAAACGTCTATAACTCGAGAACGGTTTAAGCTACAGCACTCACATTTTGCACAGTTGTGGTGCCTTAGAATCTTCACATTATCTGTGATTTTTGCAACAATCGAAGCAGCCGCTCGAATTTGACAACTTTTTGAACTTTTCAAAAAACGTCTGTACGCACTTTAGCGTCTGCAAATTTCAACACAGATGTTTGGTATTCCATTTGAGCCAAATCCGTTGAGAAGTTCGGATTTTATGATATTTTCAACTTTTTGTAAAATTGACTTTGTCGTTCTATCTGCCGCTAACTTTAGCCAATCGAAACCCTATTTGATATGAGTGTGTAATAACATTGATATACGATACAGATGAAAATTGGAGGAGATCGGCCAAAGGGATCGAATTTTAGATAATTAAGAATTTCTAAACTACTTACACTGAGAATTTAAAAACGATTGAATAAACATGTTAATTTTAGAAACGTTTTTACGTTGTTTAGTTGCGTTTACTTTACGTTTATTTGTAACTTTTTGCTGCCGAATTTGGTAGATATTGAACGTGTTCAAATTATAGAAACAAGCTGCAAGTTGAAACATGCTATTTGCTTGCTCTGAATCGTAGATAGTCGACGAAGTTTCGTTTATGAGGAAGCCATAAGGAAGATGCTCCCTCATAGGTCCCTCAATTGTGAATCCTCATAAAGCAATATTCGTTCACTACCTACGATCCAGAGGAAGCAAATTGCAAGTTTCAGTTTGCAGCTTGTTCGTTATTTATTAGTGCTTGAAGAAATAATTTGATGAAACTCTTCGATTAAATTGCAATTATTATATACTATTTGAATATTGTCTCTATTTCCAGGTAGCGGCTCGAACAATTCATAAAGTGATTTATCATAAACGATATGCCTTTACCGTCGACCGGCAATCGTCGCTGGTTTGTGTTACATAATTTTAGCTAAATATCGACAACTTTAATTACACCGTTTTTTATCGGATTCAGATATACATTCTATTTATGATAATATCTGCAATATCCAACGTATCAAGAAACGTAATATGATCATTATTCGACTTCAGACTTGGTTTGACCCGGGTGATGTCGATTTTTTATTAAATCCCCATTTTGTTTCACACGTACAGATTAGGTCTCAATAAGCAATACGCGATCCAAAATAAGACACGCGTGTGTAACGGAAAACGGAAAATGAAATAAATTTGTAGATAGAGTGATCGATAGAGAACTCGTGGGATTATCGAGGCCTCTGTGATGTTGCCGAAAGTATCTCGGTGTTGGACTGAGAGAAAAGCATTCGCAGCTGTAGAAGAGTACCGAGAGGCGGAAGAGAACGGGAAGATACGGGGGAGAGAGTCACAGTTACATCTATACTGTAGACACACACACACACGCACACACACACAAAGAGTAGGAGCAGCAGCAGCAGCTGAAGCGAAGGTTTCGCGCAATAGCGACAGATAACTCTACGTAGTGGTGTTCGATTTACGAGCAGAAGAGGATGGGGTAGGTATACTCTCGCGTTCAAGAAAGGTCGAATTCGTTGCGTTAGGCAATCCTTTCGGCTGTCATTTCCATCGAACGTTGTCGCCAATTTTTTATCAATTTTTTCGGTCATTCACCAAACACGCAATCATCAACCCTTTAAGTTTTTTTAAACTCTCGACATTCTTTCGATTATATTTTTTAGCAATGCGATAAACCCGACAATCTATCTCATTGATCAACGATTCTACCGCAATTACCGTGAATTAACTTTTCTTTCGTCAAATTTTTGCAAATAATTTCGAAATAATTGATTGTAAAGATTGTTTTTAGCGTTTTTTGTCGATTGAATTCTTTTTTCAGCAAAATAAAAATGGTTCATTTCGACCTCGCGTAACGAACTCGCGCCACTACGAGAAACAACTATTCCACAAAAGCGAATTGTCGTAGTCTCGCGAAGAATCGTAGCGAAGCACGAAGAAGTTGCGCCGCGAAGAATCGTGTGCGCGCGGAGAGTAGCGAAGCTGCACCAATAGAATTACCGTAACCGCGATATACCGCTAGTTCACTGCGAAGAAACCGACGACGACGATGACGGAGACGGGAACGCCACAAGCACTGAGCTAAGACGCTCCCGTCGATTCGTTCCCGTTTTCATCACTCCTTCTCCTTATTTTGTGTTCGCGGCTCAGTTGCTAGCTTAGATTCACCACCGTTGAAGAGATAATATGTTATAATAACGGATGAGGCGAGATTTTGATATCATGTGCGGTAATCATCGCAAGTCGTTGATCAGAAATAATCACTCCTGTCAAGTTAGCAGCAACAAATCAGCATTCTGAATTCTTTCTGCAAATACGTGCGGTCTCTTAGAGGTGCTTAGGACGTACTTGGTTTGTATTTGAGGTGCTCTGCAAATTTAGGCGAGAGAGCGTTCCGAAAATCCGGTCGCTGGCTTAGGGGAGGGGTTAGGGTTTCAGCGTTAAAAAAAACACTTTTTTGCGATTTTTTTTCTCAAATATGGATTGAGCAATTTTATTTGAACCTTTTGTACATTATTGAGCATACTTTTGAGAATGTTGTGTAATTTTATCATGCAGAAATATTGAAGCATCAGCCGGTTACAGAGCTTCCCCCAGAACGTCTTGGAAAAAAAAAACAATTTGCGGTGTTCACTATAACTCGGCCGGAAATTATCTGAAAATGAAAAACCATGAAAATTTAGTCAAATTATAATTGAATCTTCACCCCAACGTTCTCTGATAATTTTTTTTTCCATTTAAAAATTTTCGGCGGCCATCTTAAGTGTGAACTGTTATTTTCCACGAAAAATTCCGCCATTTTGTAGGTAGGAAACACCCTTGATGTAAAAAAAAAAAATTTAACTAAACGTTGGGGGGAGGTATTTTATATGTAGAAAATGTGTACAAAGTTTGAGATGAATCGGTCGAGTAGTTTTTAAATGGCAGTGAACACGGACTTTGAAAAAGTAGTTTTGAGAAAAACGCGTCTAAAGTTTATGAACTAAAAAAGTGAAGAAAAAAAATTTTTTCCCAACTTACAGAGAATCATCGATTCCAGCTCCATACAGCAGGCTTCCTGCGGCATTGTCGAAGACAAAAAAAAATTCGTTTTTTCGAAAGTGAAAACCCTAACCCAGCCCTTAATGGCAAGCTAGCAGAAGATTGTGAAGAAATATTATGCTGGACATTTTTTTGTAAAGAAAAAAGGTGCTTTGTCGATGCTTGTGAAACGCGCAAGCGGATTTTTTCGAAGTTCACCCCTTCCATTCGAAAACTCACCCCCGTGTCAGTAGAATTAGTACATGACAGTAATTTTGTTATTTATTGAGTTCTATTGATTTTTTTTTCTACTTACTTACTTACTTTCTTAATACAAGCGAAATAGTTATTACCTCGGCTAATTGTTTTTAGTCTACGTTGCAGAACCTTGCCAACTTTGATGAGATTTGTACCGATTGGAGGAGTAACCATCGGCCAAATGCCAATCTAATAAACTCGTCAAAGGTATTGATGCAAAATACAAATTTAAAAACTATACATATATTTTTTTAACATTTTTTTAATCCAGAAGGAATAATTTTTTATCAATTATTCATAGAGAAGTTCTAACAGTACTTCCTATTTAGAGGAACTGGTTTGCAGTTTCAATTTACAGTTTGCTCGACCTTCTATCAAGGTTGAGCTTTGAAAAAGAAATTCAAATTCCTCTAAAACCTTATGACTTCGGCGAATCTTTACATAATGTTATCCATAGGACGAGCTCGGCGATATGAGGTATCTGCAGCGAGTTCGTGTTTTCAATGGGTCAAAGCTGACGTTCGTCAGTTTGTGAGGATCAGCTGCTGAGCAAAACGCACATTTTTCATAAAATTCAACGTCCTACGGAATCTGAACTTCATGGATTCGGCCTGAATTCAAGACCAAACGTCTGTAAGCATCATTTGATTTTTTAAAAACCTAAACGATGTTCAAGTTAGAATGACGACCCACATTTCCGACAACCGAGAGTGGTAACAGAAATTTTCTGAACATCCGAAAACACTGTAACATCCGAGAAGCTGTGCCCATTATAACGAAAATCACAGATAACGGAGGATTCAAAGCTCTCACATGTGTGCAAAATTTAAGCAATGTATCTCCAACCGTTCTCGAGTTATTGACACACACACGGACACGCCCCCTCCCGCCACATTTACGCCAAATGCGATTTTTGAACACTTTATAATTGGCACGTTTCGAACACGATGACCTCAAAATACCGATAACCGTTTTCCACGGTCAATGAGCTTCTTATACAAGCAAGGCAAAAAAGAAACGAAGAAAACCAAATATACATGAAAATACTCAAAATCATTTTGCAACGACTATAGTCACGAATACCGACGAGTTCTATGAGCGGAGGTCGATGAAAAACGAAGCGAACTCAAGTGAAAAAGCTGAAAAAGAACAAAGTTTTCGAAAATTGACGATTTGGGATGGTAGCTATCTGACTTTTCCCAGTTGGGTTCCATCCCGATCTGACTTTTCGTCGTTTTCGTCGCGAAGACGAAGCGATCGCGTGACGCTCGAATTATCTCGAGCATCGACGAAGCTCGTGCGACCACGCGACATTCGAGATAATTCGAGCGTCACGTGATCGTTTCATCTCGCGACGAAAAGTCAGATCGGGATGAAACCCAACTGGGACGTAACCCGACTGGGAAAAGTCAAATCGGCGAAAGTCAGATAGGTACCATCTCGACGATTTCAGCGTCGAATTGAGGATTCTCCGGCCAAGGAACCCGAACGAACTTCGGCAAAAGGGACCGAAGAGGAAAAAGATATAAACCACGAGATGAGGCAGCGGTGGGAAGTCGAGAGAGCCCGGTGTGCTCGTGAGGCGGTGAAGCACCCGACGAGAACGGGGATCAGAGTCGTTGTACTCGCGCTCGTGAGGTGGTATAGTACAGTCGTGAAAGGAGGGGTAGGGATGGACAGACGGAACGCGTCGAGGAGCGAGGGGAGGCTCAAGGCCGGTCGTACTGTCAAGCCAGGCCAGAAGCCTCGACGCGCCGAAATATCAACACGAGAGGACGAGAACGAGTCCCGCTTGCTTACAGAGCCACGCCACTTTCCACCGCCACAATCAAGTATCTTCTCTCGCTCCGACGCCATTATCTCCCCCAATACCCATCTCTTTCTCCCGCTCTCTCATCTACTCTTTATCTGCTGTCGTTTCGCGATGTTGGCTTCGATATTCGACCGGGCTCTCTTCGAACTATTTCTTTCGTTCACTTTATTTCGTCCATCGCAGTCTTTACGCTCCGATCGTCGTTCATTGTAACTTCTTCTATGAACGCTGAACTGATAAGTTTTTTTTCTCGCGTGTTTTGTGTTATAAACCTTATGCCGTTATATTTTTATGATACTCCCCCCCCCCCCTTCCCCAGATCGGATTCTTTCTACTCTCCTGAGCAAATATACCTAATATTTTCTTTTGTTCAAACGTGTTTGTTACCATTCAATTATGATAATATGCTGTAATATTCTCGTCGTCATAGAAGGAGAAAGAGAATAGTGCATATGAAAGTCTATTTTGCCCAATGGGGGAAATTTTCTGGCCGAAAAGGCAGTAAAAAGGAAGACCATTCTAGAGTTAAGTGATCAGCGATGTTTCGCAGGGCGAAAGATTGAACGGCTACTCGTTTTCGTGGTTTAAGGGACGTGCCCAGTCGTGATCGCTCAAAAAAAAAAAGCACTTATTCTTCAAATAATCTGCAGACTTGAAAGTGTAAATATGAACTTTGTTCATTTTTCACTTCAAAATAGTTCAAGGTTTCGAGCGTTGTCTATTATAAATGTTATCGAAAAAAATTATATATATATTCCAGAATAACTGCGGTGCGAAGATTATCGCTGGAGATCGTCCGTCAATGCATGCGTCGTTGGGTGCATGTGCATGTGCAGTTATCGCACATCTAAAGCAAAAACAAAATTTTCGCTTGTTCAAAAACATTCGAGAAGTAAGAAATGAAGAATAACGTATGTGAGATTATTGTGTTGCAATTTTAAGTCAATCGGACGAACGGTTCTCGAGATCTACTTGAAACCTGATCGAAAAACGTATTTTCGAGATGAATGTGTGATGAAGTATTGGGTTATCCGGTTGATGGAGTAGTTTTTTTTTTTTTTTTTTTTTTTTTTGTAACTTACCTCCGTAAGCTCCGAGATCGTGAGGGCTCGAATCTCCGCGATATTGCATCGCTGCTCGTTGTCTTTCATGCACAATACGTAACATTGATGCCCGAATATCGTCAAAATGTTTGCCGAACTTCAAAGTTAATTATAGCCCATAAAAACACCTTTGAACATCTTCTCACGAGTCTTGTTAGTTATATTTATCTTTTTAATCATCCTTTCACCGTTTCCATCGTTTATTTATTCCATGTTTTGATCGGTTGCCGCGGATGACTCGTCGAGAGAGGGATATTTTTCATCGGTATCGCACCGATTGCGGAAAGTGGGAGAGAAACAAACACGTGTAAAGGGCTCACTTCTGGCGGACAGGTGACACATCGATTCCTAATTACGGATATTAAGCGAAACAACAGCGAGACAGGTGTGGGAAGGGGGGGAAGAGATTGACCGACCATCGCTGTAAGGTGTATGTAAATTTGTCTGAAACCTATTCTGACTTTGCCTTTTAATAGGCAAAGATCGGAACAAATTCAAGCACGTGATAAACGTTATTCAAATTTTTTGAGAAATATTTAACTATAGATCGATCAACTTTGTTTTTCATTTTAAAAACTGAATATCGAACAATTTTTATTTTCTCACCCAATCACATGTGGATTGAATTGCATTCTCCAATTGCATTCTCTGTCGTCATTCATGAATCGTGGACGGAAATTTATGCGATATTTTAGGTCGAATTGGTTGAAAAAGGAAACCGGACGACCCCAAATTGGCGGAAAATCCGAAGAAACAACGAAGGTTTTTATTGTTTTCCAACACCGTAGAAGCGAGTGTGGTGCATTGCCAATACATACATCGGGTTAAAACCCTTTTACGTAATACATTTGAACATAGATATATATAGAAACGTTTTGCCAACGGGTCATCGACCGTACCCCTTCAAGCCCTTCGAATATATTCGATTGCGTACAATAAATTCCTCTTTATTCAGCGTTGCCAGTATTGTCACAAGTTACTTATTCACGCATGGATGAACATTCATTCCAATTCATTTGTCCTACTGTTACTTCCCGATTACCGTGGCAAAAGTCGGTATACCATCGAGAGACGACAATGACTGCAGACAATGTTGATCCGTCTCGACCTTCACAATCTCCTCGGAATTTCAATCTTCGTTACTGTCTCATTCAAATATAAATTAAAAAGAGTAAAAGAAAGAACGAAAAAAAGAATATTTAAGATTCTCATAATCACTGTTCATCCCAACACATTCACGAGAAGTTCCATCCTACACGAACAAACCTCACATGCATCTCTGAAAGAAGTAAAAAATTTAAAAAAAAACGAGAAAAAAATTTCTACCGAAACTTTCAATCACATCAAAATCAATTTCTTTACATTATCAAGTGAACATTGTACCAAGGCTTATTTCCTACTTTGCCCTAAGAGCTATCATAAAGTTTCAACGCTCCAGAGCCTCGAGATTCTGTTTTACGTATTATATCCGCAACGATTTCAGGAGCACTCTCACCTCGCGCGGGGGACGTGTGGGGGACGTGTGGGGGGGGATTCGGCCTCGCTCGTGACTTACCTCATGCTATCCGTTGCTCTCCTGAGAACGTGTGCGCCTCGAGTCAAGCTGCTGCTGCTGGTGCTGCTGTTGCTGCTGCCGTTGTCGTTGCTCCTGCTTCTTGCCCTGGAGTAGTCGGAGACAGCACACACGCAGCAAAAGCACTGCGCGTATACGTCGTTACACGGCGATTACATATACGTATATGTACGTGTGGTATTAACGTTGAGTAAAGTTGCTGAGACGCACGTACACGCTGGCACCACTGCTCGTAACGCGCACAGGAGATACTCACGAACGCGACACACGGTGTGACACACCGACCGATGGACACGCGTACCTCCACACCGGTCGCACGCACCAATCTTTCCCTTTCTTCCTTTCTTTCTTTCTTTACGTCTTTCTCGTTCTCCTCGCTCCACGTCTTCTTATCCTCCCCCCCGCCCCTGCCTCTCGCACAAGTTCTAACACTGAATAATCCGTTGTTTCGTTGTTTCTATTTTCTTTATTTATTTATTTTCTTATGTTTTTTTTTTACCAATATATTCCTTTGCACGGGTCTCGCTACTCTCCCAGAGGCTGCTTGGCGCGCTACGTCAAGTAAACGAAAGCGGAGTTCCTTGAACGGAGCGGTTATCAAACGCACAGGATACCGTGTATCGCGCACATATACACACAACCGCGTGAACAACTTGTTTCAGGGAACGTGGCACGCGACCTTCCAAAACCCCCTTGGGCTTTGTTTTTTTTTTTTTTTTGCTTCTTTCTTTTGTTTTTGTAACGTTAATTTCCGAAAGGGTTGCAAACCTTACGGCAGGTAGAGAGCGGTTGGGGAGAATTGAATGGAAGAAAAACACACACACACGCGAGGTAGTCAAGACACGGAACCACCGGAAACACCGTGGAAATAAGTCAACGTTTTTGGAGAACGGCTGGCGAACTTTGCGATCGTCGTAGGTTACATGGAAACATTGCTCGTGGCACAAAACCTCGTGGGCGACACCGAGGTAACGGTTAGGGAAGCAGATTTTTTTCTAACGAAAAAAAAAAAAAAAATTGGAGAATAGAACGAAGCCACAAGTCGCGGCACGCAACACACACGGCCTGTCGCCCACCGCTCTCTCTCTCTTTCTCTCTTTCTCTATCTCCGTACCTCACCGAGTATCGCTCTGGCACGGCTCTCCCGCACCACCACGAGCCTCTGTTCTGCCGCTGCTACTGCAGCCCTCAGTCAAGCCAGAAACCAGAAACTCGTCGGAACCGCGTTACAGTGCATCGCCGCCAGAGGCCGACTCAGTGCGGGCCCGACAATGCCGACGCCATGTCTAATAACGACTTTCGACCATCGTCATATAGATATGGACTGATAATACTGCGAGAAGAAAAAAAAATCGTAATAGAAAGAGAGAAGACTAGGTGGGTTTATCCCTCTCTCACTCTCTCCCTCACGAAAAAGAGAGCGACAGAGATAAACCAACCTAGTCTTCTCTCTTTCTATTACGATTTCACTTTTTCTCGCAGTATTATCGGTCCATATCTATATGTCGATGCTTTCGACACAGCGCGGTATCTTATATATTATATATTAGGGTCGTCTGTTTGAGCCATTTTTGAATTGCACCGGGGTCTCTCAATTTATTACAAAACAAGGCAGGCAAAAAATATTGAGCCTAAATTGGGTTTTCTAGTCCAACTCTTAGTATAAGCTGATACGAGACGAACTTTCCCGTTCTAAATACATGCAATTTGTTAATTTTTTGGTAATTACATTGACGGGATCACTAATTACTCTCCGAGAAATCTAATACCATAAAAAATTAACGTGTATAAACCCTGCTTTGACAAAAAAAAATCGTATATGGTCCACTCATACCGCGCTTACACCTTTGCTCTGGCGATTATCATCTAATTTATTCGAATAACTGCGAAATAACTAGAATATCTAAAGCCCGACCCCCTCCTAACTTATGAAAAATACCCAACGAGATCTTGTCAATTAATAGCAATCGGCCTGGAACTCTCCAGTATTTTTGAATTATTTGTATAAATTGGATAAAAATCGTCAAAAGACTCGTGCAAATATGGCGTGAAGTAACCCACATATGTACATTTTTTTCGTGACGGTTGGGTTCTAACGCGTTGATTTCACACGGTATTCGATTTTTCCAGGAATAATTAGTCGCTCCGCCAATATCATTACCGAAAAATAGAAAAGTTTTATGCATTTTAAGCGGGAAACTTCATCTCGTGTCAGCGCATACTAAGATTTCGATTAGCAAAGACAAATTGGGCTTGACATTTTTATTTATTTTTTTCGAATCGATTGAGACCCCGGCGCAATGAAAATTCGATAATGACCCAAATAATGATCACTTTTATCATGGATGATAGGCATATCTGTCTATCCTCCATGACTTTTATATATATGACGTCCGGGCAGTACGAGAAGTACGAGCTGTTGACGTATATCTAAGCGTTCCTTAATTGTGACTGATTAGTTGTTAGTTTCTCCGCAAGTGCGCGAAGCGCGAGGATCGAAAGGGCTAGCGCGCGACAGAGTAGGCTTACATGCGACAATTGACAAAACAAAGTTGGCAAAACATGGATCCAAAGTAAAATAAATGAGCGCATGCCTATCGAGCAGGCCTTTTTTTCACCAGCGATCTCGGACGACCGAAAATATTGCTTCACTGACGTGTCGACTGCGACAATCGAGTGGCCGGACTTGTATGTAAAATCGTTACGCAAAGTCATGCAAAATTACGTATAACGGTAATTGGTCCCCTGATCAAACGTCACCCAGAACATATTGGAACTTCTCTCTTTAAACGGGTTGGAAAAAGACATTTTTGGTTCGGCTTTCTGCAGGCTTATTGAGCAGTCAAAAACATTTGGATTCCCCAATACAGCGTAACTTCTTACGAATAATTCTTCAGTGAGAAGAGTCTGTTTCCATTCTTGAATTAGCCATCTGTTGGACAATGCCAATTGATGCCAATAGCTGCTGGATTCCAATGATTTTTCGAAAAATATTTTCTATTTAGCTTGGGATATTTTGAATTTTATTTAGAGTTTTTATTAATTATTTTTAATAAATATAAATATATAATATATAAATATATAATAAATAAAATAATTAATTATAATTTGGAGTATAAAAGAGTTTAAAATAGAGATATATGGATGTTTTTCATAAATGTGTTTCGTACATTTTGAAGTTGATTCGTTTCCTTAGTAATAACTAGTAAACAAGAAACGAAGGTTGTATACACCGTTGGTGGTTCATTCACAGTTTAAAGACAAGAAAACCGCAGGCAGATTCTAATTGGTTTTCAGATATAGATGTAAATAGGAATAAATGGTATATACATTACAATTTTGTACAAGAAAATATGCGAAAAGAAGAAATCTCTTTGGTTGACAAAGATGCGATGGGCGTTCGTTTCAAACACGTTTCAAACACGCGACAACAAAATGGCGGCTTAAGTTACGAGAGAGAAAGAGAGAGAGAGAGGGAGAGAGAAAGAGAAAGAGAGCCGCGCGCTCTTGCGGCAGAATGTCAAGCATCGCAAACCAGTATATAGCGTATCTGAAACAATTCGACGCGTTCGTGGATAACATAAAGATTGCGGTGGCACGAGCGATTGTTAAAAGCGTCTTTTCGGTCGCTATAATACATTGCATGTATCGTAATAATATAATAAATCGCTCATAATCGTCGCGTGGACAATAATTCCGGGAGTATCGACAGCACGAATATAAATAACGTCGAAGGAGTGAGTATTTCGTTATTTTTCGGCGTCGTTGGTCTCGTTGCCGACCCTAGGCTCTTCGTGTAACCACAAATCGCCGCTCCTTGCTAATGCTTGCGTTCAAATACGTTGCATCGACGAGAAAAAAAAAAAAAAACGGTGCTCGAATATATGTGTGGTTTGGAGGCAAAACCGGACGACTCAAGTTTTTCGAAAAATCAGATCAAGTGAGATTCTCGTAATTTATACGGTAAACGACGTTTTGAGACACGGGGATGCCGAAAATGGCCAATCCAATAAAAAATAAACGAGATCAACCTAACCAAATAAGTCCATTTTGGAGTCAAAACCGAACCAGTCCCAAGGTGTTTTTTTTTTTATACATAAGTTACAGACTATTTGAATCGTACCAAATACTACCTTGAAACGGTATGAAAAACTAAGTGTAACCTGATAATAATTTTTCAAATCGATATGTTCACTATGATGGAGGGTTCGCAACATAGAATCATTATGTACATCATTATATACCCTTTTTATCGATTTATTCAATTTGACTCCAAACCACTAATATCTGCAGCCAAACTGCAGTTATCTCGTCTAACCGATAACGACGATTACCTTGAAGACAATCTGCTCCGTTATCGTTGTCTAATGCGACCTTGGAAATTAAAAATTTTAGTACGACTCTATCCACCGGGCAATTGCAACTGTCAAAGAAGCAATCTCGATTGGCATCACAGCAATTTTGTGCACGTTTGTTTTGGATGTGTTTTAAACGTTTGTGGATATCAGCTATCAAAGTTAGAATTCAATCTATGTAAATCTGTACTACGTATAATGTAGGTACGTCAATTTCCACTATCAACACACTTGGTGGCAACTTTTGTTTATATTTATTGTTGAAAACAGGCTGATTCTATGTTCATACTTACAACAAGAAATTTCAGTTCAGAATGCCTTTTTGTCTATATGTCCCGTATCACTGAAATTGAGCTTGAGATAGCCAGTTTTGCCACATCATGGAAAAAAAAACAGGGATGTCAAAAGTAGAAAATATACATCTTATTTTACATTGTTCTAAGTTTATAGTGCAGTAAGATCCCGCTTAACGCTGTAACAGTATCACACGGTAGTATTGCGGTGAGCACAGGAGCATGTACGAAAGGAGGAGGGAAGAAATAACGTGGCCTCATATAACGCTGTTTCATCTAGCGCTGGACCTTATCGAAATGCATCTCCCGCGTCAAGCGTAGTCTTACTATATATATTTAGCTGGAGCCAATTATAAATGAGAATAACAGCATCAAAACCAGTAGCGAAGGACCATGAGTTGCTTAAAATCTAATTTTCAAGACTATTTGTTTAATCCCTTCGGCATGCCTACCGTCTGCAATTTATATCTCGTCAGAACTCATTCTACTGAACGAAAGATGAAATCCTTGAGTTTCTCGCAAAAAAATGAAAATAAAAAAATAAATGAATAAACATCATCGACTAAACATTTAAAAAACCGTTCAAAAGCGACTCGTGGCTATTTTAATCATCGAACAATGTTCATCGTAACATTTATTCCAGACTAATCCGTACACGATAAATTTCCAGGCATGAGGCGCAAAAGCGAGCGTAACAAGGCAAAAGCTTCACCCGACAAGAAGGCCGAAAAGCCGACGCGTAAATCAACCCGTCGAAGAGGTCGAAGATCGCCTTCAACGTCGCCCGATCGTGAAAGCAGCAACGACGCTGCGACTTTGTCGAGTCGTGACAAAGATGTAGAAACTACGAAGCTCATACGTCCGTCGATTAGAGATCCATCGACGTTGGACGATATACCGGAGAACAAAGTAACTTCAACGGAAACGTCGACGAAGCAAATGCAACAGTCTCAATCGCCGTCGCAGCCCCAACAATTGTTGCAACCCGAAGAAACTGAGGACGCAGGTTCGGTGTGGAAAGTCGCTCGTGCCGATGCGTCACCGGGTGAAATACAAAAATTAAAATTATGCCGTCAGCGTAATATGTCAGAAACATCGGACGCATCGTCGAGTAGGAAAATAACTAACAGATGGCATGAGGGAGGCGAGGGTGCGACGGAGGAGGTCGACTCGGCCGACGAGCCTTCGTCAGCGGTGTCGAAAAACTTCGTGACGAAGGAAGAACCGGTTGAGGTGACGAACTCCGTTACACCGGGTCGGGACTCCAGCGAAGAGGTAAGTGATAGCAAGGAGATCCCGCCCGAAACCTCTACGGCCGAATTGTCTGACGATAAACCAAACATAGATGACGATAGACGAGGCGAGACGATCGTGAAACCGATGTTACGTAACACCGTTGAGCCAATCGACGATAACGAGCCCGTTAAGACCGAATCAACCGCCGTCGTGGTCGCTACGTCGACCATAGACGCCGATGGTTCCAACGAACGTTCGAACGACGATGAAACATCCAAAGAGGACACGTCTGCGACGATTAAAATTCTAAATATCGTTGAATACCCGAATAATGGGAAAAACGATGAAACGTCTGTTATCAAGGACGAAGATGCGAAATCGTCGAAGCAATCGAGCAGCGAGGATGACGAAAAAACTCGCGAAATTAGGGAAAAAGTCGTTCGACGAAGCAGCGATTCCTCGGATTCCAATGATAACGAGGAAAGTCCGACCAATGCGTCAAGACGCACTTTATCGCGTACCACGAGTCGTAGAAAACATCGAGACAAGTATCGCGATTCATCGAATTCGGACACCGCCGAATCCGAGGACGACAGCGAGAGAGTCGAAAGATCCGCGAGTGATGGCAAAACGGAGGATTATAGAAAACGGATTAAAATTACGGAAGAAGAGCCGAGGGATGAGATAGAACCGTCTAGAACGCCGGAGATTAGATCCGTAACACCTACGGGAAACGAAGCTCCTACGGACGTTGATGAGAATAATGAGATTAAAAATGAGGAATCGAAGGAGAATGAAAAGAGCGAACGACTCGTGGAAGCTATTCCGGAAACGCCGATTGTACAATCGCGAAATAATTACAAACCCGCTAAGGTCAACTTGAAACGATCATTGTGAGTTTAATGTCGTCGAATTGATTCATGCTATTGACTAACATTTTGCTGTTTGCGTAGTTTTTAAAATGGTTTTTTCTTTTTTTTTCGTATAAATTTTACTATTCTGAATGTCAATAATTTTACAGCGCTGGCAGAATATCGGTAGATACCATGGAAACAAAGAAGGAGGGAACCGATAATCACGCCAATGATCTTGCCAATCAAGATAAGGTTTGCGTCTCATACTTCATCCTAGATCAATTTTTATTACGAACTTATTGATAAATCGTTTGAATGAAAAATTATTGTTTTTATAGGAAAATGATGGGAGTAGCCATCAAGTTGATCCAAAGTCCATTCCAAAGAAGCGTCGTTGGGGAACAATTTTAACGCCGACGGACGCTACTCCAGCTTTTTGCGTGTCGACGGATTCTCTGAAGGTTCTTGTGCCCGGTGCGAAACCTCTTTCGATCAGCGAAGTTCGTCTCTCCAAGGACGACGACGAGGATAAAGAACGACGTGGTAAACGAGAAAAACGTTACAGCAGCGGTGACGGAAGTGGCGATCACAAAACTCGAGAGATCGTTGAAATACCAAAACCCGCGAACGTGAAGAAAGATTCTAAAGGCGACAATCAAATAGGTAAATAATGAATACCAGTATCATCATCAAAAAAATCGTCATAACTGTCAATTGAACGAAAGACTCTTGTTTCTATTAATTTTTTTTTTCTTTCGTCGAATTTACGAATGAAAACATCAAAACTGTTGGTTTTGGAAAATTTTGCTTTCAATCTGTTCTGAATGATAATCACGTGACGTTATTGTACGCAGGATTGAGGCGAAAGATTTCGATAATCAAGGACAACACGCGTATCAGGTCACCGAGTCCGCCAGCAGCGATACCCACGAGCATACTTTTAATCAGGAACTTGGTTCGACCGTTCACTCTTAATCAGATCAGGGAACTTTTGTCTCGTACCGGAACTATCGTCGAAAATGGTTTTTGGATGGACAGAATAAAATCAAAATGTTTCGTAGAGGTGAGTGCAGTGATTTTCTTATTTTTTTTTCATAACTACAATCTATTTGGGGTATTCCATACGAACCGAACCCCCTTTTCAGCCGATGTTTTTTTATTCTCTCGAAATTGAGAGAAGTTGAAGTATGACAAGAAATAGTGGTTGACTCCGAATCTTAGGCCTCTAGGTTTATTTCTCACTATACTTCTGTAATTGGTATTTTTTACTACTTTCGAAGGTTTCGAGACGTAGTGAGTCTTTATTTGTGAATTAAATTGATGTTGTTACGAGTGTTTTGGACCGGAATTCACCCGTTCTTTCAGATGAAATTATGAGATCTCAGCATCAAAAGTATTTTCTTATGATTTGCGGCGAAAGAACACAAAAAACTTCATATCTCGAAAAATGCTATTTTTGTTTTGATCTCAATTTTTCGTAATCTTCCCATGATTATTCTGAAGCTACTGTGTAGATTTCGTGATGGAACTCAGAAATTTACGGTACCCAGAAATTTGGGAATATTATGAAAAATCAGAAATACAGAAATACGGGTATTAATGATTTTTCAAAATATTCCCAAATTTCTGGGTACCGTAAATTTCTGAGTTCCATCACGAAATTTATACAGTAGCTTCAGAATAATCACGGGAAGATAACAAAAAATTGGGATCAAAACAAAAATAGCATTTTTCGAGATATGAAGTTTTTTGTGTTTTTTTGCTCCAAATCATAAGAAAACATTTTTTATACTGAAGTCTCATAATTTTATCTGAAAGAACGGGAAAATTCCGTTTCAAAACTCTCGTAACAACATCAATTTAATGCAGAAATAAAGACTCACCACGTCTCGAAACGTTCGAAAGTAGTAAAAAATACCAATTACAGAAGTATAGTGAGAAGTAAACCTCGAGGCCTAAGATTTGGAGTCAACCACTATTTCTAGTCATACTTCAACTCCTCTCAATTTCGAGGGAATAAAAAAACATCGGCTGAGAAGGGGTTTCGGTTAATTTATTTTCGAAATTATCGTTAAATTTGTTTTTTTTTCCAAGTTCTTTTAATTTATCGTTAAAAACTTTGTTTCAGTACTCAAACGAGGATCAAGCGTTCGAAACGAGACAGGCTCTCCACGGTATCTCCTGGCCAGTGTCGAATCCAAAGAGATTGTACGTTGAATACGCGACGAAAGAGGATATGGCATTGGCTCGTGAATTGTCGAAAGATCAAACGATTTTACGAAAAACCGAGGTTCTCGCAGTTAACGACGGATGGCAACAGGATTGGGCCCGTGACGAGAGACCGAATGCCGCAACAAAGGTGAAAAATGTTAACGAACATGGTTTCTCTCTGGATTCGTGACTGTTAAAAAAAAAAACATTCTTTACTCATCTTTTAAATTTTCGCTCGGACAGGTCACGGTCGTCCGAGAGTGGGACTTGGGTAAGGAGGATGGTCAACAATTCGGTAAAGATAAGGAACGTGAGAAGAAGGAGCACGATAAGAAGCGAAGAATGCGAAGTCGGAGCCCTAATATGGAACCGCATCTGCCACCGCCGGCGCGAAAATTCAAGAAAAAAGAAGATGATCCACCGCCGGCCAAACTACTCGACGATCTATTCAAAAAAACTAAATCCACACCTTGCATATATTGGCTACCGCTCACCAATGAGCAGGTGAGTCACCGAACGAATTGAAAATCCGCGGATTTTCTTTTCTCATAGAGCTATGCGAAAGTGAAAAATAGTATATTGTGTATCAAGGAGGCAACAGGGGGCTTTTAACGGCGAGTGCTGATGACATCGCGCGAACCGTTAAAAGGCCCGCTTCCAAGATGCACACGATATTTTATATAACAAAGCCATGTTATCCGAGCTTTACGCACTGTTACGAAGACAGGGTCCGGGGTACCCACTGAACGAACGGAACGTCAATGAAATGAATATTTAATTAACGATGAATTTTCATTTATTGTTCGAAAGAAATAGAACCGAGATAAAATATTTTGTAGTCCGTTGAAATACGCCAGCATAATTGATTCCGTGTTTAGTTACGTTTTATGCTGGCTCTTCCACTCAATAAACGTTCCGTACGTCGTTTCGTAGAATTTTTTCGACTTCGACGGCACAAGGTTTTCTTTTGCGTCATCTGCGTCGTCGCGAAGATCGGGTGGCGTGGATGGCATCCATCCGTCGTCGCTGTTTTCTTTCCCACTCATTTTACCCTTATTATTTGATGCACGATGTAAACTTGTCAACGCTAGTACAACGAATGAGCTTATAATACCACGTATAGGAGGCGGGAACCGGACAAGCTGATGTTTTTAGGTTACGCTACAGATCGCAGCGGATTCGCTGCGCTGCCGAACGACTCGGGTTCGTCTCCTGTTATTGGTGCGCAAAAATAGATGAAAAAAATCTTTACCACCGCTCAACAGGGATGAATCATCGATATTTACGTCCTAGTGGTTATATGAAATATTTACGTCCTGGCTACCATAGCAATAGCCGGAAGTTCTGAAAACGCCATCTTTACATCCTGCAAACAGCCCCGAAAAACCGAGGAAAACATGGCTGCGTTATACAAATAAGATTATTGGAATTTTTATGTCAACATGTTCGAAATGTGCCGAAATGGCCAGTAATTACATTGGGGAGAAAAAGTCTAATGGCTTGGCAAAATTTAAACGTCTATAACTGTTAAGTGTGATTTTCGTGACAATCGTCGAAACCGCTGGGATTTTGCAGCGTTTTGAACTTTCCAAAAAATATCGGTTATCATTCTAGCTGCCGCAGATTTTGAGTTATTGCTTCAAATAGTTCTTTAAGAGAAGAAGTTCTGATTTTATAGGATTTTGAATTTTTCGACAAATTTTCGTTCCTCCAACTCACGTCTGCTTCGACCAATTGATCCCTAACTCGTTTTGTCTATGAAATATTACATAATCGTACTCTGAAATTTCGTCAAGATTGGTCGAGGCAATCGAACTGTTGGCGGAACTTCATTTTTTCGACGGTCAACCTCGACCGAAAGTCAAAGTTTAAAACTTGCAAAGCAGCTTTTTTTAAATAACTTCTCTATGAGAAAGCCAGAACTGATAGAATAGTTTCTCATTGAAATATTTCAAATTCGGAAAATGCAGTTGGCAAGTTTAAACTTGAAGCTTTTTTTCCATTTCCCAATTTGATACGACAATTGGAAAAAGAAAGAAAATATATGGGGGAAGAGAAGTCAACTCAGCCAGCTGACAACCTTCTATCCTTCGATCAGGTCGATAATTTTTTTTTTTAGTATCTTTAGGGTCCTACGTCTTCACTAATTTTTTTTTCAGATTTTTTAGACCCCCCTTCCCCTCGCCCCACCCCATATACTCAAATGGGGCAATCCACGCTATTTCAGATGGCTGATTCCCCGATGCTGACGATGATTTTTTTTAAGTATCTTACGGATCCTACGATCTCACTCATTTTTTTTTTTTAGATTTTTTGACCCCCCCTTCCCCCCCCCCCCCCCCCAATTTTTTTTATCAAGCGGGAACGGCTATTTCGCCATTTTTCAATTGAATGAAATTTTTTTCCCAGATACCTTATCGAAATTGACAAACTTTTTTTATAAAATTCGAGTGGAACTATTGTTTCTAATATTTTATTTTAATTATTTTTTTCAATTTTTAAAAATAAAAAATAATTTGAAAATGGATTTTCTATAGAAAATAATCGGAATATCGATTTTTTGCAAGAGAAATTTTATTTTTTTTTAGATAGGAAACCATGATCATATATTAAAATTTCGAAAAAAGTGGAATTTTTCAAAATTGAAAAAAAAAAAAAAAATATTAGAAACAATAGTTCCACTCCAATTTTATGAAAAAAGTTTGTCAATTTCGATAAGGTATCTGGGAAAAAAATTTCATTCAATTGAAAAATGGCGAAATAGCCGTTCCCTCTTGATAAAAAAAATAAGGGGGGGGGGGGGTCTAAAAAATCTGAAAAAAAATAAGTGAAGTCGTAGGACCCTAAAGATACTAAAAAAAAATTATCGACCTGATATGACTTGGCTTCCCCCATATGCTCGTCCAACGGAAGTTTATGAAAATTTGAGTTGTCAATCGAATTCTTACGATTGTATTGCAGATCGTGGTCAAGGAAGAGATGCGTAGGCAACATATGGCAGAGCACGCGCGAAGACTAGAGGAGATGAGACGGGCAGAGAGGAATCGTGACGGACGTCGCCGTCGCAGTCCCCGAAAATAAAACTACCGTTCCTTCCTTTCGTTTTTTTTTCTTTCATCTTAAATTTTTCCCAAAAAAAAAAAAAAAAAAAAAAAAAAAAAATTATTCGTCACCCAACCATGACCCCCCCGCAGTCGCAGACAGAAACGGGACGACGAATACGACGGAAATACGTTGACGGAACGAACGATAACGCGTTAACAACGCGGGATTTTGTCTATCGAAACATTTCGCCTTCGTTGAGAAAGGTGCGACGCGCAATTTTTTTTTCGTTCCCATTCAACAATCGATATTACGTGAATTTTGAGTTTATTCAAATCGTTTGGAATACATTGATCGTGAATTTTATGCGACGTTCCGAATTTTTTTATTTTTTTTCAACCAAACTGCGACTCAACGACTCGGACATTGACACGCGCATTCATTATGTTTTTTTTTTTTTTTTTTTCTCACAGCTTTACGTTTATCAACAATCTCCGTTCCCAAACATTTTACCATTATTGTGGTTGTTAATTCGTTTACAATTTCCAATTTCATTTCTCACCATTTTTTTTTCGCAAACAGCTTATTTTATTTTTTATTTTTGAAAAAACTTTTTTTTTTTTTTTTTTTTTTTTTTTTTTTTTTTTTTTTTTTCAAAGTAAAATTTTATATTCCAAGGGATCTCGAAGACACGCGTGGGCACGACGCTGGGTCCCAAGGATGCCTATCCTACATCCCGGATTCCCGATTTCTCAGCATTAAAGCGTGATTCTTGCAGGTCGTCCACGTACACCTCTCTAACTCTCGTCATTGGCATCGCTTGTGCGATAAATGCAATCGTATGCGGAGGGACCGCTATTCATTATCGCGGATTACGGTAGACCTTCGGGCAACGTGGGAACGCTTGACACGTGAACACACGAAATTCATAAGTTTTAGAAAATTCATGAACCATCCGAATTTTCGCACGTCCAAAAGCTTTTGGACTCGGCGCGTACACGAAAATAATCGAATATGATTAGACAACCAAAAAAAAAAAAAAAAAAAAAAAACACAACAGCGGTTTGTATCACAAAAGTAGAATTTCATTCACTTCAGAGCGATGTCAAACATTTTGCGGAGATAATTCGTTTAACACAGTTGAGAAATTATCGATAGGACACAGATATTGTACAACTTTGATGATTCTCGCAATCGAACATGCGCGTCGTGGAACTATAAGATTAATTATATCTTCGAAAGCCGTTCGTTCAATAAACACGAATATATAAAGCGATCGAGATGGAAAAACGTGACTTTACAACGCTTCTGCTACCGATCGATTGTTGTGTACGAAATGGTTTTTTTTTTTTTTCTTCTCTTTTATAAAACTGGACTACGCGGGCAAACGTCTTAGCCGTGCACGTGTGTATATGTGTGTGTGTGTGTATGAATGTCTGTGTCTGATCGCAATAAAAAAAAAAAACAAAAAATCCGCGAATAAAGTTGGCTCGCATATGACACGTGAAAAAGATTAATTGATTTAGAAAGGTCTCATGAGAAACAGCATCATCGGCGATGATACGATAACGTGTGATTTATAGTAATCACTCGGCCATTTGTAATCATCGCACTCATGAAAAAAAAAAAAAAAAAAAAAAAAAGAACGATTAAAAGATAGAAAAACCCGCTGTAAATAAATATATCTTATATTCCATGATGCGACGTGTATAATTATCAATAAACACCAAAATGCGATGAAGCGTTTCGGATGTGGACTTAATGTTTTGTCGGACCATTTCGGTGAAAAATTAGGACTGAAAAGTTTTGATAAAAATGGATTATCCGAAAAAGCCGAAGGGGTATTGTTTGGACACGTGTTTCGCCGATTGATCGTAAGTGAACATTTATTATCGAAATACTGTATTCGAAATTAACGGTTTTTTTTTTTTAATGTGTTTAAAAATGTTGGAAGCCCTTGGAAGATGCGTTTTTAAGTCAGGCTTAAATTTGGCTAGATCATTGTTCACGTTATTCCATAAAATCGTGTGGAAAATATTTTTTATTTTGATAATTCCATACTTTTCTAAAGAAAAAATGCCGAAAAAGAGACCAAACTCGGAATTTAACGTTTAAATGGCCCCCAATTTGTTAATTTACCTTGTTTATACAATTTTTAGAGGTTGGACCTCCGACCATTAGGCGTAATTTCTCGAAGCGTCGCCTTAATTGAACACTTTTTTTTAGATGAAAAAAAATCTGATCGATAAATCTTATTTATTGAAAAAAATGTTATTTCTTTGGGGGGAAATCAGCAATCTTCAGGAGCAATCTGCGATGGTTGGACCCTTGAAACGCTGACACACCGTAGGTTCAGAAGAATTCCCACGAATTTTATGTACTTGGACGAAAAATAGCCATTTTTTTTGGGCACCTCAAATGATTTCGAAAAAAATGTTGATACTCAAATCACCGGAGATCTCATTTTTCAATATCCCAATATCGTTGTTTTGTAACCGAACTTTGCTGTTTCTGAAAAAAAAAAAAACAATTGATATGAAGAACTTGGAGGAAGCAATTGAGGTATTACTGGATGGTTACTAATGAATGTCGGAAATTCTTGAAAATTTGAGGATCGATAATTTTTGATTGAATAATAATACATGAATTATTTCAGATTTTTTCACTAAATGGTTTGGGAGTTATAAATTTGTGAATTTAACACGGTCTCTTATGGGAGAACCGCTTCTCCAGACGTTAATGACTGCAAAACAAATGGAACTAAATGTTAGATAATTGTGAAAATATTATATCATCAAGATTTAGGATCGACAGATCGATTATGCTTAGTTTCAAATTAATCGTCTGAGTAATTGTCGAGAAATTAATTAAAGTAATGAGAAAAATCGCCTGAAACAGTTGAAACAGTCCGAAAACGTATATATAGATTAGGCCGGCTTGAAAAAAAAACTTTTTTTTTTCTATCAATCAAAATACATTCACGCCAAAGTATCTTCCATCAAGTGAATCGTGTCCAAAAATGAGTCCGATCGGACCATTTTTAGGGGTCGCGCAAGATTTTTCTAGTTTTCCCATTTGATTAACATGGGAAGAACGAAAAGTTTCCATTAAAAAAATCGTAGCTCCGTCAATTTTATAGGTACATCGATCCGGTTAGTTCCATTTGGAAGCTCTTGAAAAATCGCTTAAAATGGCGTGCGGACCTTTGGGATCCCATTGCAACTTCCATCAATAATTTTGTTGTTTCGTAAGAAATTATCGACGGAAGTTGCAATCGGATTTCAAAGGTCCGCACGTCATTTTAAGCGGTTTTTCAAGAGCTTTCAAATGGAACTAACCGGATCAATGTACCTATAAAATTGGCGGAGCTACGATTTTTTAAATGGAAACTTTTCGTTCTTCCCATGTTAATCAAATGGAAAAACTAGAAAAATCTTGCGCGACTCCTAAAAATGGTCTGATAGGGCTCATCTTTGGACACGATTTTCTTGATGAAAGATACTTTGGCGTGAATGTATTTTGATTGAAAGAAAAAAAAGTTTTTTTTTCAAGCCGGCCTAATATAGATATAGTGGTGTTGCTCGTTGTAGCGCGTGAGAAGATGGTTATTTCCGTTGTACAGTCATTGACGAAACGTCAGTCAACCAAAACGCCAATATCGTCGAATTTGACTTAAATTCTTATTAAAATTAGATAATTAATATTTCTAAGTGTTAATTTAACATTACTTCAGCTATTTGTAAGGCCAAACGTGTACGGCATGATCTAGAATTGTCGATCCACGATTCGCCGGTTTTGGACTAACTTTTTGCCCGATGATCCGTCCAGTGAGACCTTAAATTCTAGGCCGCCAATAAATTCGCATTATTTTCTAAATTTAGTGAATCAAGAGGAGTTGCGGGTTGAATAAGGCGAGATAAAAAAATAACTTATCTCATATCTTTATTTATATTATTAACATTCTTAAGTCTACCATCGCTGCGGCAGCGGTCGGTGATCAATTTACAAAAACGACGAATTACAGAGCGCCCCGGACGATTGCCGGTTTATTTAAACCCCGTAGTCACGGAATTTCGTTATCGTAATTGTATATCGTTAGGAAAGAGAAGATTTGTTCCACTGCGTTCGTTCAGGATTAGGAGCTTAAATTACCAATTTGTACAATTCATTGTTATTCGTACTTCGACACATATATTACTTATGAATATAATCTTCAAAAGTTTTATGACTGAATTAAATATTTCGACGCATTTTTCTAAGCGTTTCGTCTCGACTTCTCGTTGTAATACATTTTTCAATCGTGGTCGGGTTTTTTTCTTTTTTTTTTTTTTTCAGTATTTTCATACCCAATAGACTTTTGTCAGTTACAAACACGACTTCGAATTACGATCAGATTGGATTAAGGCCGAAATATTGATCTCGACGAATACGGTGGGCTCCTAACGGAATTAATGGCATCGACGAATTTTTCGAATACCGATAAAAACAAGAAAGAAAAAAAAACGACAAACGAAACAAATTGAAAAAGCAAATTATTTTTGCAATTTTTTGCAACGTACGTTGGCGTTCGTGTTGTTGTAGAATGTGCATAAAGCTGAAAACTGTGCGCGAAGGTTGAGTCAAATGTTTCACGGCTTGCCGATATGTAGTAGTCAATTTTTCGATCAGTTTGGACAATAAGATCGCGACTCGAGAAAAAAAAAAAAAAAAATCGAAACAAAAAGTTTAATACGACAAGAAGAAATAATAATGTTACATGCAATTTATTGTGACCGCTCGCCACGGTTAACACTCTCTCACATGGTCGGTACGTGCGGAAATACTTCTCTGATGACTCGGTTATACTCTCACTTTTCAAAAAACAATCTTCTTCTTTTTTTTTCAGTCGACTTTAACGACGCTGTAAATTTTTCGGACGAACCAGAAACAAGCGAAGAAACCGATGGAGCCTGTAAGATAGAATACGAATTTATTAATCGGGCGATCGATGAAGAGTTTGAATTTCACTGATAAGAAAATTCGTCGCAATGCTGACCCGTCAGAAGGAAGAATAAGAAAACCATGATGAGCGTGTAGCCAAAGTACAAAAACGTCGATGTTGCATCCTCGATGTTTAGCTTCGTGACGAAGTAGTGGATGCAATAAAACAGGAGATAAAAGGCGGTGAAGCCAGATGTCAGGAAACTGCGCCACCACCAGTGATAATCCTGTCGAATCGATTGAACACGATTCAAATTAGAACAAATTCGTGGATCGTTTCAAATTCTGACGAAGCACTTGGAAAGTTTCAACTTGCAGCTTGTTTTCTTTTTGCTTCCTCATAGAGGAAGCTATGTTGTGGTGAACATTTTTTTTTTCGAGATCTTCATGTCATTATGTTTAGAATGTGCTAAAACGTCGAGAACACACATTTGCAGAAAGTGTCTGGATGTATGTCCGTGTGTGTGTACATTAGGCCGGCATGAAAAAAAACTTTTTTTTTCTTTCAATCAAAATACATTCACGCCAAAGTATCTTCCATCAAGAAAATCGTGTCCAAAGATGAGCCCGATCGGAACATTTTTAAGGGTCGCGCAAGATTTTTCTAGTTTTCCCATTTGATTAACATGGGAAGAACGAAATGTTTCCATTAAAAAAATCGTAGCTCCGCCAATTTTATCGGTACATTGATCCGGTTAGTTTCATTTGAAAGCTCTTGAAAAACCGCTTAAAATGGCGTGCGGACCTTTGGGATCCCATTGCAACTTCCATCAATAATTTTGTTGTTTCGTAAGAAATTATCTTTTATTATTATTAGTAAAGAAAGTTGCAATCGGATTTCAAAGGTCCGCACGTCATTTTAAGCGGTTTTTCAAGAGCTTTCAAATGGAACTAACCGGATCAATGTACCTATAAAATTGGCGGAGCTACGATTTTTTGAATGAAAACTTTTCGTTCTTCCCATGTTAATCAAATGGGAAAACTAGAAAAATCTTGCGAGACCCCGAAAAATGGTCCGATCGGGCTCATCTTTGGACACGATTTTCTTGATGGAAGATACTTTGGCGTGAATGTATTTTGATTGAAAGAAAAAAAAAAGTTTTTTTTTCAAGCCGCCCTAGTGTACATGTGTGTCCCAAAATTCAAACGTGTATAACTCGGGAACGATTTTACCTACAGCCCCCAAATTTTGCAGACATGTGCAGCTCTATAATCTTTTTTTTTGGCTATAATTTTTGTCATGATTGGAGCGCTGGTTTGGATTTTGTGTCGTTTTCAAATTACCAACAAAAAAAAAAGACGTTTACACGATAGCGATCGCAAATTTCGAGATATTCTTCTAAATAGTTCTTTACAAAAAGGTTTGTACCCAAGGTTGGTTGGTATTGCATTTGGGCCAAATCCATCGAGAAGTTAAGATTTTACAAAATTTTGGATTTTTCGAAAAATTTACGTTTCGTGCTAACTTACGACAGTTTCGACAGATTGAACCCGGATTCACTACATGTATAAACCATTATTTGACTGTGCTTTGTAAAAAATTTCGTAAAGATCGGTTGGAGGGATCGAATTTTACAGGAATTTGAATTTTTCGAAAAAGTGACGTTTCGCTCGAACTCACGACAGCTTCGACCAACCGAACCCGAACTCGGTACATATATAGAATATGAATTAACACGAAAACGTTACATGAGAAACTAGCTGCAAGTTGTAACTTGCAAATTGCTTCCTCAGAATTCATGAAAGCTGGGAGTTGGAATTTGCAAGCTGCTCCCCCAGAATTGATGATATTGTGACAATCTTCCTCTTTGACGCCAAAGCCAAAGTTGATATAGATAATTTTCTCATGGAGTAAGATTGTCACAATATCTTCAATTCTGGGGGAGCAGCTTGCAAATTCCAACTCCCAGCTTTCTTGAATTCTGAGGAAGCAATTTGCAAGTTTCAACTTGCAGCTTGTTCATCAAGCTCAAACGGCCAAATTTGATATGTATTATAGCACAAGAGCATCCTATACTTGCAGAGAATTATGGTTCGATTGTGGTTGACGTTAACGACAAATAGAGCAAAAAAGTTGATTTTTTAAAAAATTCAAAAAATCATAAAATCTAAAGTTATTGATGGATTCGGCTCAAATGCAATACCAAACATCCTTGTACCCAACTCTATATGTGAAAAACTATTCAGCCAAATATGTCAAAATTTGCGGACGCCAGCGTGGCTACAGACATTTTTGAAAAAATTAAAAACGCTGTCGAAACCGAGCAAATGCGTCAATAATTGCAAAAAACACAGATTACATAGATATTAGAAGGCACCCGATGTGTGGAAAATTTGAGTACGGTACCTTGAACCGTTCTCGAGTTATGGACGTTTGAATTTCAGAGGGTGGTTACACACACACACACACATCCGGACATTTTCTCCAAATGTGTTTTCTGGATGTTTTAGGACGTTCTGAACCTATCGACATCAAAATCTCGACCAAAAAAATGTTCGAACCGTCACAAAACTTCCTTTATGAGGAAGCAAAAAACAAGCTTCATTGAACGAAACGATCATTCCAATGACGAAATAACTTGCCTCCGCACACAGATGGAAGTAGCACAGTAGAATCGTTGTTTCAGAACAGGTGATGACGAGTATCAGAAAAACGAGGAATAGAAATCCGAACATATAGTACATCTGACTCGACCTGGGAAACAAATCAAATGAATATTACTCGTGAACAAAGGTTTCCATATGGACGATTCTTTTTCAACTGGGCCACTTTTTTTTTTTTCAAACCCCAATTTTTTTCATAATCTGCCAGTTTTAAATGTTAGTCAAAAGAAACGTCTTCGATTTTTTTTAGATTTTTTTAGGCGTCCGTTCAGAATTTTCAATTTTTCATTACGAACACTGTACCTCAAAAAATATTCATCGAACAAAAAAAACATCGGGATAAAAACTTTTTCATTTTTTTCGCTTTATCGAAAAAAAATCAAAATCATAATTTTTTTGGATTGAGAAAATTAAAATTTGCAAATAAATGAGAAAAACATTTTTTTTAATAAATAACACACCTTCGATTTCGGTATAAATTTTACAGGATGTCTGTCATTCGGTAAAGTGTCCGTGTGAATTTTTCCAGAATGGTACCTGTAATGGTTACGCTAAAAAAAAATAAAAACCCTGCGAAATCTCATAAATCATAAACCATTTCGCAGGGTTTTTGTTTTTTTTTTATCGTAACCATTGCAGGTACCATTCTGGAAAAATTCACGCACAAACTTTACCAAATGACAGACGTCCTGTAAAATTTCTACCGAAATCGAAGGTGTGTTATTAGGTTAGAAAAAATGTTTTTCTCATTTATTTGCCAAATTTTTATTTTCTCAATCCAAAAAAATTATCATTTTGATTTTTTTGGATAAAGCGGAAAAAATAAAAAAGTTTTTATCCTTATGTTTTTTTTTGTTCGATGAATATTTTTTGAGGTAAAGTGTTCGTAATAAAAAGTTTGAAAATCCTGAACGGACGCCTAAAAAAATCTAAAAAAAAATCAAAGACGTTCCTTTTGATCAATATTTCAAACTGGCAGATTATGAAAAAAATTGGGGGTTGAAAAAAAAAAAAAGTGGCCCAGTTGAAAAAGAATCGTCCATATACGAAATTATTGAATCGTCGAATTACCAGAGTGAATTGAGAATGAAGAATAGTTGTATGAATATACATCCAAACGGCAAAACTCCGCCCATTACAACACCCGGTATCGCCTGTGTGTAGAAACTCTGTTCGGGTATCTGTCGTGGAATTTGGTTGGTTCTAACGGGATGTTCGAGAGGCTGCAAATAAAAATAACGATTTTGTTTATAATTCGTAGCTGATATTCAACCTCCAAAGTGAATAATAATAGTAACGGATAAATTTTATTTACTCGTTTTCTAAAACCGAAGTACGCTCCGATGAAGGACAACGGCACGGAAACGCCAAACCAAAGCGCGAGAAGAGCGACGAGTGTGCTGAACGGCACGGCTCCGGAACTTCCTTTTCCCCAGAGAATCAGATTCAGAATGAAGAAGAGACCGAAGACGATTCTGAAAGGATTAATTAACAACGATCAAAAAATGCTCCGAGGGTTTGAAAAAAATGGCAATGTCAGTCAATTGCCGTTTAGCTGTACCGCGGAGGAGTTGTTCGTTGTCAAAAGGAGGAATAAATTCGTTGATCAAGGGCGGGGTAAGGCATTAAATTTTTTTTTTTTTTTTGCATTTTTTCAACTGAATGCACAATATCTCAAGAATATTGTGTCTAAATTTCAAGTCGATTGGAGCAAAATTGACAACGTTATGAGTATTTGAGTGTCGTTGACAAGCAAGTTGACAAGTTGCGAATTACTACAGCAGAGGAGCAAACGGCGCGCGACAGTAAAGAAGAACGAGTCTTGCGTAGACAAATGCAAAAAGATGCTCCAGATCATGTCGATGGAAGCTTTTTGCTCTACGGACCTGGCATCGACGACTCTGTGTGAGTATAAGAAAACTATCGAGTTTTATTTCAAATTTTTCAGAGCGCAAAACTTCAAAGCGTTTTCCTGAAACTTGACATTTTTAAAGTCCGTGTTCGCGATAACGCAAAATCTACTGGACCAATCGTTTTGAAATTTTGCACACTACTTCACATAATTCACCGGGTATTGTCGAGAGCTTTTGTTTTTTTAAAATAATTATTAATTTTACAGCAAGAAATTTATAGCTGATTTTTATAGCGAAAATCGGTTTTTTGCTTCCAAGTGTTACGCAAAAATCAAAAAATGAAAAAAAAAAAAAAAATCCCCTTGTGATTATCTCGAGAAACATCTCCTTTAACGAATGCATTTTGATTTTTTTGTTTCAGATGATTCTTTTGCGAGTTACGATAAACACCGCAAAACAATTTTTTTTTCGAGGCGCCTCCGGAGATTCACTGTCACCCGCTTAATTTTCAATATTTTGGAATGAAAATTTAGGAAAATATTGTTCAAATGTTGTATTATTATATGGAAATTGATTGAATAAATTTACACTATTTGTATCGCCAGAAAAAAATCTTAAAAACATGCTTCTTTTTCGCCGAATCAACCTTACCCCGCCCGTAAATTTGATTCAATTTAATGAATCGATTAAAAATTTTATTATTTCATTAAAATGATAAATGATAAATTACCCGGGACTGAGCATCGATGTGAGTAGAAGATTGGACTTCCACTTTTCGCCGCCGAAACTCTTGTAGATTCTCGCGGATACGTAGCCGGCAGGTGTGCCGAGACAAACGTAGAGTACCAGCGCGCATGTCATGAGTGCCCCGCGATTAGCCGGCGATAGAAAACCCAGACAGGCGAAAGCTTCGAATAAACCCGCGATTTAGTCATTGCTTGACACATAATTGATACTAGGTTTACCAGAACCTTGAAGGAGGGCACTCGGATTTCACGAGGAAAATTGCAGAAATAGTTTCTATTCAACTTTTTGCAGACTTTCAACAGTCCAGATATGTGATATATATTCCATTCTACTGTTGAAAGCCGGCACGAATTATAATAGTTCTGTACCAGTACGAATAATTATTTTTGCAATTTGATTCAAGTAGTTTTGATATTACGAAAATATTTGAGAGTTCCCGGACCAATTTTGGGTTTTGTTTGAATTATTTGACAAAATTTAATTATAATTGTCCGAGAAACGGTGTAAACGTGGCATGAGATGAACCATATTTGTATATTAGACTGTGTCAAAAAAACAATTTATTTTTTTTTCTTGGATTGCACGGTCGTTATAGCTAGTGTTGGCCTAAAAAAAATTCTCACGAAGAGCACACTCAAAAATGTTTTTTTTTGGCCCGTCGCAAAAGGACCAAACCCCCTTTCCCCTTTAAACAACATAGGAAAAATACATTTCTCGCTTCTTTTAATACCTGGGCCTATAAAAACTACTGGAAGTGAGTCCGCCGCATATCATTCTCTAGGGAATTGAATTTTCTTCAAAAAGTACCGAAGCCTCAAGTAAAAAAATTCAATATCTCTAAGACATACAGGCATTTGAAACCGACGTTTGACGAAAATTTGTCTTCAAACGAGTTTCACAGCCAAACTCTTCGTTCTACACGAAAAATGTAACGATACATTTTAGAGACAATTAAATTCTCTACAAGAAATGTATATAGTGAAAATAGCCTTAATCCAATAATTCACAATTCACAGCTCGCGGAAGTTCATTATATGAGGAAAAAAAATATTTTTCACCCATTCATACATTATTATTGGTTCAAAGCACTAAAAAAAACTAGATCAGTCATGGAATGTCACGCAAAAACTTCGCAACGAGCAAATGTCAGGCATGGATGATGTGACTCCAATATTGTTCCGCCACGACTTACACGTTGTTTTTTCATGGAAGATAATATTTGACATGAAAGTTCTAGAATTGCTACAATAACTTTTGCATCGAAAATTGGAAATATATTTTTATTCATGAAAGGTACTATGCATGCAAAGTAATGATATTTCAGACAATTCTATAATGTCTGAAAATAATTTTTTTCCTTCATAAAAATGAACTTCCACGAGTTGTGAATCGTGAATTATTGGATTAAGGCTATTTTCACTACATACATTTCTTGTAGAGAATTCAATTGTTTCTAAAATGTATCTTTACATTTTTCGTGTAGAACGAAAAGTGGAACTCGTTTGAAGACAAATTTTCGTCAAACATCGGTTTAAAATGCCTGTATGTCTTAGAGATATTGAATTTTTTTGCTTGAGGATCCGGTACTTTTTGAAGGAAATTCAATTCCCTAG
This sequence comes from Sussaba pulchella, assembly GCA_963971145.1. NCBI lineage: Eukaryota > Metazoa > Arthropoda > Insecta > Hymenoptera > Ichneumonidae > Sussaba > Sussaba pulchella. Next base: position 9,315,392 of record OZ020165.1, read on the forward strand.
AGAATGATATGCGGCGGATTCACTTCCAGTAGTTTTTATGGGCCCAGGTATTAAAAGAAGCGAGAAATGTATTTTTCCTATGTTATTTAAAGGGGAAAGGGGACCCCCCTTTGCGACGGGCCAAAAAAAACATTTTTGAGTGTGCTCTTCGCGAGAATTTTTTTTAGGCCAAACATTAGCTATAACGACCGTGCAATCCATGAAAAAAAATAAATTGTTTTTTTGACACAGTCTATTGTGTATATATATATCTTCTATAAAAGTAGAGTGCATACTCGTTAATTCCATATAGTATTGAATTTTTTTAGGTATATTTTATTGTCTCGCTATTATAATTACCAAAAAATAAAAAAATTTCACGTATTTTAAACGGGGAACTTCACCTCGTTACGGGGGTCGATTAAAGTTGGAGTAGACAAGTCAAATGGGGCTTAAATTGTTTTCTCTCCTCCCCGAGTTCCCGCAAAATCAAGCGAAAAAGGTAGTAAAATTGCATGAATTACAAAGAGAAAACTTCACTTGGTTAGGAGCTGGAATGGCCTGGTTGGTATTGAAGTAGGTTCAAAAGTACTCTTCACATTTGTATTTTTTTAAAAACGATTTCTAACCCGCCCCAATCGAAATTCGAACATGGCTAAAATAACAACCACTCTAATATATCAGATTGTGCAATAAATTCCCATGTTTTTGGTATTTTTTCCCCGCCATTTTGTGATTTGTTAGGTAAATCATATATTGGAGACATACCACCGTAACTCAGACGCCTTCGAACAGTTGACTCAACATTTTTAACCCAACGATTTGTCGCGTCGATCCGTGGAAAATAAAAAGACACGTGTTGAGGATTTGTCAATTTTGATCACCATCAAGATACAGGCAAATGGAGTTTTTTTCTAGCTATTGATGATTCTAAGTTTTTCACACCAACATGTCTCAGAAACGATTATTGAGATAAATAAAATAAATATGTTAATTCCCTCTTCGTTTTTGTACGCGCTATACGATGAAAGTATACATAATTACGTTGTTCCATCGAAACCGTTATTAATCAACAATTAAACAATTAAAAATTTCATGAGTAAAAAAACCCATTTTTAATTTTCTTAATTTATTTATCCCTGAATTTCTTAAATAATAACGAGAATTTTGAGACCTTGAATAGAGTGGACCAACGTTTCGTTAAAAAATTACATCTTTTATTCTGATCAGAATCACGTTTAAGGTACAATAGTTATGAAATTTGAGTATGGTGTAGACACAACCTTCATGAACCGAATCCAGAATTTTTTTATTCGATCTACTACTTAGTTATTTCTCTGTCATTGTAAGATAATTGCAATGAACGATAAGCTGCAATGAACAATGGCTGCGAAAAACAGATGAACGCGCGGTAAATAGAGAAATATCAGTTGCTAATCGTTGAGGTTCTATTGGGCTTGGTAGCAATTTTTGTTTGTCCACATTTCACCAAAATCGCTTACTTCTTTATCATGATTTTTTTTTTTTTTTTTGTAAACCGAACTTTGAATCTCACTCGAGTTGACATTTTCACACGTTTTTGTTACCACGATTACCGCTCCGTAATATATGCGTGTAGGGGACCTATCCATGCATGAAGTGTGATTGTGTAGGCCATGCAGTGTACAAGCTCTGTCAAAAGTTTTTAACTCCAGTACTACCTTAATGTGTAATGTATTTGAATCAAAATAAATTTAAAAACCCGGTTTTACTTTTACTAGATCATTTATTTCTGAATTTCTCAAAGAAGAAGAAAAAAATTGAAAACAGTAAAACAATTAAAAACTGAATGAATAAAGAAAAACCCATTTTTATTTTAAAAAAATTCATTTTTTTCTAAATTCCTTGAATAAAAACAGAAATTTTCAGACTGAACAAAGTGGACCAACGTTTCGTTAGGAAGTTATAGCTCTTTTTCTCATTGAAAAAACACGTTTGATGTGTTTTGCATTGAACAACATTGAAGCTATGCCTTGCGAACGAAACGTTTGTCCACTCGGTTGAAAACCTTGGACGATATTTCAATTTTTGTTCAAGAAATTGAGAAAAAAAATTAATTTTAAAAATGAGACACGGATTCTTTATTTTGATTAAAATAAACACATTGAGCGTGTTTTTGATGAGAAAAAGAGCTATAACTTCCTAACGAAACGTTGGTCCACTTTGTTCAGTCTGAAAATTTCTGTTTTTATTCAAAGAATTCAGAAAAAAAATGAATTTTTTAAATAAAAATGGGTATTTTTTATTCATTCAGTTTTTAATTATTTCACTGTTAATTAATAATGATTTAAATGGTGCAACGTAATTATGAATACTTTCATCGCATAGCGCGTACAAAATCAGAGAAAACATCGGTCTTATTTCAATTTATCGACAATAGTTTCTGAGATATATCAGTTTGAAAAACTAAAAATCATCAATAGTTGACAAAATTCATTCGCCCGCATCTTAATAGCGATCGCTCATTGAAATTAATAAATTCGAAAAATTCCAGCATATAGGTTTGCAGACCATGAAAAAACCTTGAAAAAAAATACAATGAAATACAAAAAAACGCGTAAATTTATTCCACACCCTGATATATATAAAAATTAACTAATAAGGAAGCAATGAGTTCCGCAATTTTCCTCGTAAAATTAAAAACACTTTAAATTCACAAGACCTGCAAACGTAGTATTGATTATAAAACAAAAAAAAAAAACAAAAAAAAAACGTCTTCCAAATGAATAAAATTCTCACCTAGAGTCACCAGAGTCATGAAGAATACTTGAATACCGGATCCAAGTAGTACCGACAAAAGCATTCCTTTTCGCGGAGGACGGAATACGTCACCGTGAACGAGCTTCCATCCGAATTCTTCCTGTGCGTCCTCGCCCGATTCAATCTGAAAATAGGCCTGCGTTATCGCAACACAGACGCGTCGATATCACTACCGATGTGTGAACTAAAACGCGAGTAAACATTCGTGCGCCAATCACCGTCCCGATTAGTAGATTCAAACGATGAAGATACAAACGAATTACTAAGAAATTTCGTCCCCTAATTACAAATGTTACAACTGAAAGAAAAATTATTACGTCCTTGTTTTTATTTTTTTTTTTTTTTTTTTTTTTTCTTCGTATTTTTAAATGTTTTTTATATTTTTTTCCGCATTCGAAGGCCGTCGAAACGTTGGGAACGTTGCGTTGAAATTTATGTGCCCCGGATTGTATGTTTACCTGGTTGTATCGCGCAATATCCTTGTGCAACGTGCGAAGCATGATCATCGCAACCATTCCCGAAAGAAAGAGAACGATGACCAAAGAATTGAGAATACTGAACCATTGAATGTTCGTGTTCGGCATTGATTCGAGAATATAGTCCCATCGCGATGACCATTTAATCGTGTTGTTCATCTGCAAAAATCGACGATTTGAAATTTATCGAAAATTTTTAAGAATGCATTTTCCGGAATTCCGGTAATGGACAAATTTAATTTTAGCCGACGATTCGGAACGACACGAATTGAGTACGCGAACGGGTTGGAATTTTTTAGAATCTTTATATACGAAAAATTTTTGCGATACTTATCGACATCGTGGATTCGTATTAGCAATGATTACTTCTATGCTCAATAGGGTGGTTCTTAATCGGGTGATGTCGGAATTTCCGTGGTTTCCGTGCACAAAAGTAATCAACATAAATAGAAAAAAAATTGGGCGCAATCGGGAATTTGTCCGATAAGCTTAACCCACGGCACAATGCAATCGAATTTTATAGGGGAAAATGCATGCATTTGACATTTTGTTGGGGAAATTTTTTGTTACTTCAGAACTATACACGATAAAAAAATTTTCTTCAACAGTATTGTAGAAAATTTGATGTTCTACAAAAAAGATCTCTTGTAAAATTTTCGTGATTCTAATATTTATTACGTATTTTGCAAAGAAATGGCTTTTCATGGCTGGCTTGAAAAAGCAAAAAAAAAAAGAACTTTAATAAGAGAATTTCATCTGACAGTTTTGTAGGAAATTGAATGCTCTACAATAAAGGTCTTCTATAAAATTTCGGTGAATCTTATATTTATTACGTAATTCGCAAAAAATGGCTTTTTCGAGCCAGCCATGAAAAGCCATTTTTACGTAATAAATATTAGATTCACGGAAATTTTACAAGAGACCTTTTTCGTAGAACATCAAATTTCCTACAATACTGTTGAAGGAAATTTTTTTATCACGTATAGTTCTGTAGTAACAAAAAATTTCCCCAACAAAATGCCAAATGCATGCATTTTCCCCAATAAAATTCGATTGCATTTTTTTTCTATTCATGTTAATTACTTTTGTAGGCGGAAACCACGGAAATTTCGACATCACCCGATTAAGAACCACCCTGATGCTCAACTATATTACCACGCTCACTTATCGTACAATGATCGATAAAATTTCTGCAAAACTGGCGATTTACTTATTTCGCGACGTAACGCACGTTCTACCGTAAACGATAAAATGCTGCTGAATTATGCGAGTGACGAGGCGGAAAAGAAACAAAATTTGTTGATAAATAAAGATGAAACAAATAAAATGGCAACGGTAGTACGTGACTCACTTGAAATTTAACGGAGTAGGTGTATTGTATTTCGAGGGTTTTGCCACTTTGCAAGTTCTGCATTGGAATATCCAGAGGAATTTGCGACGAGCAGTCTGGAGGTGTCGTGGTGTGCTTGATGCTTCGTGGTTCGACTTTGATCGCTAACCGATTGAGATTCAACATCGTTATTCATTTTTTACTTTCAAATTCTGTATTTGAAACTACGCGAAGAAATTTCTCACAGTCCTCTTATCTCGCGTAACAAAATATTTCTTCGCTGTTCTTCAATTTGAAAAAAAAAAGTAACAACGTTAGGTAACAATAATAACTTACATATTATGCGTCCACCGTTATCTTTTATTTTAACTCCCCAATCTTCGGTCGCCCCGCTGTGATAAGTTATCGTCAAATCAACGTGATTGAAGATGTAGAATGTATCCGGTTTGTTGTACGTTGGCTAAAGAATTTTTAAGATGATAAGAAAATGCATTTCTTGATACGCGTGATTAACGTTTTGCTACACTCACGCTGAGGCTGCAGAAGTCTTGGTTCGAGCGAGATCCGTGAGCCAGACAACCCATCGGGAATCCGGTGCTGCAGTATTGTCTCCTATCTTCCAATTGGTAGCACCAAGTCACCGGCATATTATCTGAAAATCAAACGTCAACGAACAATAGTCGAAGCATTAATTCCTAAAAAATTTTCAATACATTTTCATTTGAAAAGCCACATTCAATGGTTTTTCGAAAAAAATCCGAGTATAATTTTAAGAACGTCTTTGCTAGAATTCGTGGGCGGTTTATCGACGCGAGGTTTAAAAAACGTTTACATTCGTACCGACTATCCAGTGATGCTGGTAATTCAAAGCCATTCCGCTCTTGAGTCTCTCGAGCTTTTTTTCAGAGCTCGAATCTCCACCGGTGTACTTCTTTGTGCAAACGCTCTCGCAAGTCACGGGTTTCAAGAATTGCAGCTAAAAATTGGAAAAAAAAAATATATATATATAAAAAATAACGATCGATTAATTGTTGTAAAAATTGAAGCATCGAGATGTAAGAGCACTTTAAAGGTAAACCTTGTAAGGCGCGGGTCGTATGCGTTCCCCGAAAACAACCTGTCCCAGGTTCTCCCCCGGCGACTGGTCATCCTTGCTCTCGCAAAAGTCGAAGCTGAAAAAAAAAAACAACGCACAATTGCCAAACTCCAAAATTTTCTTCAGAAAAAAAAAAAAAAAATGATAAAAGTCATAAATATCACCAGACGCAATCGACATCTAATGTAATTGCAGTAAAATTTTGAAATATCAGTTTCTAAAAACTTACTGACTGTACTCGTACGGAATGACCGACTCCTCGGTGTTCAGGCGATTCACGAACATTTTTATTTCTGACTGTAAGATACAAAAATAATTATTACAGGACCAAAAATGGGCCATCTTCGAGTGTCGCCATAGTCGGTGCAATATGCAAGATTAGCATAAGTTAATGAAATGAATCAGAGCAAAAGAAAAGATAGGTTATAGGCATCACGTTTATTTGAATAAAGAAAAAGGGAGAAAAATAGTCTTCGGAGATGTAGCTATGGACTGGTGGGGATTGGAGTGTGATTCATCCATTTCGTTTTTTTTTTTCCAATGTTATTATTATGAACAGAGTAGATACGAACGAGTGATTGATAAGTAACGTGGATCAAAAAAAAATCCTTTTTTTAATTAGACAGAATAGAGATAAATGAAAATGAGAAATGATTACCTTGCATGTATCGGTCGTTTCGCCAGCTTCGCAAAAGTTGACAGGTGCAAGACCCGGCAAATAAAAAGTCGAAGCGCCGTGAATTACGCATAGCGCGCACAAAAGGCGAATCGCCATCGCAATCGCCATCGTATTAAACATTTGCTGTGCGTCTATTGCATATATGTGTATCGAGAACTGGGTGTATGTTATGTCAGCTACATGTAGAAAATATATAAATCAAGATTTGTTCATAACACCGACGACACTAACAACCGAAACGTACGTGAGCTGGGAGTTAACGAACAAACGTCGCAGCACTACGACACATCATACCACGTCGATTGCTGCCATGACACGTCATGGAAGCTCGAACAAGCTCGGCTCGAAGCTCGCCGTCGCGAACAGTCGTAATTGATAGCACGTACAAGGCTCGAAAGTCGTTTGGTGGGAGCGGTTCGCTCAGTGTCGTCGGTTTGTATAGTTGACACTGTTCTTACTCCGAGCGCTGCGGGTTAACGATTTTTAGAAACTTTCAACAGTGATGAGAAGAGAGATTGCCGATAAAGCCTGGTCACTTGGTATACAACACTTTCCATTCGTTGACGCTAAAATGAGCCAGTGTATAGTCAGTGTGTGCCAGCGCTGCGCAGTCTAGCACAGCGAGTTCGCCGTCTTTCTTACCAGGGCTGCGTTCTGAATCCCTACTCGAGTCAACTATAGTTAACTCGCGTCGTTATAATTCTATTACTATAGTTATACTATAGTTGACTCGAGTTGGGTTTCAGAACGCAGCCCAGAGATGAGTAGGGAGATTGGTACAGAGGCCTATTCTCTGGGCTGCGTTCTGAATCCCTACTCGAGTCAACTATAGTTAACTCGCGTCGTTATAATTCTATTACTATAGTTATACTATAGTTGACTCGAGTTGGGTTTCAAAACGCAGCCCTGGTGGTAAACCACTTCCAATTCGTTGAGGAAAAGTGGGCGGGTCCCTGTCCCAAATGTCCCAAGCTTTCAAGAGGGAGGGGAGAGCCGCATCCAACGGGTGGCACAATCAAACACGGATGTGACCGTTCGAGCGCCTTCAATAACAGCCGGGGCTGGAGCAGAGCTGCCAGATTGAGGGGTAGCGCAGATTTTGAGAGGCCCCCACCACACGGTTTTGTTGAATGGCGCGTGAGGAGAGGCAACTCACGCAGTGATGTTAGGAAGCCAGGACTTGTCCTGAAATCAAGGCCATTCGATGCCCTCTCCACCGACCATTTCGGCCGTCGACGGCTCGGTGTCGCGCATGTGCAGCGGCCGCAGTGAGGCGCAGCCAATAGCATCGCTCTGAAAACCTGCCAATCGGCTTGTTTTTCTGCTTATTACTACGGCTTACACTTCTAGTCTGCTAGCTCGCGCATGCGCCAGATCCGATTATCCTTTCGGCGGTAGCGCGGAATGCGCGCAACTCTAATTCACACCAATATTTTAACTGTTTTCCGACCCTCGGTACAGATGCTTGCAAATTCATTATATATTTTTCTAAAGATCTTAAGCAAAATTTATGAATTTATTCAATTTAAACGTCGCGCCGTACGTAAAGGAAGATGGAGGATCAGAGTAATGCCATTGGCTGCGGTACTATCCATGAGCGCCGAGCGCGAGCTGCCTCTCCTCACACGCCGATGGCATCGAAACCCAAGAAGAAGGGGAAGCTCAAAAATGTCGCTTCCCCTCCACCTAACATCACTGAACTCACGCGCCCGCAGCGACACCAGGCGGCATCCATGTACACGCCTACGTCAAGCATAGGGTTTGAATAATACTAGAAGTTCGGTGGTCTGTTCTTTAGTCTTCATGCTCCAGGCTCCTTGAGGATGGTGAATGTTTTGAATGATTCTGACAGCGAAGATGAATTGCCACCGGGCTGGGAGGAACGTGCGACACTCGATGGAAATGTTTATTATGTAAAGTAAGTTTTCACCCAGTTCACGTTGTATATTCATTGGCGAATCACAGACGCCGTATCGTTCATGGGGCTTATTTATATTACCTGTTGCAACGAATGAGGTTAACAATCATCCACCGTGTGGGAAAAGAAATCAAAACAAACAGAAAACCACGGATCTTTCTGATCGCCGGTCAGATGCGTCTAGGCATGACGAATATCAAGTAAATTGTAGAAATAAAATTTGTAGCTATTGTATATTAATGAAATACTGTTTCGTCTTAGTCATTACACCAAAGGCTCTCAGTGGACTCATCCTCGCACCGGACGCAAGAAAATAGTTGAAGGAGGTAACAAAGTTGTACATGCCTTACAGAAACTAAAAAAATATCTCCGTGACGTTAAATTGAATAATTGAGGGAATAGGAAATGAGATATCTGTGGTTTGAAGGCAAAACTGTGTCAATCAATTGTTTCAAAAAATGGGATTAAGTCAGATTCTTGTAATACAGGCTGTAAACAGTGTTTTGGAACTTATTACAGGAAGTAATAAATAAGAAAAATTCAGCCAAATATAACTATTTAGCGAGGAAAACTGAATAAGCCTACTGTTTTTCCATTAAATCAAAAAAAACTAGAAGATTCATGTTTTCTTCCTTCAGCAAGCTTTCCTGAACCTTTTCTATTGATAAAATAGAAACTCATTATTTGTAATGATGTATTTGATTATCCATTGTCTCATATTAGTTGCTGTTGGATTGGTTTACCCAATGAGTCCACTTTTTTTTGTGAAAAAAACTGATCAATGAGGAGAATATGAAAATTGTTTTTGACATGATAATGAACCTTCCAAACCATCATACACGATAATGTTTACCAATTAGTTAATAAGTCGAAGTTATATATATAAAAATGTATGTAATCATAGTAATGTTAGAAGCTCCATTAAAATGAGTAAGAGGGTCGAGGTAGGCAGAGCTGCCGCTGTCTTTTACAAATGCAAACTATAAGCTTGAATGTTTTACACTTTCAAAGAATTTCATAATACATTACCAGCCTTCATATTCGGACTAAAACCGAATGAATCAATGTTTCGAATCAAAACCAGATCAATCCACGACGGGGGGCCAATGGAAAATAATTTTATATAACGCAACCATGTTTTCCTCGCTTTTTGGTGCGTGTTTGCGGGAGGTAGCATATGCCTTTTTGCGGCTTTCAACTGTTCGTATGGTAGATCGTACGCAAAAGTGTACATTTAACCTCCTAGGATGTAAATATTTCCTCTCTCACCCTTGTCAAGCGGACGGAAAATTTTTCTTGATCATCTTTGCGAACGAAAGACGATTTATGGGCTTAGTTGGTTTTGCCACCAAACCATAGTTATTTTGAAATAAATAGATTTCAATAAATATCTTTAGATTCTATCTGAAAATAAAATTCAATCAATCAATCAGTTGCACAGGATAGATAAATTCATTCCCAAGATTATTTCCCAACGTAATACCCGAAGGTCTATCATTTAATAATTTTTAAATTGTAAATACTATCAAAGAATTACCAACCGGCTGGGAAAAGTGTGTGTCCGAAGATGGAAAGGTGATATTCGTCGATCACATGCATCGTACGACGACGTATACGGATCCACGTTTGGCGTTTGCCACGGAGTACAGAGAACCATCGCAGCCATTGAGGCAGCGATTCGATGGCAGCAGCACAGCTCTTGCCGTTCTTCATGGCAGAGATTTGCGAGGAAAATTGGCTCTCGTCACAGGAGCCAATACCGGGATAGGTTACAATGTTCAACGATATTCGTTACAATATGTTAGGGGGAGATATACACCTAGGAGGCCGATAAAAGGTCATTTTTGCGAATTTTTTGTAGGAAAACTATTTAAAATTTCGGATCGGAATTTGAATCAAATAAAAGTTTACACATCCAAGAATATATTTAATTTTTTTTTAATAAAAAATATCAAAAATATATAAAGATATCGCATGTTGCTTGCAGCGCCGTAAAAAAATCTTCTTACACGGTACTCACTGCCGTTTGTTCAAAAATCATCTGAAAAAAAAAAAAACCAAAAAGATTATTAAACTAGATACTATAATCTATTAGATGTCATAGCCGATTTTGAAAATATCGATTTATGACAAAATGGCGAACGTTTCAACATAAGTAACGATTTTTGGGCCAAAAATTAGTTATTATTTTGTTTATAAAAAAAAAAACTAAGTAACGAAAAAAAAAAATCCTATGAACATCTACTAGATAATGGTATACAGAATAAGCACACCAAATTTCAAGGCAATCGGTTCATTGGTTTTCGAGAAATTTTGGGTACCGATTTGAAAAACGTGGTCTCGAGAAAAATGCGTTTGAAAATTCAGGAATGAATAAATGTTAAGAATTGTCGACTTACATGGAATCATCGATACCAGGCTTATAGTGCAGGTCGTCTACGGTCAACGGAATGTTCATGGCTGCCAAATTTTGTCCTCAAACTTAAAGAAAATGTAAAAAAAAAAAAAAAAATCGATTGTTTCGACCATCTAGGTGTATATTTCCCCTTAAAATCGCAAAATTTATTTCCAACGACGATTTCGTACGTTTTTCAAGGTTTCGAAACAGCTAGATCTTTGGCACTTCATGGATGCAATGTCATACTGGCTTGTAGGGATGTGAAGAAAGCTCAGGACGCCGCACAAAAAATACAGGATGAGAGAGAAAACACTAGCTGTGATACGTTACAATTGGATTTGTCCTCTTTGCACAGTGTTAGAGAAGCTTCTGAAAAATTTAAACAGAAGTACAGGTGAATTAAATTCAATGTACATCTTTATCTTTCGTTGATAATTTATCATTCAAATATTTTCGAACGAATTATCTTTATTGTCTCAACAGAATTATAAAATCTTTGAAATTAGGTGATTTGCAGAGTATCAAGCACTTTCCTAAGACTTAGTTTTTTCTAATTCATCCAATAAAGCAGTACCCTGGAGCTCAGTGAGATTATCGTCTTTCAAATTGCAGAGAAAATAGATTTAATTAAACCTAATACATATGTTTATCTTTGATGAACAATTATTTTCTTCTGGTCGAATTATATTCGTTGATTCAGAGAATTATAAAATTTCGGAAGTAAGCCAATTTTTAATCGAAAAACTGACTGTCATTACTCCAAAATTTTGTCGACTTATTTAACTACGTTATTTTAATTATGAAAACGATATAAACGGTGAATAATTTTGGAATGTTGTAAAAATAATCTATCGAATAGTCTATCGAATCTTTATTCCAAACTTCGGTAATTGGGCAGTATCGCGGCTTTTCCGAATTTTGAAGTTTTTCGAAATTTTCTTTTTCGAGGATGTTAGTTTGGTCCCCCAAATGGAGAATCAGGTGAGGAAAGTCAAAAAATGTTACTGAAAATGTTTTTTTTTTTTTTTTTACGTTTTTTGGAAATATGTAACTTTTTTTTTTAAATGTTTGTTTGAGGTTTGGGGTTGTTCTCATGTATCATATGCACGTGCATGTGTGTGTGCATCAGTGTGATACAGAAAAACTACTCCGGAATCTTTGGAAGAAAAAAAACAAATTCAACAATTTTTTTATTCGGTTTACTTAGGTTATTTTGGGTTATTTAGGTTATTCAAGTTATTTAGGGTTATTTATTTAGTTTATCTTAGGTTATTGACGTTGTAGCTCAAGCTGTTCCTGGGTTATAGACGTTTAAGCTTCACGCGCTCACCCACACGCGCGCTTATTCACGCACACGGGCAGACGCAACAACGCACATCCACACATTAACCCATTTATGCATACACACTAGGGTGGTTCTTAATTGGGTGATGTCGGAATTTCCGTGGTTTCCGCCTACAAAAGTAATCAACATAAATAGAAAAAAAATTGGGCGCAATCGGGAATTTGTCCGTTAACCCACGGCGCAATACAATCGAATTTTATAGGAGAAAATGCATGTATTTAGCATTTTGTTGGGGAAATTTTTTGTTACTTCAGAACTAGACATGATAAAACAATTTCCTTCAACAGTATTGTATGAAATTTGATGTTCTACAAAAAAGGTCTCTTGTAAAATTTTCGTGACTCTAATATTTATCACGTGTTTTCCAAAAAAAAATCGCTTTTCATGGCTGGCTTAAAAAAGCAAAAAAAAAACTTTACACGATAAGAAAATTTCATCTGACAGTTTTGTAGGAAATTGAATGCTTCACAAAAAGGTCTTCTATAAAATTTTCGTGAATCTAATATTTATTACGTAATTCGCAAAAAAAACGTCTTTTCGAGCCAGCTAAGAAAAACCACTTTTACATACACACACACATGTGTATATTATACAGGAGAAAAACTCCTGAACCTCGAAAAAAAAAGGGAAGCATTTTTTTTTTCAATTTCGAAAAAACGTAAAAAAATAAGTATTTCTGATGACATTTCCAGACCTCTCTCACCTGATTCTTTATCCAGAGGACAAACTGAACGTCCTCGGAAAAAAAAATTTTTTTGGAAAATTATAAAATTCGGAAAATCCGCGATTCTGCACAATTACCCAAACTTCTTATATCTTCAGGACGCTCCACATATTAATATTAAATGCGGGAGTGTTCGCTCTGCCGTATACCCTCACGGAAGACGGTTACGAGACAACTTTTCAAGTTAATCACTTGTCGCACTACTATCTTACGTTGCTCCTCGAGCACCCCTTGCGGAGCTGTCGGAATTCTAGGATCGTAGTGGTTGCCAGTGAGTCACACAGGTGAGAATTATAAATCGATCGGATGTGATTATCGGCCAATTTCTGGCAATTATTCATTATTGCTATTATCATATTATTATTATAAATTTATATGGGGCATTCCATGGCATTCCGGGTAGTCGCGTACCCTTGACTCAAAATTTTTGCCCCACGATTTTTTCCATTAATATACATCGAAAATGAAGAGACACGTGTTTCGGGGTTTGCCGTTTTCAGCGCCCGCTATTGAGATGCAGTAGATTGGAAGTTTCCAATTATTGACGATATTTCGAATTTCAAATCGATATATCTCGACAACCGCCAATAATAATTAATAAAACCAAGGGAGCTTTTTCTATTGTTTTCACACGGTCTATGCAATGAAAATAAGTACAATTATGTTCCATCGTTTGAACTATTATTAATTAACAAGTAATCGACTAAACATTGAATATCTCAAAAAATACCTATTTTATTTTTCTCATTTTTTTAATCTAAATTCTGTGAATAAAAATAAAACGATTGAGACCACCCTCAACTTGGCTATGGACTTAGTTTAGAAGTTACAGTTTTTTTTGTGATAAAAAACACGTTTAATTTGGTTCATTTCTCAGCGATAATTCATATTTCACTGTGAACTATTGGCCGCTCGTTGTAACGAACATTTGTAACGTATATACGCATACATAAGCATATATAAGTATACCGATATAAGTATATGGGGGATTCCACGGCGAAACCGGAAAGCTGCGTACCGTCGAATCAACATTTTTGACCCACGATTTTTTACATTGATATACGTCGAAAATGAAGAGACACTTGTTTCGGGGTTCGACGTTTCTAGCGCCTGTTATTGAGATGCAATAGAATTAAGTTTTTCAATTATTGACGATATTCAGTATTTCAAATCGATATATCTCAACAACGGCCAATGATAAATTAAAAAACCAGGTAAGCTTTTTTTTGTCTTCACACGATCTTTGCAATAAAAATACGTACAATTATGTTACGCCGTTTGAACTATTATTAAATTAATTAACAATTAATCGATTAAACATTAAATATCTCAATAAACACCTATTTCGTTTTTCTTATTTTTTTTCTGAACTCTTTGAATAAAAACAAAACGATTGAGACCACCCTCAACTTGTCTGTCGGCTTAGTTTAGAAGTTACAGCATTTTTGTCATGAAAAACACGTTTAATTTGATTCATTTCATGACGAGAAAAAGCTGTAACTTCTAAACTAAGCCGATAGCCAAGTTAAGGGTGGTCTCAATCGTTTTGTTTTTATTCAAAGAGTTCAGAGAAAAAAAAATAAGAAAAATAAAATAGGTGTTCTTTGAGATATTCAATGTTTAGTCGATTAATTGTTAATTGATAATAGTTCAAACGGTGCAACATAATTATACTTATTTTTATCGCATAGACCGTGTAAAAATAAAAGAAAAAGCTCACCTCGTTTTTTGAATTATCATTGGCGGTTGTTGAGATATATTGATTCGAAATACGAAATATCATCAATAATTGAAAACCTTCATTCGACTGCATCTCAATAGCGGGCGCTGAAAACGGCAAACCCCGAAACACGTGTCTCTTCATTTTCGATGTAGATTAATAGAAAAAATCATGGGGCAAAAATTTTGATTCAAAGGTACGTGACTACCCGGAATGCCATGGAATGCCCCATACATAATAGGTGGTAAAATGAGTTACGATCAATTATGAGGAATTATCCATTATTACCATTATTTATTTTTCATCAATTACGTCACGTATCACGTTGAGTTACAGATTTTCATCCATACAATCGGCGGAAGACATTCATCCATTAACTCTTTCTCCTCCTGCCTACAAATACTGGTCCATGGGTGCCTACAATGACTCAAAATTGTGCAACATGCTCTTCGCCCAAGAACTGTCAAAGCGATGGCCATCGGTCAGTGTGTTCAGTTGCCATCCGGGAAACATGGTATCTTCGAACTTGTCTCGTTACTCCTGGATGTATCGATTCCTATTCACCCTCGTACGACCGTTCACAAAATCGCTCGTAATAAAAAATCTCACTCATTTATCGCGCTAACCCTCCGATTTTCATGCAACTGTTGATTCGGAAAAAAATGAAAAAAAATTATTTTTCAGCAACAAGCGGCAAGCACTCAGATATTTTGCGCCTCCGCTCCGGAATTGGAAGGTGCAACGGGCGTGTATTTCAACAATTGTTATCGCTGCGAACCGTCAAATTCCGCCCAGGACACGACGTTGGCCGCGAGACTTTGGAGCCTTAGCCAAGAAATGATAATCAACGTGCTGAAGAGAGACAAACTTTGGTACGACTTAGCGTTGAAGTAGAAACGAATAATCGATGTTTTGTTACACATATATTTTTGTAACGTGTAAAATCTTAATGCGAAAGCCTAATCGCGGACACAACGTCGCTTAGTTTCCAAAATCGGTCGGACGTTGAACTCGTTGTATCGAGCGCAGGTAATTATCTTCTCACCTGAATCTTAAGTTCGAACAATCGAAACATTCACGCCTAGATTTCATAAGTCCGAAAAATTTTTTTAAAGCTGTTCCAGCAGCAGCAGCAGCACTAACGGCGAACTTTTAAGATGTAAATTTGTCAAAATCTGTTTATGTTTATTTTCGTTATTCATTGTTCGATAACTACCGTTCAAGACTCGTTTCTTTTCGATTGATCCAATATTAAACGATAGTTTGGAATTCGGTGAAATTATTGTCTCTTTAAATTTTATGAAATTAACTATCACGTTATTTTCCGAAAATCCTTGAGAATGCGACGAAAGCCGACTGCGCCGAGTTTGCGGGCATCTTCGAAACGATACAAGCTACCCTGCAGGTTCACGATTATACAGGACGATCATATCCAAAAAAAATTTTAGACAAAAAATTCAGTGTTCGAGAAGGCTGTCATACTGGACCACCCTATTTTTCTATCGGTGAAGGAGCTCAAGCTACGTCAAGGTTAACTCCATTTTTGCGTCCTCATAAAGGAAGCTTTGTGACGGTCCGAAAACTTTTTTTCGAGATTTTCATGTCAATAGGTTCAGAATGTCCTAAAACATCCAGAAAACACATTTGGAAAAAATGTCCGGGTGTGTGTGTGTGTGTGTGTGTGTGTGTGTGTGTGTGTGTGTATGTATGTAACCACCCTCTAAAATTCAAACGTTCATAACTCGAGAACGATTCAAGCTACCGTACTCAAATTTTGCACACATGTGATGCCTACTAATATCTATGTAATCTGTAAATTTCGCAATTATTAACGCACTTGTTCGGCTTCGACAGCGTTTTGAATTTTCCAAAAAATGTCTGTAGCCACGCTAGCGTCCGCAATTTTCGACATATTCGGCTAAATAGTTTTTTACATATAGAATTGAGTACAAGGACGGTTGGTATTGCATTTGAGCGGAATCCATCAATAACTTTAGATTTTATGATTTTTTGAATTTTTCAAAAAATCAATTTTTTTGCTCTATTTGTCGTTAACTTCAACCAATCAAACCATAATTCTCTGCAAGTATAGGATGTCATTGTGTTATAATACATATCAAATTTAGCCGAGATCGGACCAATGGATCAAGATCTAGAGCAATTCGAAATTTCTAAGTTCCAACCCCTGCAATCTAAAACTAGCTGCAAGTCGAAACTTGCAAAGTGCTTCCTCCGTAATCCTCCGCACTTGAGCCAATGGACGAAATCCTTTATGAGGAAGCCAGAATTAATAAGAAAAAAGGTACTCAGGATCCTCATAAAGGACTTCGTCCATTGGCTCAAGTGCGGAGGATTACGGAGGAAGCTCTTTGCAAGTTTCTACTTGCAGCTAGTTTTAAAATGGAACCATATATTTTTTATTCGATGACATTATTATCGATTTTAAGACGAATTCAGCGACCTACAACACAAGGTCATTCTAGTCACGCAAAGTATGAAAATAGTGAAAAAATCGAAACATATCGGAACAATTACTCTCGAAGGATTCACTGATCTTGATTTGGGTCCACCTACAGAAGATGCTCGAAGTGATGACTCCCGACTTGTAAACATTTCGTTCGATCGCTTTTTTTTTATTTCTTACGATACCAATGTCTCTTATCGGCAGCACGTACGCATTTTCTGTTGACATATCAGTTAGTCACGCATTAACTTCTAATGTGAGTACATCGGATCGCGTAAATGAACGATTTTCAAGAATCTTTTGATATGTTGATGGTGCTATGGCAATGCCGTGAACATTGCATAAACACCCAAGGTTTGTATGCGGCTCGTTATCCAAATACAGTAAAACCTCGTTTATCCGGCCCTCGATCAACCGAGCCTCCGCGTTATCCGAGACAACGGACTGATCCGAGCACTTCGCATTAATCGAGGTGTATGCTCGGATAATACGGAGAAACTCGGATAAAACGTATGAAGCCGCTATGCTTATGCTGTACACGCGTAACATTTTGCGATTGCTACTTTGTTTCGCCATAATAATTTGTACGCCAAAGATTAATCTAAGCTCGTTAGATTTTCACTTCTATATATATTTGTGATTAAATTTCATTTTATCATTTAAAATACATAAAAATCAATTAATATTCGCGAATTTCTTATTTCTTCCGTGTTATCCGAGTTTTCGCTTATCCGAGGTACCTTTTTACCACATTACCTCGGATAAACGAGGTTTTACTGTGGGCAACAAAAATCGTACATGGCTTTTAAGCGATTAACTGACCGTTTCTGTCGCTTACACCACAAATGTTGTCTGAAGTTAGACGATCTTTTCATCAGCGAATGAACGAGTGCTTACAAGTTGAGGGTCGTTACTTCGAGCATATTCCGTTGGTAGACCCAAACCAAGATTATTGGATCCTTTGAAAGTAATTGTTCCGATATGTTTCGATTTTTCGACTATTTTCATACTTTGCGTGACTAGAATAACCTTGTGTCGTATGTCGCTGAATTCGTCTTGAAATCGGTAATAATGTCAACGAAAAAAAAATACATGGTTTTATTTTAAAAAGTGGAGTTGACTTTGACGTAGCTTCAGCGCCTCCACCGATAAAAAAATAGGGTGGTCCAGTATGACGACCTTCTCGGACACTGAAAATTTTGACTGAAACATTTATAGATATAATCAATAGTTTGAGTGCTATTGCTCTGTCACACTTTATGTGCCTCACCCTGTATAAACATTAGGTCTGCTTGAAAAATAAACTTTTTTTTCTTCTTTCAATCAAAATACATTCACGCCAAAGTATCTTCCATCAAGAGAATCGTGTCCAAAGATGAGTCCGATCGGACCGTTTTTAGGGGTTGCGCAAGATTTTTCTAGTTTTCCCATTTGATTAACATGGGAAGAACGAAAAGTTTCCATTCCAAAAATCGTAGCTCCGCCAATTTTATAGGTACATTGATCCGGTTAGTTCCATTTGAAAGCTCTTGAAAAACCGCTTAAAACGACGTGCGGACCTTTGAAATCCGATTGCAACTTCCGTCGATAATTTCTTACGAAACAACAAAATTATTGATGGAAGTTGCAATGGGATCCCAAAGGTCCGCACGTAATTTTAAGCGGTTTTTCAAGAGCTTTCAAATGGAACCAACCGGATCAATGTACCTATAAAATTGGCGGAGCTACGATTTTTTGAATGGAAACTTTTCGTTCTCATGTTAATCAAATGGGAAAACTAGAAAAATCTTGCGCGACCCCTAAAAATGGTCCGATCGGGCTCATCTTTGGGCACGATTTTTTTGATGGAAGATACTTTGGCGTGAATGTATTTTGATTGAAAGAAGAAAAAAAGTTTTTTTTCCAAGCCGGAATAATAAACATCCACCTAGCAAGGGAGTTCACAAGAAAGGACGGCACGTGACCTGTATGAAACATTAAAGCAACGGCAATAAGTTCAATTTTTTTTTCTCAAACCAAGCTGTAAGTTGAGACATGCAATATACTTTCTTCCAATTCGAGGTAATGCACAAATTTTTCCCTGAGAAACTATTTTTGTCAATTCAGCCTGTTTCCCGTGTGAAGTTCGATCCCTCCAACCAATCTTCATCAAATTTCGTACATAGTACGGATGAGTGATATTTCATATGCGTGATTAATGTTATTTGCACCTATGACGTCAATTTTTCGAAGAATTTTCATTCCTCTAAAATACGATCGCTTCTATCGTGATCCACCGAATTTCATACACACGTCGGCTCAACGATAATACATACCTGTAGCAAGTTCGGGTTCAATTAGACGAAGCTGACACGAGCTAAAGCGAAATGTAAGTTATTCAAAAAATGCTCAAGTCCTCAAAAATCTCAACTTTCCGATGGATTTGTTCCAATCTAAATAACCGAACATCCGTGAACATCATGCTATTTGTAAAAAAGTATCTGGGCCAATAATTAAAAATTTCCGGACGCTAGTGTTAACCAAAATTTGTTGAAAAATTTCTAAACGCTGTAAGATCGAAGCGGTTGCTCCAATTATTACAGATGGCATATGTTACTGAATTTGGACGCTCCAGCTCGAAGCGTTCTCGAATTATAGTGTTTGAATGTTGAGGGGTCATGGAACACACCTGCACACAAATAAATCCAGTTATTTTCACGCAATGCGATTTCTGAACGATTTGTCACATTTCGTTCATGTTGACACGAAAATTCTCATAGAAATTTTATTCGCCGTTTCTCCATGTTGAAGCAAAATCGACAAATTGGATCGTCACGCAATACGCTTGTAAAAGTCACAAAAAAAAACGGAACAAGGACATACGAGAGTAATGCAAAGTTAATTCTAATAATAATCGTATATTTATTGTTAGCTGTGAATAATCGATAATAAAAATCAACCAGCGTAATATTGTTGAAGATAATCGGCCTTTGGTTTGAGAATGGCTTTGTCACGAAGACTGACGACCCAACCGGGTTCAAGACCGTAGAATATCTGTCGGGGATCTTTTCGCACGGTCAACATTTCGTAATTCGAATCGTCCTCGATCTTCGGCAATGTGTATCCGTACTTTTGCGACAATACGAGACGTTCGTAAGATACTTTTTCGGGATCGGCCAGGTACCCACGCGTCGCCGCGGCGGAATAATATTCTAGACAATCGATTGGCGGCAACATTCTTCGGGGTATCGGGACGCCTGTAAATTTTTTTTTTTTTTTTTCACAAATAATTGAATGAACTTCGTTTTTAACGTTAACCGGATATCAGCGACGTCGCACCAACCTTTTCTGAAAAATATTTCCGTATCCATAATACACTGGAGACTGTGAACGTCGTAATAGGCCGTTGTTATGGTTCCTCCGTGCTTCTCGATCGCCGCGATCACCGGTTCGGTTGCCCACTGAACCTCGATATTTATTTTTGCTTTGAAGCACTCGGCACCCTTGAAAATTTCAACATTTTTGTTTATTTTGGCTTAAGGGGTTACATACACTTGTAATTTTCAAAAAATCGTTTTATCATCAAATCGAATTATTAGAAGCTGCCAACGATGCGAACGGATTATTATATGGCCCTGGAATAGATGACTCCATGTAAGTTGAAAAAAAAAACGAAATTTACCACATGTAAAACGCTTTTGAAACTTTAAACGCGTTTTTCTCAAAACTATGTTTTCAAAATCGGTGATCAAGATTTCTCGAAAACGGCTGAACCGATCAGTCTCAAATTTTAACACAACCTTTTTAACTAGATTTTTTAGTAATTAATCGAAGATTTTTTTTCTCCGATAAATATTTTTCATTTTATAAACAATTTAAAGCTTAAATTTTCGTTCAAAATCGAGTCTTTTATTTTGAGAAGTCGCCATTTTGTCAAAAATTATTTTTTCGCTAATTCCTTCGATTAGATACTAGATAATGTATTATATTAACGAAATTTATTTGGTTTTTTCATTTCAGATAATCCGGTCCAGAGATATCGTGATCGCCGCAAAATTGGTTTTTTTGCGGAGCTCTAGGAGATCGGCGATAGCAACATTCGCGATGATTATTTTTACAAATAAAAAATATGTAAATATATTATAAGGTTATTATAATATGTACACCAATTTTCAAATTAATAAATTGAATAGTCTGCGCGAAAAAAATTCTTGAAAATCCGTCTTTTTAAAGCCTTCTAACTGTATGTAACCCCTTAATGAAATGTGGATCATTTCTTTTCTTGAAATCAAATGCAATTAATCAATTTTCTTCGATGTCCCGGAAATCTCGTATCTTTTTAAAACTCAGGGCCATTTTATAAGACCACAAATTAGGCCTAATTCGAATCATAAATTCAATATAATTTTATGGCACGCGTCCGACGGAAATTACAGTTTTGGTAACGAAGAAAGAATTATTAATCCGCAGGGGATATTTTGATTGAAAAATGCAATGCTCAACGTTTTTATATTAAACAATTTTCCACTCAGAAACTCCAAATAAATTCTTGCCCGTGTAAGCTAATATTTAATCCGGCAACATGATCAAAATTTTGAGATCGAATTGAAATATGAGATCGAATCGTCGAGAAAATTGTACATTTATTCATTTATATCTAAACGATAGCACTGCACAGTCCGAGCTACCTCATCGGTTAGATGAACGCCGGCGTGCTTGTGATCCGGTTCTATGCTATAAATTCCGGTGTTCAACAGAGTCGTAAGATCTATGGGTCTCGACGTGTTTATCCTATTGGTGTCAATCAACATTTGCAATTGATGCAGGGACAGAGGTGGATACTGTCGGCGTAAACTGTAATTAAAAATAAAAGATTTTTCAATATCGCAGGTCACTGATAAGATTAATCCCAGTAGGTCATTTTTTTTTGCTTTGCCCTCAATGGCTCCTCCGGGGACCGAATGTTCCCCATTTGTTTGCCCTGCGCATAAACTTTTCCATCGACCAGAAAAGGACTTTCAAATTCAACGTTTTTTTCGTTTTTTTTATGGCAAAGACAATGTTGTATCTGACCATACACAATAACAAGGTTGAACTGGTAAAAAAGACGTTTGAGGGGTCATTTATATTTCTTTGTTTCGAAAATCAGTTCAAATGCAACAAGTTGCACAATAACTATGGGGCTGATTGTTGTAAGTCTTCTTTTAATGCAAAAGACGACCCTTGTGGAAAAAGTAACGTGGTTCGGAAAAAAATCTTAACAAATAAGGTAACTGCAAGCAGTAGCATAGAATATATTTTTTTCGTGCTGTTAGCGTGATCCAGGTCACAGGTTTGATCGGGAACAAATTTTTTTTCTCATTTTGCTTCCTGATGAAGGAAGCTTTGTGACGGCACAACAAAATTTATCGGGATTTTTATGTTAATAGGTTTAAAAAGTCCCAGAACATCGAGGAATAACATTTAGAGAAAATGTCGGATGGATGGATGTGTGTGTGTCTGTGTATGTGTGAATGTAACGACCTTCCAAAATGCAAATGTCTATAACTCCAGAACGTTTTAAGCTAAGTTAATTGGTACATGTTGTAGACAAAATTTTATGGAGATCAGCCAAATGGATCGAATTTAAGAGTAATTAGAAATTTATAGATCTCAACCTCTGAAAATTGAAAAATACTTAATCGAACATGTAAAAATTTGTAAACGTGCATTAGCCAACGCTTACTTTTATTCGTTACTTTTTGTTGCTTAATTTGGTAGATATTGAAACTTGCATTCTGCTTTCTTAGAATCCGAAATAGTCGACAAAGATTCCCTCATGAGAAAGCCAGAAGAAAGATGATCCATAATAGCTCCCTTATTCTTGAATCCTCATGAAGCAATCTTTGTCAACTACCTACGATTTAGAGAAAGCAAATTTCAGAGGAAGAAAGTTTCAACTCGCAGCTCGTTTTATTGATTTTCCCAATCGTGATTATCATCTTCTCTCTCTCATGCTTTTTTTTTTTACCACTTTAATAACGGTCAAACCATACGACTTTAACAATTTTTTCTAAAGTATTACCGCTTTGTGACTTGTTTAGATTTAAAAAAACCCTCTTGCGAAACAATAATCACAATTGTAAAAGGTGAAAAAAAAAAATGTAATTTCCAGTTTTACGTCAGCCCTGTGATCTGAATTATGTTGCAACATGAAAAAAATATATTCCATGTCACTGTAAACAGCCCTCATACTACTAAAGATCTTTTTTGTTTGTAAAACGTATTTCTTATTTTACACGAGTTCCCCTTTAGAGTAAAATAAGATTCAAGACAATCAGTGCCATAGTTCTTTCGCAATCCTTTGTGCCTTTCATACCAATTTTCGGGACAAGGAAATATTTACGACTCTTCAAACGCAAGAAGAAATCAGCATGTAAGCCACTCCGTCTTCGGAAGATGGGTAAGGTTACAATTTCGTTGGCGGCTAATTCCCTTTCCTTATTGCTTACTGCTGTCCTCTGTAGTAAGGTTCGAAACCGAATCTCAAGTAGAAAGGATTGTTGCCAGTCTCGTAACCAGGTCTCATGTGATTCATTCGCTGACCAGAGCCTTTGTTACCGGCACCGTGCTTATCGCCGCCATGCTGGCCTCTGCCTCTTCTGGTCTGCGAAAAGAAAAGTAAACACCTTTCTTGGTAGAAATGACCATTGAAGTAATCGAAAAGTGGGAAGAGAAATTGTTTCGGCACTTCTTGAGATATTGCTAATTCGTCGTTCACGTAAATCATTTTGAATACGTTACCTTCTGAATGGTACCGGGATCGGGTCGTAAATTTCCGATAGTTACGCGAGGCAATGATTTCAACATTGTCAACCCGAATTCACGGCCAAACTTAGTACCTGCCATTTTTGTTATATCCTATTTATGGCCAATTGTTGTAATAGATTCTCTAATCAACTGTCGGAGACGAAGAAAGGTACAACGCTGATCAACTCGAGAAGAGCATAACCTCAACGGATCCGAGAACGATTATCGTTCAACGATAAGCAAATACCGATTTCAGGGTCCCTAGAGAACACAAGACAATAGAAGATTCAACTTAACAGAATTTAGCCTTCGAAAAATGGAACAGAAATCCGTCAAGTAGCGAGTTCCGAAGGTGGCCACCAGAGATGAAAAGGGAGATGGCCAGCGCTCGGGTTTCACTCAAATTGTGGTGGCTCCTTTTTCGCGTAACGGCCAAAGCCCGAAACAGAGAGTGAAAGTCGGCGGAAACACCCGAGCCAAAGAAGAAAGATTTACATGGAAGCACAGGTCTTATGGGCGCCGTTTGCACGATTTTTCGCTTCCACGGAGGGTTGCGCTTCCAGCCACCGACGGATTTTGGCGCTGTTTCACCTATCTATGTGCACGCATACACAGCTATCTGGCTTCGCTCCGCCCATTTTCGTCTTGCTTCCACTCGCCTTGGAAGCTATTTACGGGTCTCGCTCTTACCGGACCGAAATCTATCGGCGGACCCTCTCTTTTTCGTGCACCTCTCATATGTTCACTCTATCCCTTCTCGATATCTGGCTTTGCTCCGCCTAATCGCCGTTCTGCTCCCACTTAGGTTGGAAGCTATTTACGGGTCTCTCTCTAGCCGGCGTGGAAGCGAAGCGGCGGATCGACTCTGTCTTGGACAATCCTCTTATGCTCGCACTCTCTCTCATCGGTCCCGCTCCAACTCGCTTTGGAAGCTATTTACTGGTCTCTCTCTTAACCGGCGTGGAAGCTAAACGGCCGACGGACTCTGTTGCGTGCAATCCTCGCTTGCTTCCACTCCCGTTTTTCGGTCTCGCTCCCACTCACGTTGGAAGCTATTTACGGGTCTCCCTCTTAGCCGGAGTGGAAGCTAAGCGGAACACTGACTGACTGACTCAGTCTCGGGAAATCTTCATATGCTCGCACTTTCTCTCTCATCGGTCCCACTCCAACTCGCGTTAGAAGCTATTTACCCGTCTCTCTCTTAGCCGGCGTGGAAGCTAAGCGGCGGACCGAGTCTGTCTCGTGTGATCCTCCTCTGCTCGCCCTCTCTCATCGGTCCTGATCCAACTCGCGTTGGAACGTTGGAAGCTCATTGCTGGAGTGGAAGCTATCGGCGGACTCACACGCTTTTCTGCCCTTTTATTTTGTTTTTCTATATAACCTTTATAATGGTTTTTCAAATCGTGCTCGTTGGGTCCTACACATGCATCTTCCAAAGATTACAAGTAGTCAGCTGATAGTTTCCACCGCTCTGGGGCGAGCAAGAAGAGCGACAGACGGTCAGCCGAGTGTAGCCGACAGGAGCCGATACAATTCTTCGTGCGGGAATGAGGTTGTTGGGCGGTCCAACAAGAGCATCGCCGCATGAGTGCGAGAAAGCAATCGTTATACCGCAATATCGCGAGCGCAAGAGAGATGACGGGGGAGGCGGGGCCTAGAGGTCTTTCTGTGTGTTGGTCTCACCGATGTACCAGCGCGCTGACTACAGGCGAAACGCGACACTACATTTTCGTGCCAAAATCTAACATGGGACCTGTTCTTCCATGTAAATCTTTCTTCTTTGCCCGAGCGAAAGAGGGGAAATAGGGCTACCGTTTACGGGGATAGCATGCGATACAGCGAGCGAGGCGAGCGCCATTCGTGTAGCGGCCAGAATGCCGAAACAGAATGGAATTGGGTCACGTGACGCGTTTTTAACAGCTGAGGTTGAGCGGCAAAATAAAATCCAACCGCTCTAGTCGACCCTGCGATATCACTGGCACACACGTCGAGGATTCGATCGACGTTTCTCATATTTTTTCTTGCGAGTTACTCATTTTTGGAATGACACGTAACTTGCGGTACTCGCAATACAATATTTTGCATGTTTTTTTACAGCTGCTAAAAATGAATGTACGTTTGGACAAAATTACTTTTTTCTATAATGAGAGCGCTAATGGAAATATTAACACATACACACACACACACAGCCACACACGCGCGCGCACGCCTGCACACAGAAAGAAAGAATGGGATAGAGAACGAGACAGGGAGACTGAGAAAGTAACCGTCCTACGCGCGAAACTGAAGCCAACGAGTAAGACGTCAGGCGAAACGAAAACAACAACAATGTCGCTATCCGAACGGAGCACGGGCCGTGTTTACATTCGTTTGTTGTCACACACAGACACACACACACACACACATGCACACACACACAGACACACATATATGTATCATAGACTTATCGGCCTATATCTATATTTCGCCTTCCGTAGCGTCATGGGTGAAGCCATCGAAATCGGATTTCTCGATTCTCACTCGTCCTCAAGTTTCGCCGGCCCGCTTGGCACCCGCCCGTCCCGCGCCGCCCGCCATATGGTGGGCTGGCAATAAGCGGGATCGCAAGGTGGAACGCGGTAATAGCCGACGTTTTTTCAATGTACACGGTAGCATGCCTGATGAACCGAGGGTCACGTGTTCATGGCGCGAGTTACTGTTTTTTTTTCAGGTTTTTGTAAAAGATCTATGATTTTTTTAAATTTACGTCCCAGCCTAGCACTTTTTATATGAAGTCGGAAGCGATCTGAAATCATATTTCACGGTTTTTTGGCAACATTATCTGGGGTCCATTAATTGACGAATTAATGAAAAATCTCTGTCTTCACAGAGTCAACTATTGACCTGCGTCTATACGTACATAAAGAAGTACGATTTTATTTTTTGCCAAACAATATTTATTCACACATTTAAGGACTACAAAAAAAGAAATAACGCCAAATGTATTGAGAATAGATTTGATTTGTGCTCACTGACGGAAAAAAAACATCGCAATTACAATCAACGTACGAAACGTCCCAAGACGAAACGAGAACAACAACATTGTTGCCATCCGAACTGGAGGCTGGAGGACCGGTCGTGTTTACGCTCGTTTAAAGGGCCATATGGTATGATCACATACGTTCTTATACTTCCCTTCATGATGTTATGGTGCATTTTTTATACTTATTCTTATTTTTTATTTCAATGATTTTATTTCGCAATTTTTGTTATAAAATAGAATTATTCTGAGCTCATAAAAATGTTTTCAACTCATTCTCATAGAAATTATCGCATAATGAATTTCTAATTTAACGTTGATTTAACCCTAGACGGGTCATGGTTTTTCAGACCTTTATCGGATCAAGCGGGGTAACGAAGAACCCCATTATGATTCCACGTGACAATCCGTCCTATTGGTCAGAAAAAGATTTTGATATACACCATTCTCTTCGTTCTTCACTAACGAAGAGAATGGTGTATATTATATTTGGTTTTATTCAAGTTTAAATACTAAAAATGTTGTTTAAACGGAAAAAAGTGAAAAAAAATTGAAAAAATCGATTTTTTCACAAAAAGTGGCGCCATTTTGTTTTGCCATCGAGAAAATTCAAAATTTCAAACGGCATTTTGAAGGAAATGAATAACACTTTAAGCTGATATGGGTCATGGTTGGGTTATTTCCAAAACGTATATTTATTTGAACGTATGAAGTTGGCAGAAAAGCAAAAAGTGAAAAGTACGAAAATGAATGCAGAATCCTTATTATTCACAATAAATAGACTTTTATATCGGTTGATCTCTTCGTTTTTCGATGAACAATAAGATGGAATGAGCCAAGTTTTCTTGAAAAAATATTCAAGCGTTATTGTTATGTAAAACTGTTGTAAAAAGTTGAAAGGTGAGGATGGGAGTGTGAATTTAATATACAATTTTTCCGGAAATTTTTTTTATTGTACCAAAACATGAAAAATTGTTTACAAAGCATTTAAATAAATAAACTAATCCATTTCGTCGCAAGTCGTGCAAATCGTCAGCCTGTGCTGTTCGCAGACGGGTCGGCGGCAGTGTTCGCAGGCCACCTAAAATTATCTAAAACAATTTCTAAAATTGAAAAATCATAATAGTCTGTGAAAATACTCTAAATAGAACGATATTTATCAAAAATATAAAATAGACTTATCAGTGCAAAACTCGAACGTTACGGGTCAAGTGGGGTTACTGGTAACCCCAGACGTTCTTGCGATCCTTCTCGTTCGGCAGACAGCGAGCAACTGGCACTGTAGAATGTCACCCCACTCTAGGATAGTCGAAGGGAATTATGTTTAGGGTGCGGACCCAAAATCCAGGTATGCTTGTTCAGGAGAGGCGAATAAATTTCGCGTGGGGTCACTGGTTACCCCGCTTGACCCGCCCAGGATTAAATATTAATAGAGAAACGAACTTCATTAACGTTTTCGAAGATTTCTCTTGTATCGCAAAGTTTTGAAGCGAACCACGCATACCTGATCATTTTACCGAAGATCGGAAAGGACAACTGGTAGTTTGGTTGCTACGTCCTATTTCAATGTAATGTAAGCATCAGGCTAGTCGAATAACTCTTCGTAAAGAGGAGCGCTCCAATATTATTTTTCCGATCCACCAACGTGCAATTTTCATAAAAAATGATAATTTGCTCATGATCCTATGTTAATTAGCATATACACTCAACCAAACAATTGAAGGAACAAGAAATCTTTCCAATTTTTTATTTTTTGCGTGCCTGTAACTTTGCGAAAAATTGTCGTATTGATATAAATGAAAGAGCATTTTGAAGCTTGACATTTCTAGTTTCAAAACCGTATGATGAAAGATTTTTTTTGGCCATTGGTCATGCCACAATCAAGAGAAATGTCGCAAAAAAATTTTTTTTTTAAATTTTCGTTTTTCCAAGTTGTCCCCGGACTCCAAAAATTTTTTTCTGAGGGCATCAATAACAGTCATTTAGCCTGATTCTTAACCTTCAATTTGATTTTTTTTTTCTGTACAACAATTTGTCGCTGAGATATCGGCCGGTGAATAAAAAAACATCTTTTTTCGTTTGATTATCGATATCTCATGAACCGGTAATCTCATAGCAAATCTACCGGCAGTTTGGACAACTCAAATGAATTGCGTAAGAGCTTCAGTTATTGTTTTTGGAAAAAAAAAATTTTTTCACCCCTTGCGTTCACTTCAAAAAGTGGCAAAAAAAGCACTTTTTCTGGTTATTTAGAAAATTCAACAGTCTTTTTCTTTGCAAATATTGCGGTTAGAACAAACGTTTGTGCGTCCGCACTCAGCTCGATGTATCCTCAATAACCCTATTACATTTCAAATTGATCCGTCCATCCGTTTTTCTACCCCCAATTGTTTATTTTAGGCTTCACTTGGAAAAACGCCTTTTCTGCTCTTTGAACATCATCGGATGATTATTGCGATAAAAGAAAAAAAAATCTCTATTTTTCTTAACAGTTGGCATTGAATACTCATCGAGATTGATTTTGAAACTTGAAAAAAAAAAAAAAATAAAAAATTTCTCATTTGAAAATTTTCAAAAAATTCTATGTAAACGGTGTCCGAACATTCTTAATACTCATTAAGATTGAGAATTATTATTTTTTTTTTTTTTTATTTAAGTTTTTTTATTCATCGGCCGATATCTCAGCGACAAATTGTTGTACAGAAAAAAAAATCAAATCCAAGGTTAAGAATCAGGCTAAGTGACTGTGTTATTGGTACCCTCACAAAAAAATTTTTGAAGTCCAGGGACAACTTGGAAAAACGAAAATTAAAAAAAAAATTTCTTTGCGACATTTCTTTTGAGTGTGGCATGACCAATGGCCAAAAAAAATCTTTCATCATACGGTTTCGAAACTAGAAATGTCAAGCTTCAAAATGCTTCTTCATTCATCTCAATACGACAATTTTTTGCAAAGTTACAGCCACGCAAAAAACACGTAAAAAATTAGAAAAATTTCTTGTTCTTTCAATTGTTTGGTTGAGTGTATTTGATGAATTTTATATTTAAAATACGTAGGTATTAAAAAAAAATGGAAAATAAAGTTTCCTCATGGCAGGGATCGAACTGGGTACCTTGCGATTACAGGTCTTGTTCGCTGCCCGCTCGGCTACTCGGCCGGTTGCAAAGCATCTCTCCGTAAGTCCTTATAAGCTGCTCGCAAAACTTCAAAGTCGATTTTCTCGAGAGCTTCTGAATATGGCATCGTACCGCTTCAGCATATTCATATTTGGGGTTTCAACTTTACGTACCATGATTATGAAAAATTACAAAAATCCGACACCCATGTGGTCCCCTTGTTAGTTACTACACCCGGAATAATGGTGAAAAAAATCTGGAAAAATTCAGGTACATATAGGTCATCAAGGACTACATCCTAAAAAAATTTGAAAAAGTTCCGAGCTGGGGTGACACGAACCGATGCCTATAATTGATAGAACTCTTCATATATATGAAGCATTCTTATTCAACTAGGCCACTTTTTTTTAACCCCCCATTTTTTGTGATTTCTTCGAGATTTATTTAGGCGTCCGTTCAGGATTTACCATTTTTTATTGGAAAACAAAAAACTTTTTGGGCCAACGCTTCGTTTGGAAGTTATAGGTAGCTTTTTTTGTCATAAAAAACCCGTTAACCCGGGTGTTAAGAAAAAAAGGTAAAAACTTTCGAACGAAGCGTCAGCCCAAGTCCGGCAGGGTCTTCAAAATGTTGTTTTCGTCCAAGGAATAAAAAAAAAAAATTTCAACAATTAAGGGTACTTTTTTCATGCAAATTTTTACTAATAAAATACGTAAATTCACGAGTGTTTTATGTCAAAAAAATCTATAACTCCCGAACGAAGCGTCGGCCCAAAAAGTTCAAGGTGGCTAAATTTTCGGTTTCTATTTGAATTTTGAACTATTATTAATTTACAATTATTCGACTGAACATTGAATATTTTAAAAAACACCTATTTTATTTTTCTTATTTTTTATCTCCGAATTCTTTAAGTAAAAACAAAACGATTAAGACCACCCTCAACTTAGCTATTAGCTTAGTTTAGAAGTTTCAGCTTTGTTTGCCATGAAAAACCCGTCTATTTCATTCATATCATGAAACTAGCTGCAAGTAGAAACTTGCAAAGTGCTTCCTCCGTAATCCTCCGCAATTGAGCCAATCGACGAAGTCCTTTATGAGGATCATGAGTACCTTTCTTTTTTATTAATTTCGTCGATTGGCTCAAGTGCGGAGGATTACGGAGGAAGCACTTTGCAAGTTTCTACTTGCAGCTAGTTTTAATTTGTAGGGATTGGAACTTAGAAATTTCCAATTGCTCTAGAACTCGATCCGTTCGTCCGATCTCGGCCAAATTTTATATGTATTATAGCACAATGACATCCTATACTTGCAGAGAATTATGGTTCGATTGGTTGAATTAACGACAAATAGAGCAAAAAGTTTATTTTTTG
Organism: Sussaba pulchella; assembly: GCA_963971145.1. Classification (NCBI taxonomy): domain Eukaryota; kingdom Metazoa; phylum Arthropoda; class Insecta; order Hymenoptera; family Ichneumonidae; genus Sussaba; species Sussaba pulchella. The sequence goes on from OZ020165.1 coordinate 9,346,594, forward strand.
AAAAATTCATAAAATCATAAAATCTAAAGTTATTGATGGATTCGGCTCAAATGCAATACCAACCGTCCTTGTACTCAATTCTATATGTAAAAAACTATTTAGCCGAATATGTCGAAAATTGCGGACGCTAGAGAGGCCACACCTTTTTTTTGGAAATTTTAAAACGCTGTCAAATCCGAGCGGCTTTGCCAATTGACGCGAGAATAACACATGGCATTATAAGGCTGCATGAGTGTGCAAAGTTTGAGCGTTGTAGCTTAAGCCGTTTTTGAGTTATAGACGTTCAAAATTTGCGAGGCCGTTACACACATACATACACACACACACACACACACGCCCATACATCTAGACATTTTGCTCAAACGTCATTTCTCGATGTTTTAGGACATTTTGAACGTATTGGCATCAAAATCCCGACAGAGATTTTTTTGACCGTCAAAAAGCTTCCTTTATGAGGGAGCAAAGTTGGGAAGCAAAAATGTTTACCCAACTGTTCTCAATTGCAAGATTTCGAGGAGGACCGCATGTATAAAAAAAAAATCTGCGCACTATTGGAGACCCTTACAACACTGATAAGGGGTCTCTAAGCGATCAAAATTGCTCATTTGAATACCATAAGATTTTTCCGTGGGTTTGGTTTAATTCTGTTGGGAAGGTTTTTTTCGGTTTGAAATTTCTACACCTCACCGACAGAGGATGTGGTTATCGCCTTTGGAAAAGTTAAATCATTATAAAGTAAAGTAATGAGAATGGTGGCAAGTCTGTTTTCGCCAGCTCGCCCCGGTCCCATCTGGACCTCGCCAAGTCGGCTCGTGGCGACTCGGCACAGTGCTAACTCGACACCGACCTAACTCGGCCCCCCTCTATCTCGTGCCGTTCGAACGTCCTACCTCGCCCCAGTGCCAACTCGGCAACTCGGCTCAGGCTTGACTCGGCTCCTTGAACGGGACGGCGGCGCTCGCCCCAAACTAATGGCTGCTCAGCAGCCTGGTGAGATTTCACTGGCCAGAATCAAGCCTGAGCTCGTGGAGCATCAATGGGCCGATGCCTTTTTGACGGAATTCTAATTTAAAAAAATATTATATTGATTGAAACGGTTTGGTAAAAGAAAAAAACGAATAAAAATAAAAATAAGTAAAAAAAAATTAACATTGTCCTTACTTTGCGATGTAAGAAGCGCGCTGTTATCCTGAAACTCTCTTAAAATTCACTGTCGCTGCAAAAAAGAAAAAAAGCAAACAAAATTTATTTAAAAATGTTAAAAAATGAAAAAAATTAAAAATTCAGATAAAAATGTTAAAAAATGAAAAAAATAAAAAATTCAGATAAAAATGTTAAAAAATGAAAAAAATAAAAAATTCAGATAAAAATATAAAAACGGCCAAGTATTATTTCGGGGTTCGGAACATGAATGGGGTGCCGCCAAGAATGAGAGCCACTGTTTGGGGCGAGCGCCGCCGTCCCGTTCGGGGAGCCGAGTCGAGCCTGAGCCGAGTTGGCACTGTGGCGAGGTAGGACGTCCGAACGGCACGAGATGGAGCGGAGCCGAATTGAGTCGGTGTCGAGTTAGCACTGTGCCGAGTCGCCACGAGCCGACTTGGAGAGACCGAATGGGACCGAGGGCGAGCTGGAGAAAACACACTTGCCACCGTCTCGCCCGAACGGCACGAGATGGAGCGGAGCCGAGTTGAGTCGGTGTCGAGTTAGCACTGTGCCGAGTCGCCACGAGCCGACTTGGCGAGGCCGAGATGGGACCGGGGCGAGCTAGCGAAAACAGACTCGCCACCATCCCCTTGAATCATACTAGAGGTCTAGAGTTTTTAAATTCCAAAACGACCGTATTAATGGACACCCTACTATATATACGTTTTCTAAATTCGACTCGTTTGAAAGATTGGCGTTCGGAGCCTTGGCTCGTCGATGTGACGCGGTTCCAGGCTTTCCCCATTCGGACCTGTACCGCTTCGGCTAAAACGTCGGCGATCGACACATTACTATTTCGGAATTTGGCACCGGCGGAACTTCGAACATCGCGTCACAGAGGAGTTAATGTTTCAATTGTCGACGCTACCGTATGAACGACGCGACCACACCATGCTGCGCGGTAGTTTTAATGACCGGTATCGGATGAATGCTGGATGTCCGACGAAAGATGATTTAGCATGCTCGTACGAAATCGTAAGATATTTTTTTCCTACGTTTCATTTTCATTGAACGTTGAGTAAATCGTAAAGTCCGTTATATGTTGCGTGTCCAGGAGATCGCATTGAAATAATCGTGGGGAAATACTTGAGGAGGAGTGTGTGACAGCAGATTGGATTTATTCGGTCGAATTATAATGAGGATCGTTGATAATATACATTAAAAATTGCATAAGTGTACTTGTGTAATTCATCACGACACATTTCGCTAACTTCTGTATTATGTATTAAATTATTATGGAATTAAATATTCCCCTGTATGTTATTTTTTTTTCATTTTTTCATTGACAGTATATGATATGATAACAACCGGCGAAACTTTTCGATGAGAAAGGTAAGTATGAGCGGTGGCCACTTGGGTCCTCATGTAAGTTGTCACTGCATCACCCAGAATATTTCAGATGCGCTGTATTCGAAAGGAATGAAGTATGAATTTTGATTATTCATAGGAATTGCGGTTTGACGCGGCAGTTCGCGCACGGCTGGCGGGTGGTGCGTACATTCATGATCATGCAAATCATCACCACGGCCAGCACCGATGTCCACGTCCCGATCATACGCCACTGCAAAATAAAATAAAAGGTATGCAATTTAATTTGGTGTGTTGTGATTCGATTTTTTTGGCCTTCTTTGTGAGTTCACGATTCTCTTTGTATACGTAGAAAATTATGGCCAATAAGTCGGACAAAAAGTGAGCAGGTTATATCTCTTTTATATCACTATCCATTAACGTATAACTCTGTATACGTAGATAGTACCGTCATTATCCATGTTTTAATGCAGATAAAACACTTCTCTACTGAATTCTTAACACAAACCACACATGCACAAAACGGAATGGATACGACGGCCAAGTATAAGGACCTGTCTGAACACTTTCTTCTCTATCAAATCTAATATTTCGATTTATTATTCTTGCACGTATTTGTAATGTACGGTAAAAGAAGCAACAATATTATAACAATTGATTGCTGGTTCTACTTACGTTTAAATGAAACATTTTGATATCTCTTCGATTTTCCTTTGATTCCTAACACCCGATTTATTTTTCAGCGAGCGATATCGTTCGAACCGTCTCACTTCGTATTTTGCCGCGTAGTGAGATATCGCTGGGATTAATATGCCTACTTATAGTCGCAGCGTCCACCACGCCTATGCGGACACTTGCTCATGGGCGTCGCCAAGGGGAAGGGGCAGCTCCGCCCCCCCCAACTCATTTCTTGGCGATATGCCCTTGCACTTGTTCAAACATTGTTGTTATGGATTCAATATGACCTTGATCACTATATTTACCGTCGATTTCGGTGAGCTATAAGTCCCCTCGTTACCTCGTCAAGGTAATCAACGATTTTTCGTCGATGCTATAACGTGGCAACTTCATACTGGTTATCTCTCGATTTCAATGATAATGAAATTTCAATGAGAGAGAAGTATCGCTATTGCGCAGCGAAGATAGATAAAAATTTACTTGCCAATTGCGTCGTCTAGTTTTAGGAACCACATAGTTTGGTCTTTCAACTAACAGCTTTTTTCGACAAACTTGTGGAGGGGCTGGATTTCAGAGGCTACCCCCCACTCACCAACTGTGTCAATCCGAGCGCTTTTTAAACGCCCATCTTGAAAAGTTCGCTTTATCGCTAGTGTTCCTTTCCTCGCGGACCGTCACATTTGCAGAAATGGCTCATAGATGAAATGCATTCAAGTTTAAATATTCTTGAGATTGATTGTAGAATTAGTACATAATTCATCACTCTTCAATTTGATTTGAACAAAGTAATATTTATCTTTTGAATTTATGAAAAACGAAACATAATTTCAATGATAATATTTGAATAAAAATTTGGCTTTTCAGCTTTATGGAAATTGGATGAAAAATGTTTATGATTAATGCAGGGAATGCGGAGGACGCTGAAGGATATATGGAACATGGAGAAATTTGAATGTTATAATATTAAAATGAAGCAAGTAGTTGATAATGAATGATTTTCGTATAATTTAGGAGAACAATGTTGTTACGACGCATAAAAATTGATATACTCTCTTTTTTTCTCTTTTTTTTAATCGAAAAATATCGACAACAAAACAACAACAAAAAAATCGATTCATTTATCGTAGATAAAAAATGCTGATGACCATTGTTGTAAAGAATTTTATTCCCTACAAAATTATCCTGAACCATTAACACGGTAAACTTATAAATAAACGAGATAATGCGATAACTAAATTGAGTTCCCATTTTTCAACTTAAGTCGAAAAATATCAACCGTAGGCAAAAAATGCTAATGACTATGGCTGTAGAGAATTCTATTCCCTACAAAATCGTTTTCACTCGCTAACGCGTCAAACTTATAAATAAACGAAATAATGCGATAAAAAAAATTTTACTCCGATTTATCAACTTAAGTCGAAAAATATCAATCGTAGACAAAAAATGCTAATGACTATTGTTGTAGAGAATTTTATTTCCTATAAAATCTTCACTCATTAACGCGGTAAACTCATAAATAAACGGGAAAATGGTATAACAAAAATGTTACTCTGATTACACTGACTAAATATCAAGTGTAGACAAGAAATACTAATCATTAAAGTTGTAGAGAATTCTATTGCCAACAAAATTGTTCTCAACCGTTAACGGGGTAAACTCAGAAATGAACGAGATAATGCGATAATTAAATTAGATTTTTATTTCCAACTTAAGTCGAAAAATATCAATCATAGACAAAAACTTGTAATCGCTAAAGTTGTAGAAAATTAAATTTTCTACAATTTTTGTATGATGTATTTTTAGTAAAAAGTTGAAAATGGGCGATTTATCAACAAAAACGGATTCTCCTTAAGTTCAAGATGGCGGACGTAGCAGCGGGATTTTTAGGTCGAAAACCGGAACTAAGACTACCACTGACCACCCCCCCCCCCCCCCTAACGAAAAATGAAAACATCCATCTATTACGAAATTTTTTGTCAAACGGCTTGTTTTTGGTCTAATTTGACTGGGCTAAGATCTATGAATTGGATCGCGACTGCCACACGGGACTCAGTCGCGCACGCTACGCGTTTTATTTTCAACTCATCATTCAAGCAACTAATGATTTTCTTATCGATTCGGAATTTTGTCAAAAGATATTTCAGTTCTTAAGAAATGACGATGTTAACGATGTTAGTTTAAGTTTGTCGTAGCTCAAACTTTCCTCGTTACATTCTTTCGTCAAAAGATAAAGAAACATGGTTTTTACTGCCGATTAGAAAATCAGTAATTTTCAATATGTTGTATCCTTAGTGATTGAGATTATAATCATCACAAAATTCTACGGGATTAAGTGATATTATTCCGATACGATGCCGGCGGTGTCGGCGATTTATGTATCGTAAACATAGATTGACAAAACCGTCAAATCATCAGTTTTTAATTTTTATCATGAACGATACGAACAATATTGAGATTACTTGAACGCGTTTTCGAGCGCTCGTCGAGTTATTCGATCGGGGGGCTAAACTCCGCGCTGAGGGACGAACGCTCGGGCGCCATCCGAAACGAAAAACCATCCACGATGTCTTCGAAAATTTCTTCTACCACTACGATATGCATCGAACTAGCCTTTCTGTGTATATACACAGATGCACGTCTGGCTATTGACACGCACGGGACCCAGTGCAGGCGAGTCCCCGCCTCTATGGGTTGAAGACTATATACTATTAATTTTGGTTGGCCCTTGCGCGTTCGTTTATCAGCGGAGAATCTCGGCGAGAGAGTATATCAATTTTTATGCGTCGCAACAACATTTTTCTCCTAAATTATACGAAAATCATTCATTATCAACTACTTACTTCATTTTAATATTGTAACATTCAAATTTCCCCATGTTCCATATATCCTTCAGCGTCCTCCGCATTCCCTGCATTAATCATAAACATTTCTCATCCAATTTCCATAAAGCTGAAAAGCCAAATTTTTATTCAAATATTATCATTGAAATTATGTTTCGTTTTTCATAAATTCAAAAGATAAATATTACTTTGTTCAAATCAAATTGAAGAGTGATGAATTATGTACTAATTCTACAATCAATCTCAAGAATATTTAAACATGAATGCATTTCATCTATGAGCCATTTCTGCAAATAGACCAGACGTTTTGGACCACCTATCCCCGGAAATCTTTAAAATAATTCCAGTATATTGTTCTCGGTAAAAACATGTTTAAGATTTTTATTCTCGAATTTGTTCCTCCCTTTTCAGGATTCAATAAAAAAATAAAATTTACATTCAATGTGATTATAAAAAGCTATTTTTCAGACATTGGGCATGTTTAAAAAAAAATTCAATATTTTCTTAGAAAGCTAAAAAAAATGCACGCAATGCATGCCAACTCCACGTTGGATTCCGTTGAAACACTGCTACACTAGATGAAAAAGACAAAATTTTAGTTATGTATATATTTTAGATACATATGAACAGCACTTTTTTCCTTTTACAGGATTTGTAGTTTTAAGTAAAACCATTGTATTTATATGTAAAAAATCATTTTTACATAGAGAAAATGAAAATTTGATTTATTATTGAATTTTTGCATCGTGATTCATTATAGTAGTTTTTATGCAGATTCTAATACAATATTGACATATTTTAACCCTTTCGCACTCTCAGACGAGATATCTCGCGAGCAGATACTTCCCGCTTAGCATTTGTGACGAGATATCTCGCGAGCAGATACTTCCCGTTTAGCGTTTGTGACGAGATATCTCGCGTCCCAATTCTTACTATTCAACGCTTATGACGAGTTCGCCAACTAGTCCAAGTCAGTCCTCGATACACGCAGTATTTCGCTACTGAATTAATTTGACCGGCTAAATGGCAAAAGTAAAAATGCGTACTACTATTGATTTTTCCGACTTACCTATCTGTATTTCCGTTCGACGTGAAATACTTCAAAACATGGTGAGATGCATAGAGGTACGTTACAGCGCTTACACCAGTATCGCGTTTCCTTTCGCGTATCGCTTGCCGCGCATATTACGCAACGTTTTGTCGGGAATTTTTTCTATATATAAACTATATACAAACTATATATGAACTATATATAAACTATATATGAACTATATACAAACTATATATAAACTATGTATAGACTATACATGCCCAATACTATATGAAAACTATACATAGTTTATATATAATTTTTTCACTTGGGTGCTTATAAGCACCTTACGATTTCAATATTACTACCGTTCTGTTTACAAAACGCGATTGCCGGCTCAAAAATGCGAGAGGCGGGTTGTAAACAAGCCTCAGACGTACCTTGTAAGATCAGACAGCCATGTACTGGTTGTCACAAACGCTAAACGGGAAGTATCTGCTCGCGAGATATCTCGTCACAAACGCTAAGCGGGAAGTATCTGCTCGCGAGATATCTCGTCCGGGAGTTCGAAAGGGTTAAGTAAAGTTTTCTCAGCTTTGTGAAAATAACATTTTAAAAAATTCAAGAGGTTTTTGTTTAATCCAAAACAATATTTGCAATCATCGTTTTTCTTGGGAATTTTACATGTATAGACCTACACTATAAACGTAAATTCAATTTTTCGATAAGATGCTAAAAAATTTAAAATAAAAAAATATAAATTTCACAGAATACGCAGTATAATTATAACCGAAATGATTCAGAAATAAATGCAAAAAATGGATGTGCATGTATATTGTGAAGGGCAACGTCCTGCAGCTCATTCAAAGATTTCCGGAGATAGTTAAAAACGTCCTCCCGATTTGGTGGAATGGCAAACATACATTAACGCTGGCTGATAATTGCGCGTCAAGCGAAAAACGCTCGTCGAAACAAGGTATTCACGGCGACGTCGAAAATCCTTCCCTTTACTACTATACTTCCCAGCCAGTCTACGATCCTTTCTTTTCTCATTAATGTACTTTCCCACTAGTTATATCGTATTATCATATCTGTTGCATCAATTAATGCTCGTTGATGACAATTTCATTCTTCTGTGATTGAAAAAAATGCAAAATGTTGAATTATCATTGGTAGTATAATATTTTAGGGAAAGGATTGATTTGCCGATTTTTTTGTCACAATGCAGATACGAATATACCCTCAGTGCCGTTTTGAATTACCACGATCAATTGCATGGTTATTTATTAAGTAAAAAAAATTACTTCGGTTTGGTTATCGAAACAACTTCTTACGAAGTTTGTCGAAAAAAGCGGTTAGTTGAAAGACCAAACTATGTGGTTCCTAAAACTAGACGACGCAATTGGCAAGTAAATTTTTATCTATCTTCGCTGCGCAATAGCGATACTTCTCTCTCATTGAAATTTCATTATCATTGAAATCGAGAGATAACCAGTATGAAGTTGCCACGTTATAGCATCGACGAAAAATCGTTGATTACCTTGACGAGGTAACGAGGGGTCTTATAGCTTACCGAAATCGACGGTAAATATAGTGATCAAGGTCATATTGAATCCATAATAACAATGTTTGAACAAGTGCAAGGGCATCGCCAAGAAATGAGTTGGGGGGGGGGGGGGGGGGGGAGCTGCCCCTTCCCCTTGGCGACGCCCATGAGCAAGTGTCCGCATAGGCGTGGTGGACGCTGCGACTATAAGTAGGCATATTAATCCTAGTCCAGTCAAATACTCCAAAAGTGAACGGTCTCTGAGGGTAATACGCTTTTTTAACCGAAGGTAGGGGACTGGCTACAGAATGATACCCCGTTGGAATTTTTGATCTGCAACATCAGCGAATTTCGAAAAAAGGAGTTGAAAACGTTAGAATCATCATATTTCGAAAACTATTGTCTCAATAAAAAAAAGTTTCAAACAAAAATTGTTCTAAATTAAAAAATACGCAAAAAGTTTCATCAAGTCTAACCGCGTATTTTTGCAAATAAGGGCGTAAGAACGATGTAAACCTTCGGGGTTGACGCGCAAATATAGTAACTTTGAAAATTCACAAATGATATAAATTTTGATATTTTGCAATTTTATTTGGTATGTATCGAATCATAATAAGTTGCTCTACATTTCAAGAGAAAGATTTTTTTTCTTAGAGCCCGCGCTATTGTTTAATCATGGATTTTATAATCATTGAACAACACAATTTACTGGTTGCGAATCACTAGGAGAGAGAGCACGCTGTATGTCCGTACCGCTCGCACTCACTGCCACACTTCTCCCACTACAAGAGAAAATGTCGGTAGACTCAAAACTGCCCGCTGTATAGGTAAACACCGCTTGAAAGATTATTTGGAAAGAGAGAAAAGACGGTATCGCTTCTTTCAGTCGCACTCCATCGGCTTCTACCGCGCACTCATCCGGGCGAGCGTACCCACCCATGCCAACGAGTGCAAACGGCGTATCCGACAGGCACATCGCTCTGTCGGTGTCTACGCCAGTGGTGCTTCTATAGTGCCGGGATTTTTTGCCAACTTCGAACATTCAAATCGTTCCTATGTCCTTATTTGCAAAAATACGGGGTTAGACTTCATGAAACTTTTCGCGTATTTTTTAATTCAGAACAATTTTTGTCTGAAACTTTTTTTGATTGAGCCAATAGTTTTCGAAATATGATGATTCTAACGTTTTCAACCCCCTTTTTCGAAAGTCGCTGATGTTGCAGATCAAAATCTCCAACGGGGTATCATTCAGTAGCCAGTCCCCTACCTTCGGTTAAAAAAGCGTATTACCCTCAGAAACCGTCCACTTTTGGAGTATTTGACTGGACTATCCCAGCGATATCTCACTACGCGGCAAAATACGAAGTGAGACGGTTCGAACGATATCGCTCGCTGAAAAATAAATCGGGTGTTAGGAATCAAAGGAAAATCGAAGAGATATCAAAATGTTTCATTTAAACGTAAGTAGAACCAGCAATCAATTGTCATAATATTATTGCTTCTTTTACCGTACATTACAAATACGTACAAGAATAATAAATCAAAATATTAGATTTGATAGAGAAGAAAGTGTTCAGACAGGTCCTTATACTTGGCCGTCGTATCCATTCCGTTTTGTGCATGTGTGGTTTGTGTTAAGAATTCAGTAGAGAAGTGTTTTATCTGCATTAAAACATGGATAATGACGGTACTATCTACGTATACAGAGTTATACGTTAATGGATAGTGATATAAAAGAGATATAACCTGCTCACTTTTTGTCCGACTTATTGGCCATAATTTTCTACGTATACAAAGAGAATCGTGAACTCACAAAGAAGGCCAAAAAAATCGAATCACAACACACCAAATTAAATTGCATACCTTTTATTTTATTTTGCAGTGGCGTATGATCGGGACGTGGACATCGGTGCTGGCCGTGGTCATGATTTGCATGATCATGAGTGTACACACCACCCGCCAGCCGTGCGCGACCTGCCGCGTCAAACCGCAATTCCTATGAATAATCAAAATTCATACTTCATTCCTTTCGAATACAGCGCATCTGAAATATTCTGGGTGATGCAGTGACAACTTACATGAGGACCCAAGTGGCCACCGCTCATACTTACCTTTCTCATCGAAAAGTTTCGCCGGTTGTTATCATATCATATACTGTCAATGAAAAAATGAAAAAAAATAACATACAGGGGAATATTTAATTCCATAATAATTTAATACATAATACAGAAGCTAGCGAAATGTGTCGTGATGAATTACACAAGTACACTTATGCAATTTTTAATGTATATTATCAACGATCCTCATTATAATTCGACCGAATAAATCCAATCTGCTGTCACACACTCCTCCTCAAGTATTTCCCCACGATTATTTCAATGCGATCTCCTGGGCACGCAACATATAACGGACTTTACGATTTACTCAACGTTCAATGAAAATGAAACGTAGGAAAAAAATATCTTACGATTTCGTACGAGCATGCTAAATCATCTTTCGTCGGACATCCAGCATTCATCCGATACCGGTCATGAAAACTACCGCGCAGCATGGTGTGGTCGCGTCGTTCATACGGTAGCGTCGACAATTGAAACATTAACTCCTCTGTGACGCGATGTTCGAAGTTCCGCCGGTGCCAAATTCCGAAATAGTAATGTGTCGATCGCCGACGTTTCAACCGAAACGGTACAGGTCTGAATGGGGAAAGCCTGGAACCGCGTCACATCGACGAGCCAAGGCTCCGAACGCGAATCTTTCAAACGAGTCAAATTTCGAAAACGTATATATAGTAGGGTGTCCATTAATACGGTCATTTTGGAATTTCAACACTTCAGAGCTCTAGTACGATTCAAGGTACACGGAACAATCTGGGTGAAATTTGAGACCCTTACGACACCGTTGATGAGAGCCTCACAGTGATCGAAGCTTCCCATTCCAATAAAATCACTTTACTTTATAATCATATGACTTTTCCAAATCGATAACCACACGTCCTGTCAGTGAGGTGTAGGAATTTCAAACCGAAAGAAAACCTCCCCAACAGAATCAAATCAAAGCTACGGAAAAATCTTATGTTATTCAAATGGGCAATTTCGACCGCTTTATATTCATACACTGAGAGAAAAATCCAATAAAAAGTACCGAGAAAACACAGGAAAAATTCCTAAGCGGCACTGTAAACCTGCGGCATCCCGCCGGTTCTATAAAAATTAAATTCGACTAAATAATTTTTCAGTGGTGTTCAGTATAAATTACAGTGTTACTTCGTAAGCATCACACCGTCAGAACTTTATATTTCCACGTGCCATGAAGGATGAATTTCTCGTCGTCGGTTCTTTAAAAAATAAACTCGACAGAATAATTTTTCAGTAGCATTCAGTAAAAATTACAGTTCCACTGAATAAATATAACAGTGTCTACATTTTTTATTTTCATGCTCATCGTTGGATGAATTTATTAACACATTCGATTAGGGAAATAATTCAAAGGATGAAAATAAATACAATGTTTTTCGATAAACGTTTTTTTATGTTTAACAAATTTAAGGACAGTTAAAGATAATTGTTACCACCAATTTTTTACAATTTTTTTCCATTGATGGCTCTCACTAAGTGAGTTACCTTACAGCCACTCAAATCATTCGACGTCAGTGCATTCCTCGGGTGGATTTCACTGGCCATAGAGCGTACGATCGCGTATGTTGATCGAAAAAGGTATCTTTTTACTATTATGAATTCAATTTTTTTTAAATCGTGGTGATTTTCTGACTGACCTCTATGCAGCCGGGGAGACGTTTTCTGCCTCGTCAACCATTTATATAGAATTTCATCTTTCTGTCCAATCAGTGACGTCTCCCGGCGGTATAGAGGGCAGTCAGGAAATTACCACGATTAAAAAAAAATTGAATTCATAAGTAAAAACGAACGATCATAATTATAAAACTATGAATAAACTAAGATGAAATCTTGAATTATTTCACCCTTTTTAAATTCTCTTGATTGAAAATTATTTTTTGATTTTTTTTCGTTGAAAATATTTGTTTATGATATACTTTTTTCAGCCGGGAGTTTTTAAAATTTTTTAAATTTATTTTATTGTAGCTTTTTTTTAAATATAATTTTTTATAACGTTTTTTTATTATAGTTTATAGATAGGATAAGGTTTCATTTGAAAAAATACAAATTCTTTATAAGGTTTTTTATTTTTCAATTTTTGTAGGTGACGCAGCCCCCTCAACACAAAAACGTTACCACTATTTGAAAATTAGGGTGGGCCTCGAAGTTTCGAATTTTCAATGTTTCGACAGTTCAAAGTTTCGATAGTGCGTGTTTGACATGAAAGGGGCGTAAAGATAGCAGGAGCTGCAAACTTCACGTGGTTGAACGAGCTGTTACGCCACTATACTTATATGTACGTTGTCGAACTTTTGATCCGTCGAAACATTGACGGTCGAAATCTTAACCATTCGAAAAAAAAATTAGACTTTCGATAAATTGCATGTCGAATTTTTTTTTTCGAAACTATGAACGTTCGAGACATTGCCTATTCGAATCTATGGACTTTCTAAACCATGCATCGTCGAAACATGCACTTTTAAAACTTTAGACTGTCGGATCATTGAAAATTCGAAACTTCGAGACCCACCGGAAAATTACATAAGTGTAGTGAGACTTGAGGAAGTCGTGGCTATTAAACGTCTAGATGTTATAAGTATATAAAAAAAAATTCGATATATTATCAAACTTAGTAAAAAAGTCTTGATGATCTTGAGAACATGCTGGTTGTCTTCGACATAGCTGATTATATTGCACCGTAGGATTGTTGAGCGCGGCTGAAAAGCCTTGACCGAGTGTCAGCGCATTGAAGAGTTTTCAAGCGCGGCTTGATATAGCCTTTAACAAACGTCAGCGCACTGTTGAATTCTGAGCGCGGCTCGATATAGCCTTGAGCAAACCTCAGCGCATTTAAGTATTCCTTCCACCAAGTAGTCACTGATTGCCATGGTCTTAAGCAAGGGACGACGAGCTGAATGCTGCCACTGCGTCTAAGGACTTTCTGAAATTGGAAAGAACAATTATACATATTTTGGGCCACAATTGAAAGTATGACTAGAGATGAAAATGAAAAAAGTCGCTTGGTTAAAAGTTAACAATCGCAGAGCCTGGTAAGCAGATGACAATGGCAAAGCACAGTAAGCGGATATAAATATATAAAATGCATATAAAATTTTTTTAAATCGCTTTGGTGAAAGTTGTGGCGTTGGATGTGAGAGTTGAAGAGCGACGTAAACAGATAAATATATAAAAGCAGAGAAAAAAAAGCTAAAAAATTTGAATGACAAATAGCTTTGTTGAAAGTTGTGTTGGTGGACGTAAGAGTAGCAAAGCGTGGAAAGCAGATAAATATAATACAGAAAAACATTACTTACATTACTGTTTTCGAGGATATGTTTCTCCGCTCGTGTGTCAAATTACAATCGGTACCGAGAACAAGAAAAAAAATCACAGATAAGAAAAAACATTCAATTGTATAGAAGAAAAATCACAGATAAAAAACACTCAATTGTATAGAAGCAGAATAATAACAAAATTTCCATTACGAAGAGAAATATTCTGGACTAGATCGATTTACGAACGGATTTTCTATAAGAACAAGGGTGCAAAGTCGAACCTTGCACATTGCTTCCTCATAATTTTGCATCCTCATAGAGGAAGCTTTGTTTTCGTGACAACATTTTTTTTTGAGATGTTCATGAAAACGTGTTCAGAATGTCCCAAAACATCTAAAAAGCACAACTGGAAAAAATGTCCGGATGTATGTATTTGTGTGTGTGTGTGTGTGTGTGTGTATGTATGTAACATTGGTTGAGCGTTCATAACTTGAGAACGGCTCAAGATATCAAGCTGAAATTTGTCACACATGTAGAGGGTTCACGACGCATAGCATAATTTAATTTTCAGAAAAATCCATGCAGTTTTTTCGTTTTTACGCGATTTTTTTAAAATTCAAAAAATTATTTTTGGTCTGTAGCTTCCACAATTTTAGAGATATCGACCTCAAATTTAGTATAATGTTGTACGACCACAGGGTGATGCTCGTCACTAAATTGGAAAAAAATCCATGCAGTGCTTTTGTTTCAAGAAATTTTAAAAGGTGTAAAAAATGGTGTGCGCACTCTAGCTGTCACAATTTTCTAGATATCGGACTAAAATTTAATACGTAGCTGCACTATTATCAAGAGACGTTTTGGATTGAATTTGGGCGAAATCCATCGAGCTATTCATATTTCATGTCATTTTGAAGTTTTTCAAAAATGAACGTAAGTGCTCTAGCTTCCACAATTTTCGAGATATCCGGCTAAAAGTCGGTACAAAGTCGCACTATTATCGAAAGATGTTTCGTATTGAATTTGGGCAAAATCCATCCAACCATTCATTTTTTATGTCGGTTTGAAATTTTTTTAAAATCGTCGCGCGCGCTCTAGCTTCCACAGTTTTTGAGATATCGGATCAAAACTTGGTACAAAGTCGCACTATCATCAAAATATGTTTCGTATCGAATTTGGGCGAAATCCATCTAGGCGTTTAAATTTGATGCGACTTTCAATTTTTTAAATTTGACATGGAATTCACTATGTATTTATTCTGGACTAGATCTATTTACAAACCGATTTTATATAAGAACAAGGGTGCAAAGTAGAACCTTGCACATTGCTTCCTCATAATTTTTCACATTTGCCGAAGCTTCTTCTATGAGGAAGCCAAAATTGATCGACACAGTTCCTCATAGAGGAAGCTTCGGCAAATGTAAAAATTATGAGGAAGCAATGTGCAAGGTTCGACTTTGCACCCTTGTTCTTATAGAAAATCCGTTCGTAAATCGATCTAGTCCAGAATAAATATATGGTGCATTCCATGTCAAATTCAAAAAATTGAAAAACGCATTAAATTTAAATGCCAAAATGGATTTTGCCCAAATTCTATACGAGACATATTTCGATAATAGTGCGACTTTGTACCATATTTCGATCCGATATCTCAAAAATTGTGGAAGCTAGAGCGCGCACGTCGAATTTTGAAAAATTTCAAAACGACATAAAAAATGAATGGCACGATGGATTTTACCCAAATTCAATAGGAAACATCTTGTAATAATAGTGCGACTTTGTACCGAATTTTAGCCAGATATCTCGAGAATTGTGGAAGCTAGAGCACTGACATTGATTTTTGAAAAATTTCAAAATGACATAAAATATGAATGGCTGGATGGATTTTGCCCGAATTTAATCCGAAACGTCCCTTGATAATAGTGCAGCTTCGTACCAAATTTTGGTCCGATATCTAGAAAATTGTGCCAGCTAGAGTGCGCACACTATTTTTTTACACCTTTTAACCCTTAGTCTGGAAACCTGGGTCGTTTTCGTCCGGCCAGAAATCGAATGTAGTTGTAACTGTTGAAAACGGCAAGAGAGGCCGCTACTATGCTTCTGTAAAAACAGTTGGGTACCCTAAGGACCTAACTACCAAGTTTCAGCGCGGGATACCCCCTCTGACCCTTGTACCAGGCAGTTTAATTTTGCTCCGGACGAAAACGACCCAGGTTTCCAGAGTACGGTGATCAAAACTGTAAATAATTTTTTTTCGAATTCCCGTTTGTAAGTGGTCATTGTGAGTGTAATAGTGCAAAAAAAAATATGCGACTACGAAAAAAAAATTACAATTTTTTTTTAAATTTTAAATTAAAAAAAAAAAAAGTGTTTGACCAACTTTGCAGCAACTATCTATGTGTTCGACGAAGTAATCGATCTACGATACGTTTCTTTTGGGAATGCTTGACCAGGCGAGCGTAAACTCGTGTATATTGTACAATTTTCTACCTGAAAATAACAGTCGAAACAAACGAGAGTTTTTGAAAGATCTCGTCATGTCTCTGATAAAACCCCATCTCGAAGAGCGTGCAAAACAACCAAGATTGCACAAAGTTTTATCTGAAAACATTCGTGAGGTGCTTTTCGGAGCGGGGCTCCATAATTCTAGTGTTGAGGTCGGTCAGCGAAAAATGAATGAAAGAAAGCGATGTTATTTCTGCCCGTTCGAGAAAGATCGCAAGACCATTTATTGTTCCGCAAAATGCAAAAAACCGACTTGCGATAACCATTGCATTTCATGTTGCGCACCGTGCTTTTCGTGACGTGTTATCAATAAAACAATAATTGAGAAATGTAACTTTTCACTTTCTTATAATAAAAAGAACATACAAATTGAATTACTATTGATTTCATTTATAATTTTTAATTATTATACAGTTTTCACTGTTTTTTTTCTACGACATATGGGGCTAATTCATTACCAATTTTGAGATAGCAAAATTAAGCATTTCATTTCAAAATAATTAGATGCCATATTTTTTTTATAAAAGCGACACTATTCTCCTTCAATATCCATTTTGAATCATTTTGATATCATTATTTTTCATAAAGTTATGATTTTATAAGTAAACTATCGACTATGTCCTTAGTTGCCTTATATTTTGTATTAAAAAAATATTCAAAAAGTAAATTTATCCCAATTTGATAATTGAGACTGAAAATTTAAGGTTTGAGGAACCTTTGTGAATTTTTTCAGATTTTTCGCAGAACTTTAACAGTTTAAAAAAACGCCAGGACGAAAACGACCCAGGTTTCCAGACTAAAGGTGCTAAAAAAACGTTTCCAGACTAAGGGTTAAAATTTCTTAAAACAAAAGCACTGCATGGATTTTTTTCCAATTCAGTAACGAGCATCACCCTGTAGTCGTTCAACATTATACTGAATTTGAGCTCAATATCTCTAAAATTGTGGAAGCTAGAGACCAAAAATAAATTTTTGAATTTTTTAAAAATCGCGTTAAAACGAAAAAACTGCATGGATTTTTCTAAAAATTAAATCATGCTATGCGCCGTGAATCCTCTACATGTGTGACAAATGTCAGCTTGATATCTCGAGCCGTTCTCAAGTTATGAACCAACCAATCAATCAGCTCAACCAATGTTACATACATACACACGCACACTCACACACACACACACACACACACACACACACACACACACACACACACACACACACACACACACACACATGCACGCACGCACGCACGCACGCACGCACGCACGCACGCACGCACGCACGCACGCACGCACGCACGCACGCACGCACGCACGCACGCACGCACGCACGCACGCACGCACGCACGCACGCACACACGCACGCACACACACGCACGCACGCACGCACGCACACACGCACACACGCACGCACGCACGCACTCACGCACGCATGCACGCACGCACGCACATACATACATACATCCGGACATTATTTCTAAATGCGATTTTTAGATGTTCTAGGACACTTTGAACACGTTTTCATGAACTTCTCGAAAAAAAAAATGTTCACGAAAACAAAGCTTCCTCTATGAGGAAGTAAAAAATAACAAAATTGCCATCACGAAAAGAAATAATACACAATACATATACCGCACGATAAATATCCGAAGTGATCCCGTTGCTTATCGCACAGTTAACCCTTTCACGGTAACGCTTTTTTTTGCCCCCTTTAACGGTAACCGTGGGTCGAATCGACCCAAGACCCTAAAATAATGGAAAAAAGCATCTAAAAAATCTGAAAAAATTCTTATATGTCGTTCAGGGTTTCTACTTTACAATAAAAATTTAATATATGAAGTTTCCGGAATTTATTTATAAGATAATTAACAATAAACAAACAAACTCTGGGAAAAAAGTATTTTTGTTTAAAAATTCATAACTCAGAGACAAATTATCGGATCGACATTTAAAAAAAAGCAAATTCAAGCTAAAGAGTGTGCCTTTCAAGAAAAAAAACTGCAGAATGATACAATAAAATCAGAACCCTTATTTTTGTACATGAAAATGTGAATTTTTCGAGGTGTGAATTTGGAGGTTTTTGCTATAGAATACACACATTTTTTATATAAATGTATTTATTTCGACTTAAAAACGTACAAAATCGATGTATATCTTCCAAAAGCTACGATGATTAATGCATAATGCATTGGGAACATAAACTTTTTCGGTGATCATCGCAGAGTGGTAGTTGGCACCTTACGCAGCAGTGCAATGTTTTTCTATCTTTCGTGCTCGAACATTCGCCACATTTCTTTCTCTTCTCTAATTTCCCGGAGGATACGAATTCATTCCGTGGCTCATCGAGATTTTCTTTAATCTGGGAATGAATTTGTCGAGGAAGGCAGGGCAATGATAATCGATCTCGCATGTGTCCCATCATCAAGCTTCGAAGCAAAGGCTTTAAAAAATTACGACGATCTTTTGTTTGCGTCGTTGTTGCTGCGAAGTTATATAATATGCAAGCATTAACAGACGCTTGATCGAGCATGCCCATAAAAATCGCATGGCCCATCGCCGAGTTTTGCGTGCACATGAAAAAGTGCCACACAAGAAATCAAATACATCCGTACCGGATTTCGTTTCGTTATAAAATTCGATTTCTACACCACGCAACATGTTTTTTGTTCAATAGACAGTGAAAATAGACTTCAAATAACATAAAAAACACAAAAAAATGAAAAACTTACCTGGACCGCTGATCCGCAATTTTCGAACGTTAACGGTAAACGTGGGTCGATTCGACCCAACGCTAACTTAATGTGGTCACAACAGAGCACCAAGTGGGGCTGGGGAACCGAAACCTCGCAGGATGGTTCGACCCTAGAGCACAATTTTTTAGGTGGGGGTTAGGCCCCGCTCAGTTGCCTAGTTCAAAAATGCGGGAACTTTGAAATTTCGGCCTGGGTCGAATCGACCCCAGCCCTTGTACAAAATTATTATTGCATACAGTTGGAAACGATTGAATGCTGAATCGTTCCCAATCGTTCTCTATTGAGGTATTCTTTTTCCAATCATTTGCAATTGTTCCTAATAGCTCGAGAGATTTTCAATCGTTCTCAATCATTCTTTTTTCAATCGTTCCCAAATGTTTCTTATCAGTCAAGCGTTTTTCATTCGTTTCCAACCATTCCCAATCGTTCCCAGTCGTTTCAATTTTATCAATAGAGAATCAAAAGCGATGCCATCTGTCATCAGTATCATAACACCCGCGAAGAAGAGACCGACATCCACGGAGCTCCGACGAATCCTGGGAATGAAATATTGACACCTGAAGACCGGTTACAGATCTTTGATTGAAGAATATGATTCGTGACGATCGTTCCCCTACTCCCAGCACTTCGGGTGATGAGGAACAATAATTAACAATCATTCTCAAACAATAATTATTGTTCAATAAAAAAAAAATCAAGGATTAGTGGTTCTTGTGATACGACTCGATAACATTATTTATAAGAATTTTGGTGGCAATTCTTCGATTACAGGAAAATAATTTGGATTGCAAATTTCTAATGTTCTTTGAAATTTGGGCAACATTGAAAAAAAAAGTGGAACAATTCTGCTCAGAAATTGGATGGACGTTTTCAAATAATTCCTTAAGCCAGCGTGCTGCTACTAATACGCATAACCTATAAATCATACGTCCCCATTGAGAACGGTAGGAAACGATAGACGGCTTCAATCGTTCCGAATCGTTCAGGACCCAAACCTGAGTGTGCCACCCGTTAAAGACGCCCCACCACAACTTGAACGACGTTCTCCCCACTCCCTTGAAAATGCATGACGCCCCACCACGCCGCCACTTACTTGACAGTGGTGGGACGTCATGCATTTTCGACGAATGAGAAGCAGTTTTACCCCCAGAGAATAGGCCGCTGTATCAATCTCCCTACTCATCTCTGATCTTACTTCACGTTCGCGTATACTAGTGGCCATACCCTGGTGGGTCCCGGGTTCGATTCCCGCTGACACCAATGGAAATTTTCTAAGTGTTTTTCTGTGCTCTCCTGGTGGTTCGGAACCCACCTTAAAAATAGTAGGTCCACTGTATGATAGAAATATTTTCTGAAAGAAGTGAGTGGCACAGGTCCCCATCGTGGGACGAGCCAAATAAGGCAAAAAAAACACACACACACACCACTCCAAGCTATGCCCGTACGCGAGCGGTTCAATGCGGCCGAGAATTTGCTTTCGGCTACCCAGTATACGCTAAACAAGCAAAAACGACGGCGTCTTTTCCTCGTCGACCACGAGGCGTCGCCTATGCACGGCCAACGAATGAGAAGCAGCCGGAATTGACGATATACGGCTCTGTACCAATCTCCCTACTCATCTCTGGCTGGAGAAAAATAATTCGAGCATATTCAGGATATTCAGGCGACCATCTTTGCCGCACTTATAGCAATCGTAATTTGTTTGTAATTAATTAATGCATTTCCGGGGCACTCCGAAGAATCATAAAACTGATTTGAATCGATGCGATATTATTGAAATATTTAGGCATCGTTTTCGGTGTCATTATTGTACTAATACAATAATTATATTAAGAGTAAGGGCTACTTCGGTCGGTAACAGAAAACTGTAATGTATTGTTTGGGTCCCCAATTGTTCTGTCGAATAAAACTTCGTATCGCAGACCTGCGGCTCAGAATTTTGCGGTCAATCGTTCTCATCTTTGATCCAAGATATTGATTTTGGCGACAAACAACGGTTTGCCATGATTGCGGCTATCTCTCTCGCACTCACCGATGTATGCCATCGCCTTAACACAACCGAGTCTTTCTAGAAACTTCGAAAGCAGTTTCGAACTTGGCCGTTGGCCGTTGTCCTCGCTCGTAACTCGATGTGCACACTGTATACATAATAAATGCATTTTCACGGAGCTATATGGGACTGTTCCAACACCAGCAATAAACCTGCAGTGCTCAGCTGTCATTAATTTAGTTCGATCGTCGTAGATTTTTACAATCAAACTGTCACCACAATTATCACGAAATGGCTGAAAAAACGTCGAAAAAGAATCCTTGGTCAGCTTTATCGACTGTAAACACATTCGACAAAGGTTTGTTCAATCTAACCTATTATTTCTTACCCGCGGAACTTTGAATTTTTCGAATTTCGAGACTACTTGCAAATTGTAGATCTTTCAAATCCTCTTATTCTAATGGAAATATTAAGAATCAAGATCATCGACGTAGCTACGAAAATAATTGTTTATCCAAATGAAAACAGTGATGAAAATATTAATGCAAATATTAAGCCATTTTATCCTTTACCTTGTCCAATTTGTCTATGTTTAAAAACTTTTTTTTTTTTTGTTCTGCTACGAAAATCCAGTGAGATTAATCAATCTTTGTCATTCGCTAGCAATTCCGGTAAACTGTTGGTATTAATGTTAATTTTATACTAATGTCATTGCATCCGGATTCAGTGCAGTGTTTTAAGGTCATTTGGGACAATGGAATTTTGCAATATCACTTTCCGAGCAATTCAGAGGCCGATGTTGGATAAGAGTTTTAATTCGTTTAAATGTCAGAGGAATCATACAAATTGATTCTTCGACTAAGATAAAAAAGTTTGGAAAATGTAATTTTCTCTGTACTTATTGGCTTATTCTTGAAATTTGTATGTTTCTTCTTTCAAGGGAATCAGTCCTTGAGCACTCGTCGATTGGACAACACAGATATGAAGAACGGAGGCCAAATCGTCGGGAGAGTCGCACCGTCCACCAGTTTGTTGATCGAATCTCTTATCAAGCAACTGTGCACAATGTTCGAAGGCGATCTCGATAGAAGAAACAAACTCTACTTTGGTAAATTGTGGAATTATTCTTGATTTCATATTTTTATTAGTCAATTTTTATATTTCTTATTATTTTGGTTTTTTGATTTCTTATTTTTATATTTGTATTATTTTTATTTTCGTTCTGTATTTAAACACTTTTTCTATTGTACAATTTTTTCTTTTTTTTTAGCTATATGCGACAGATTGCACGAGATGAAACTCATCGACGGATCTTACAATCTCATAGAGTTTGAGATGATGAGGGGACAGTATCAAATCGCGCTCTACAAACTGGTGACCATTGCTCGTGCATCGACGGGCAGTGAAAGTCCGCTTCATGTTCCTAAGTACGAGCATCTTCTAACTCATTTTCGTTTTTTTCTTCATTCCAATTTCAATTTTTCCTGATGACACAATTGACTGCGTATAATGATCCGCAAGGATTCAACATTTTCAAATCTATTCTTAAATAACTTCCAATCTCCAAGAACTTGTTTTTAGTTATCTTTGCCCGATTACCAATAGAGTTCCGAACTATTTTATATTTCGTCGTGATAATTTATTTACAATAGGTAATACGAAGTATTTCCAAAATTTGGAATCGAAGTGAAAATTCTGATACGTGCATCAATAGGGTGGTCTGAACTAGAATGAGCAAGACTCTTTCGAATTTGATTAGGGGCAATCTTAGCCATTATTATATGTTGAAACAGGTAATGGGTTTGATCAAAAAGGGATCGAAATTATGGCAACAACAAAAACAGTTCATTTTACAAATTGTAAGTGGACATCGAAAAAATCATCCGGACGCAAAAAAAAGAGACAATACTTAAAAATTTGTAACTCGTTTAGAAAATTATCTCATTCCAAATACATTTATCAAAAAAACGAAGAAGCAAAATAAAAAAAATTTTTGAAAAAAAAAAAATTATTATTATTATGGTGATGTTATACAAGATTTTGCGGGTAGGGGTTTGGGAAATTTTGTCCATGTAGCAACATGCTTGTAAACAAATTTCTCCAAATTTCAAGATTTTACAAACATATTTAGGCCCACAGTAAAATAGTGACTGCAAACGCAGGAAAACTCCATGTATTTTAAATGGAAAACTTTAACCCCCGTGGTCAAGGGTCAAGCATTTTTTTTTTAATCCGAAAAAATGACAGCATTACTTTTTACGTATTTCGAACCGATTTAGGGGGCGGAAAGGGTAAAATTAATTTTGACCCCGATTAAGGACCACCCTAGTGCATCAACTTGTAATAATTTATTGATTAATCAACAACCGTGTTAACGCATGAATTAATCAATAATTTTATCAATCATCGTATCGTACTTAATATCGCGTTTACATTTTTCGAACAATAATTTTTTCTCCAGTTGTTTGATGACCGAAAGTTCGCGGTACACCAGAGAGTTCAAGGAGATTGGGTTCATTGACGCGGGAGCGTTTGGCAACGTGTACAAGGCTTTGCATCGTCTCGACGGTCACGAATACGCGATAAAGAAGATCGTCGTGCGTTCCGGCCGTGTTAAAACGATAATGCAACATCTCGAAGAAGTTAAGACGATAGCACGATTGAATCACACGAACATAGTTTCGTACAAGGGAGCTTGGATAGAAACCAAATTTCCGGCAAATTTTGTTCCGAGTTTGACGAAATTCGATGAACGAAGTCGCGAGAGCTCGGGTTTGTCGAGAGACGTCGACAAAGGCCGTAAAAATGTTCGAAGTTCACGTGGCCGTGGGAACGTTAAAAGAAAAAATTCGTCGAAAAATCATTCGCTAAATGTCGCTCATAAAACTGGGGTTCGTGTATCCATCGAGAATAATCGTGGAACAGGTAAATGCGAGAGTACCGGTGATTTTTTGGTAACTCACGATGTTTTACGAACGAACGTTTTCGTCGATTTAATTCCACGACGAATATTATAGGCGAAAGAAACTCGGAAAGAACACGTTCCAGGATCGTCGAAGACGGATATTCGGATATCGTATCGTTTCGAAATGACACACGGGATAGTCAACGTAGCAGTGATAACGAGGCTGAATCAAGTTTCGTGGATGAGATCAATTGCTCCGAAGATCGTGAGAATAGCGATTCGTCCGACGAAGGAGTCAGCGAGCATCGAATTATTCGATATGATTCGTCCACGTCGACGGTTTGTAAATTGTATTATGATGAAGATGAAATTGCAGTGATGGCATTAATGGTTGACACGTGTTTCTTTGTCCTTGAAGTTGGTACGAAGAGTACGAACTATCGCGAGAGAACTGTGGAGCTGATTGTTTTGAATCTTTCTTTGCTTTAGAAGATAACTTGGGAATCGCGGAAAATGTTCAAAAAAAATAATTCAATAAATATTCAGGTCACAAGGTTTATCCGGAACAAAAGTTTTTATTCCGTTTTAGGACCGTGAAGGCCTAAGGAGGACTTGTGAAGACAAAAATAAGATAGTTACGGAAATGGTCATACTTCAGAAAAATCATGTTATGTTAAAATCATATATTCCTGTGTTTATTATCAAAACATGATCAAAGTTATAAAAAAAAACTTGGTGAAAGATAATGATGATCCAGAAAAATAATGAAAACATTTTTTTTTTTTTTGTTTCAGGTCAGGTTGACCTAAATCACGCCCATCGCGCGAAAAAAAAACGTGTTTCGTTTTTTCGAAGAATTGTCTTTCAAAGTAAAAAAAAAGATTTAACGCAATCAGCCCCATAGTTCTCATGCGATCCTCAGTACTTTTCATACCGATTTTCAGAACCAAGAAACATGTATGATCCTTTAAGGGGGGGGGGGGTAAGGTTAATTCGGCGGAAAAGAAGCATGTTTTTAAGATTTTTTTCTAGCGATACAAATAGTGTAAATTTATTCAATCAATTTCCATATAATAATACAACATTTAAACAATATTTTCCTAAATTTTCATTCCAAAATATTGAAAATTAGGCGGGTGACAGTGAATCTCCGGAGGCGCCTCGAAAAAAAGTTGCTTTGCGGTGTTCATCATAACTCGCAAAAGAATCATCTGAAACAAAAAAATCAGAATGCATTCGTTAAAGGAGATGTTTCTCGAGGTAATCACGATGGGATTTTTTCCTTTTTTGATTTTTGATTTTTTCGTAGCACTTGGAAGCAAAAAAACCGATTTTCGCTATAAAAATCAGCTAATTTCTTGCTGTAAAATTAATAATTATTAAAAAAAAAAAAAAAGCTCTCGACATTACCTGATGAATCATGTGAAGAAGTAGTGTGCAAAATTTCAAAACGATTGGTCCAGTAGATTTTGCGTTATCGTGAACACGGACTTTTTCGAGGCGCCTCCGGAGATTCACTGTCACCCGCTTAATTTTCTATATTTTGGAATGAAAATTTAGGGAAATATTATTTAAATGTTGCATCATTATATGGAAATTGATTGAATAAATTTACACTATTTGTATCGCCAGAAAAAAATCTTAAAACATGCTTCTTTTTCGCCGAATTAACCTTACCCCGCCCTTTAATGTGTAGTATATCAATTTGAGAGAATAAAACGAGATATTCAATTTTTTTTTCATCCCCCAGCAATATGCAACTCTCTACATTCAAATGGCTCTGTGCGATCAAACTTTGCGCCAGTGGATAGACGATAGAACCGAATCGACACCGATTCCGATCGTTACGGCGATAATCACGCAGATACTCAGCGGCCTCGAGTACATTCACTCGTGTGGCATAGTTCATCACGACATAAAACCGAAAAACATCTTCATCTCGAGTTCGGGAAATCTCCAAGTACAATTGGGCGATTTTGGCTTGGCCTGCCCTCTCCAGAGAGAGAGCCATCATTCGGGACTCGGCACGCCCACATACGCGGCACCGGAACAATTGAATGGCAATTGTGACCCAAAAGTACTTATCATTTTCATTTTTTATTATTCTTATAATTTCCAAATTTATACACAGAAGAAATAACATTTATATCGTGAACATTTGTCTGGAATCTCAATTAGTTATCAGGTACATGTATTTTTTAAACGTTTTTCTTTTTTTTTTTCACTTTGCCATTACAGAGCGACGTTTACAGTCTCGGTATAGTAATGTTGGAACTCTTGGTTCCCATGAAAACCCATATGGAACGTAGCCGAGTAATAGCTGCTTTGAAATCCGGACAGATACCGACAGCACTGGCTACAAATCATCCCAAGTGGGTGAGTATATTCCCGTCGTATATTTTACATTGGTCAATTTTTGTTTAGTACGCTAAAAATTGTTCGAATCGTTTATCGAATAACGCACTTTTCTTACTATACAATGTAGAGATTACATTTTCAAAGTGCAAAAAACATCGATAATAGTTTTTTCGTTCCTCGTTTCTCCGTATTGTTGCGTAAATATCACGGACGAAACTTTGAATGCATTTGTTTTTTTTTTTTTTAATTGTTTCCCAGGCACAGATAGTGAGTCAGCTGGTTCAGAAAGATCCGAAGAGTCGACCGACGACGACCGAATTATTGAAAAACTTGAGCGAGGACAAAGATTCGGTGATAGCAAAATTGAAGGAAGAAAACGTTAAGAAGGACCAAGAAATACGAGAGTTGCGAGTCAGGCTGGAACAATTGCAAGAAAAGTGCAGCCAACTCTCGGTTTCGTTGAACAATACGTAATACAGCGCGTTATGCGTTTCGTAATTTATCACATAATTTATAATACGGTGCGACAACGACTTACAAAATTGGTTAATGATAAGTTACAAAACGACAAAACGTCATAGTGGCTCGATACTTATATTTTCACATACATTCATTTACGGATGATTTTTTAGTCGCGAAAATTCTAGTTATCTTCATCAATTCGTCGACGTGATTTTGTAAATATACCGGCGGTAAACGTATGCGATAATATTTTATTTATGTTCATAAATTTGTGATATACCTCATAGATGTACGATTGTAAAACGGTCCGTTTTGGATGTGCCATTTTTTTATGTTAAAGGGGGGGGGGGGGGGGTAAGGTTAATTCGGTGAAAAAGAAGCGTTTTTAAGATTTTTTTCTGGCGATACAAATAGTGTAAATTTATTCAATCAATTTTCATATAATAATACAACATTTAAATAATATTTTCCTAAATTTTCATTCCAAAATATTGAAAATTAAGCGGGTGACCGTGAATCTCCGGAGGCGCCTCGAAAAAGTCCGTGTTCACGATAACGCAAAATCTACTGGACCAATCGTTTTGAAATTTTGCACACTACTCCTTCACATAATTCACCAGGTATTGTCGAAAGCTTTTTTTTTAATAATTATTAATTTTACAGCAAGAAATTAGCTGATTTTTATAGCGAAAATCGGTTTTTTTGCTTCCAAGTGCTACGAAAAAATCAAAAATAAAAAAAAAAAATCCCATCGTGATTACCTCGAGACACATCTCCTTTAACAAATGCATTTTGATTTTTTCGATTCAGATGATTCTTTCGCGAGTTATGATGAACACCGCAAATCAACTTTTTTTCGAGGCGCCTCCGGAGATTCACTGTCACCCGCTTAATTTTCAATATATTGGAATGAAAATTTAGGAAAATATTGTTCAAATGTTGCATTATTATACCGAAATTGATTGAATAAATTTACACTATTTGTATCGCCAAAAAAAAATCTTAAAAACATGCTTCTTTTTCACCGAATTAAAAAGGGGGGAACCCCCCTTAATAAACTTTTTTTTTCTTTTTTTAAATATAAATATTTCAATGACTAGCCGTTCATCCCTCACGCTTGATAATTAGCTACAAAATTGATTGAAATGCATTGCTATTAATTTGTATCATTGAGAAAAAGTATATCAAGCGTAAGTTTAAGGGCTCGATCGGGAATATCTGTATCGATCCCTGAAGTATCAACCGACAAAATGTCGCATCTCAACACGTGATGTCCCAATCGGTTCGGTAAGACATTATTTTGCACTTACGTCAGGGATACTTCAACAAACCAAAGAAAATGTCGACGTTGTTGTTAAATCGATCCTTGCCAGCAACATTAGTTCAGTGTCACTCGCAAACCCTGAAACTGCATTCAAATCCTGCATTTTTTTCCCTACATCCGTCCAACGCAGCAAACTGGTAACCCTAGACGGTTCCTTTTTTTTTCGCCTTCAGCCTCCGTCCTCCGTCGTCAAATGTTCCACGTTTGTTCGCCCTGTGCATAATCGTTTCCGTTCCCCAGAAAATAATTTTCCTGATCAGCATGCTCTTTCATTTTCTTTCATGTCTTGAGCAATGTTATGCATGCTATGTTCATTTTATCAGTTAAAATCATGGAAATTCGTTAAAACGAAAGAAGAAATTATTGATATTTGTTTACGAAAATCCATAGAATTCGGCCTGGGGAACATTTCGATTCCGGAGGATACGTCTAGGATTAAAAAAAAAAAAAAAAAAAAAAACAATTGCGTTATCAACGCAGAAAATTACTCTCTTATTACTCCATACGCGCATTACCCCATCGTTATTATCTCCAAAAACAATATTTTCAGATATCTTTTCAAAACAATTTTATCCAGTATCCTTGACAATTTTTTCTAGCATATTTTTCAGTTCGTCGCCAAAACTGATACGCCTATAGGGAAGAAAAATGGGTACTGCGCACTGATCTAGTACGTGAATGAGATCTGTATACGTTTCGAGTATATCCGTTGGCACGCTGTGCAAAAAACCACCCGGGAATGAGGTAGCGCTAGTTTTATCCGATAGAATGTGCTGCAAATAAATATATATATTTATCATTGTTACGTCGAAGTTTATCCAACTATTTTCGTAATGATTACGACACACGGTATCCGCAAAAATTAATTACCGACCTGACATATCGCATAATAATTGTGATCGCTCAGTTGATGATTGCAAATATCGATAGGAGTGAACGCTAAACAATTTCGGCATTCAATCGAGTCCTCGTTAACTTGGATTTGATCCCACGTATTCGAACGATCTGAAATTTTTATGATCGTTAATTGACCGAAATTGTTTTTTTTTTTTATGTTCCCATGTGATTAATTATCAACCAAGTTTCGAAGATAATAATTTGTGTACAACTTGTTTTTGAAGTTTATCAATGTAGAAAGAACCACGCGTAAATGAGAAATTAATTTATATTCGCAGTAAACTTTGACCATGATATAGTAAGAGAAAATAATGTCGGATACCTTTTACCGGAATATTTTTGTCTACGACAATTATGTTTTCCAGATCGATGAACTTTGCTTTGTAATCAGGAGTAATAGCGATGTTATCGGGCGACAAGTCGGTTAGATAGAAACCGAAATCAGGATTTCGAAAAGTCAACATTCGAGCGGCAGCCAGCAGACTGGATGCTATTTTAGCCCGGACGATCCATGGCTCGTAGTAATACGAAGTTAATGGAAAGCCCACGTATTCTTGCACAATGAGTCTGCCGCATGCTCCCAAATATTTGGGTACAGGCCAGCCTTCCTCGGCTGGTAGAATCTGTTTGTACAAACAATAAAAAGATGGTAAAAATCAGACATTACGAGAGGTGTGTGTTTGTATAATATATTGGCAATCAATAATAAGCAATCGATGAAAAAAGTAGAACACTTTATGCTTTGGCATTTTACATCAAGTCGTTGGAAGTATTCGAGTGTTATTAACGAGTTTTATATGAATTACTTTTGTTAAAAGAATATACATCTGATTTTGCTCCTTCATAAAAACTTTGTTTTTACTTTTCAAAATGACTGTTAAAACCTTTGAAAAAAACTGTGTTGCAAGTTGAAATTATTGGAACCAAATGAATTATTGGAATTTAATCACATTCTTGATTTTTGGAAAAATTTCTGTAGTTGATCAGCTGCAAATTTTGAGACAGACAGTTTGATCATCGAACTATGTAAAAAAAGCAATATTTTTTTTTTCTTTGATGTAGTCGCAAACATTAGTTGTCGAGTCGAGAAAATCTTTGCTGTAGTAAGCTCGAAAATATTCACTTTCAGACACAGGGGGGGGGGGGGGGGGGGAGAAAAAGGTTGGAAAGTAAATTTCCCCAGAAATCATCGTGTAGCGAATAGAAATGGCTCCAAAAATATCTGAGCTCTAAGTGAAAAAGTATTAGATCTAGAAAACATGAAGGAATAAAAAAAATGTGACTAAATTTTAGAGATAATTGAATTCTTTACGAGAAAGATCTTTGGTTAAAACTGCCTTGATCCGATATTCACAGGTCAAGGGTCCTGCAACTTCATTTTATGAAAAAAAAAAGTGATTCTTTTTACGACACAAGAAAGTATGGAAAAAAAAAATGTTCACCTTAATCTAACGATTATTCTTTGTGGATACATTAATCGGTTAAGGACGTTTCTGGTTAAATCCAAGAACAATTCAAAAAAATTCTACCACTTTTGGTGTCAATCTTTTTTTAATCTAAATTAATACCTGTAACTAACATAAAAAATCCGATCTGCCATTACGCCTCACCCATATTTAAGGGTGCTATATATTCAATTTCCTAAAATGCATCAATCAGGAATTAAGATATTGCGGGTTTCTCTTGGAAAAGAACTCTGTGCGCTACAAGTTAAGATTAAAAAAACTTAAGTATCAATATTGTACTTCACGGCTATTTAAAAATATCTGTACTGATATACCTGAAGTACGAGGGGCTCTGGATTGATATTTATCAGGGTCCAGTGATAAGCTTGCTTGTAATCCTTATCATTGGCATAAACATTCTCAAACAGTTTGTCGATGTGTTTAGCGCTGGGACAAAGACGAAGACTGCTAGCATCCGGTTCGAGAAAGCTCGACGTTATAGTTTCAGCTATGAGAGAATGAAAATCTATGTTGTTCTTGTATTTTCTAGCTGTTCTGTGCCTCGGACACACCGAAGCCAGGCTCTTGTTACCGCAAATCGTGTCGTCGAAGGCTCGTAATTCGTAACTGTGAGCCAATTTTTTCAAAACAACTCTGGTTTGTCCCAAAGTGCCGAAAAAAACATTTTTAGTTCCGATCAAGTGCGCAAGAGCGGAATAAATGCCGAATGGCGTAATTTTTACGTTTCCCTTAGTTATTTCGTGACAAATTGATCGTCCGTAACAAGCTGGACACTTGTCAAGTTCTGTCAGAGGCAACACGGCGGGTCTGAGACTCGTCGAAATCGCTCGCAACATAACCAAAAACATTATCGCTCCTACAATGACGGAAAATTTCCATTTTCGAAATCTGCTTGTTACCATGTAACGAAGACACATTGTTGACTCGTGAATAAACGATATCCCGTCGCGTATCGATCATTACGACGTGTACGAAGAATTTACGCGATTGGAACAAATGGAAGATTTTTGTTTGATGATAAATAGACTTCTGAATTTTTAGGAAGACGTTTTTTTATTCACTGTTCCTTTTCATTCTGGAACTAGGTTGATTGCCTTGTTTTTGTTTGCGACGACACAGCTGATCGAACAGCTGATTGCTGCTACCAGAGATGAGTAGAGAGATTGGGGCAGAGTCCTATTTTGGCCTGTTCCTTCTGCTTTCCATTCGTCGGCCGTGCATAGGCGACGTCTCGTGGTCGGTGAAGAAAAGACGCTGGCGTTTTTGCTAGTTCAGCGTATACTGGGTGGGAGCGGGACGTTTCGGCGCGGGGCCATTTCGGTGCACGGTCGCTTCGTCTCCAGGATGCTTAGGTTTCGTTAATTACGTTTCATAATGAGGTTTTTTCTTATATATTCGATAATCAATTTTTTCCCATATATTTGGTAATTTTTTTTTCTTGATACGGTACGATATCGGTAGCACCGCGATTTGATGCACTTTTCGTATAGAACACCCCGAAATAAGAATAAACACAAGAATACATTTTTTTGATGTCGCTTAGATTTTGAGATATCGAGTTTTGTGTTTTTTATTATTTTTTATTTACTTAGGTTATTTGCGTAATTCGGGGTTTTGGGGTTATTTGTTATTTTTTTTTTTTTAGATTATTTGGGTACTTCCCGGGCACAAAAAATTAATGATCAAATATGTCCAAAAAAAAATTTAATTAACAAACCTAAGCATCCTGGCGACGAAACGGCCTCGCGCCGAAACGACCTCGCACCACTGATCTCCATAATACACTGGATAGTGGATGAGCCTCTGAAAATTGGGGTCCAATTTGGTCCAATTGAACGTCGGCCATTGAAGTCGGGGGTCTTAGGTTTACGGGGCGCGAGCATGTATAGGTGTAAAAAGAATAAATGCATGGGTACCTGTAAGAAAGTGTGGTTCTTAGTGGTCGAGTTTGCCTTTTGATAATAGCAACAATCAATTCATGCGGGCAGTAAGGGCAGTTATGGCTGGCGCGGCGAGGTGCGGGGGGTTAATAGGCAGCGCCAACAGATAGCCGCACCACGAACTATTCATCTTTCTGCATTTTCACCGGGAAAGTTGGTACAGCACGATAAGACCGTGGTCTCGAACAGTCGACGTTAAAAGTCGGTTCTCTGTTGCCCAAAGTGTAAGGAAGAAATACAAATTCAGAACCATCGCGAACAATGAGTGCTCCATCAGGTAACTAAAACGAATTATCGATGGAATAACATTTCTTTTTATCCTCACCTGAGAATGACGCATTCTCACACCAATTTGAGCCCGCAATGTCCCTGATTCTAACTTTTCTGAAGCCATGCGGGATAACTTGATTCTCGCATTTTTGAAGCCATGTGGGAATACTTGATTCTCGCATTTCTGAAACCATGTGGGAATGTTTGATTCTCGCGTTTCTGAAGCCATGCGGGAATGATTGATACCCGCACTGCTTTATGGTCTGTCAATTGTTCAGGCACATTGCATACTTAAATTGGTACGAGAATATGTCATTCTTATGCGAGGATGACAAAAAAAATCGTGTTTTGCGCGGGCGCCATTGGCAATTCCATTATAAATGCGAGACCAGCACTTGGCCGGATGTCGACGATGCCTCGGTGGTGAGTTGCCGATGCTTCGTTTCCGGATCAGCTCGTCTTCGCAGGCCCGTCGACGTCGGCAACTTACCGCCTCGGAAACGTCTGCGCTACGCCCTACGCCTCGTGTTAGCCTCGCATTCATGTGGGAATCACCAACTTCGCGCCCTTGCAGCACAATATATTATTTTCGGTCAATGCTTGAATTTGAAAAAAAAAATAATTTTAAGTAGATTTCGAACGAATTTTTTTTGTCGAGACTTGAATTGGAAGGATTTTTTTTGTCGTGATTTTTTGTCACGAGTTTACGACGGTCGATGAAAAAGTTTCGGATTTTTTTCACGTTTCAAGACTATTCTTCATGTATTCGAATCATGACGAAACACAATTTTGTTTGGGATCCATTTTAAAGTGCCCAACAGCGGAGGAGCATCGAGCTAGCTTTGAAATCGTCATGAGCATGGAAATACTTCCTTGGTTGCTTCTGGAAAAAGAAGCTGATGTTATGAAACCGTGTCCCAGTGTTCAACAATTGATCCATGAAGAACTCACAGATCTGCAGGTATGAAACGATGTATTGCATAATACATGCGATGCGATGACACATCGCGATTAGTATCTTCTCCACCAATCTTGACAAGACATTTATGGGCCAGCTTGACTCGTCGTATTTTGGCTTCCTCATAAAAAAATGCAGTTGCTGTTACCATTATTTATTGAAACGATTAGTTAACTTTTTAATATAGTATTCCACAGAAAAAAAAAGTTTTTTGGTAGGTCTTAGATTTGAAGTATATAATATCAGAAAACATCGTTCCGAATCGTTGCCACTTTGGTCCGTTTAAAGAAATTCTGCATTTACTTTATGGATTTTACATTTCATTAGCACGTGAGAAGAATTGTTTGAACAGTTGCAATTGATTTTTCTAGTATCTATTAATACTCAGGGATTTGAACTTAGCGCAAAACATGATATTATGCTCATAGAGATTCATGGGTTCGTGGATAAAATTTTTTCTATGACAACAATTAATAGAAAGTTACCAAAATGTTTTCAACTTTAAAGAACGATCACAAATCCCTAAGTTTTAGTTGTAGTTGATGCGAATAACTTGTGACAAGGCTCACACCGTGCATTGTGAATGAGGTATTAAGAAAGATTCATAATCATCGTATCAGTGGCAATAATACCACAATGGGAAACATTTTCAGTGGAGTAAATAACAAAGTCGTGAGACTGCAAGTTGTTCTTCTAATTTGAAGGAATTTCGTAGGTCGGTCATTTTGGTATGTACTCGGACAAAAATTGTCCTCCACGTGGTCTGCGAGAGCCGTAGATACAAGCACTGTTCCTCCTGCAATTCTTCTCATATTTTGGAATTCAGTTTCAATGCCTGGGCACAGTTCGGTCAATGAAAAAAGAAATATTTTCTGGCAATGCTAGCATATAAAAACCCAGGGGGGTTAAGAACATCATTGATTAATTGTCTTATCTGGTATTTATATTAACAAAAATGTTAAAAATTTATTTACGTAAGTAAGTAGTTCACAAAGAGTCGATGATAATTTTTTTTAACAGAAATTCGAAAAAATATGTAACTTTCCAGCTATGCACAATTATCCCCCCCCCCCCCCCCCCAAGCCTACAGTTATAATTTTAACGTTCCTCCATAGAAAGAGGAAATGCAAAGGAAAAAATTGATGTTCAGTATAGTAATTTACGTCTGTTCTCGTGATATCAGTATAGTGATGATCACAACGCATCATTTATAACTCTGATGATTAGTTTCTTTGGTCGTTGGATTTTTTTTGGTTGAGTAGCTTTGACAAGCGACAACCATATGTTACTTCAATCTCTTTTATTGACGTTTTGCCCTCAGATCAAAGGGTCTCTGCAGAATCGCTTTATTTCTATGATATACCACTTTATACTATAGAACATAATGTTTTTAAACTATTTACACAACATTTTTCCTTACGTATATATTTACATTAAACCTAATTACTTTGTGTAACAATTTTTGTTCGATCTTCTTATGCTGTTTTGTCCTCACTTCTGTAGATAGTTCTATAGATTCTATAGACTTCTACCCTATGGATTAATGATGTCTATCATTCATACCGATTATATTCGTAAAGTCTACAAGCCGATTAGTGTGTTTACGATAAATCTCAGATGTTAAGTGTGAGATAGCTTTTTCACTAAATCGAAATTTTGCAGGTATTTAACGCAACTTCGGTTTGACTGATGTTGCCGCGTTAAAGAGAAAAACAAATGAAATATTTCAGTTGAAAATATTATTATTAACTTTTTAGTTTAAGTTCGAACATCCATAGGCAAAGTTTTCAAGTCGGTTTGTATTTTTCTTTATGAAATTTTATTTTTCAAATATTTATTTTTATTGTAAAAACGTATTGTATCATTATTGGAACTCGTCTATGTGACGAGTGGGAGTAGCGGGAAGTAGCTGAAATTTAATAAGCCGGATTTATCCGCTAATTTTCTACCCCTAGAAGTGGGATATTTTCTTGACATTTCAAGGGACCATCCTCGAGATATAGCCTGTTTAAATTTAAAAAATCATTAAAATCGGTTCACAATCGCCGAAGATATCGCGTAACATGTGCAGAAAAATACATCTCGAATTGAGATCTGCCTTTTTTTTCAAAGTTGTTTGAATAACTCAAATACACGTAGATATAAATGAAACAAATGTTTATATACTATTTTTGCGTTACCCAGGAAGCACCAACAAGAGGTAAAGTCTGTTATAGCATACCATGATCGTGTTACCAGATCTTGCGACTTTTTACACTTTATCGCATGTAAAAAATTGTAAGTTCTGGTAACACAAAAATTCTTATCAGCTGTATTTCTGTCTGAGTTTAGCAATTCTTATTAATAGTAAGTTGGCTCACCCCGGCCTCTGTCACAACACCCCCTTCAGAATACTGGAAAAATACAACGTGGTGGATACTACTGGGTTCACACGGTGCATCCGAAATTCAATTATAGGGGAGATTCATATTATTTTTGTATGAGTAGCTAAAGTATCCCCACAAGAGACTCAATGTGTAGAAAAATCCAGACAAGTACATTTATCCAAGCGTATGCATTTACATCAAGTACTTCAAAAATAATTTTTTAATTCATAAATTTTTTTAATATCACAGCGTACTTAGCGAGTTAACATGTTACCGCCACTAATAAACGATATAACATTTAACTTTATCGCACCCCGGCGCAAGTGTTTATCGTTCGTGTGCTGATTGTACGATTGTTATTTGAACCTACAATTAACACATTTCTTCATGGTTTCCGTACATTTACCGGCCTCACGGCTTCCGGCAACATTGTGGCATTGACGTCCCTCTTCCAATTTTTCGCGATGTGGTAATGACCCCGGGATTGAAAGCACCGTTTTACATTGATGTAGTTGAAGACCGGGCATTACCTCCACCCTACGTTCAGCTTTCCTCTGTGCATCCAGTCTGTGCTTCGTCTACTTCCATTCTCTGGAGCGTGCACCATCGCTCCTCTCTTCTCTACTTATCCTCTTTACAATTTTTATCTCCCGACAGTCAGTTTCCTCTATCTCATTCTGCTTTTTTATGGTGTTGACTAGTTCATCGTCTTCCAATTCAAGGTCTATTGCTTCTACGTTAGCGATTTTAACTTTCGGATTTATTTGAGCCGATTCCATGACTGAATCCCTCTCCCATCGTTTTTTGTACTGCAGTTCTCAGTTTTTCCGCTTCTTCTGTTGTTTTACAACCAATGATCACCGTTCCATTGCCGCATTCTTTCAACCTCGTTATTCCCACTGCCATGCTCTTTATATTCACCTTTTCTTTTATAATTTTTTTTGTAGCTTCACTTCCTTGGTTCTCTGTAGCCTTGACGAAGATAATTTGTTCCCTCTTCTGTTGTTTAGCTGTTCACTGTAGATTCCATTGTCCGGTCCTTTTTCTTCCTTCGATGATCCCAAATTTCCGCCCAGTAATATTTTCTTGATTTCCTCCATCTCGTTCTCCACACCTTCCATTTCTTCCCGAACTATGTCTCTTATTATAGTTATCACCTCATTTCTACAAACACTTTCGTCCTCAATTTCTTTCACTGTTCTTACGATCCAGTCTATTTTTCCCTCAAACGATGTCATCGTACCCACACCTCTATTTCCGATAATGATTCCCGTAGATCCCAGCCTATCTCTTACGCTACTAGTTGCTGGTGTTGTCGCCTTAATCGTGCACTCTTTAGGTACGAATTCGTCGTATGGACCACTGCACGGCACTAATTCTTTGTTCTTGTCGAACACTTTGTGCTTACTTACGCAACCTGGATGATAAAAAAGTTTTGGGCAACTCTTGCACTGCACAACCTGATTTTTTATTGCTTTTTTACAAGCCGTACACCGGTACTCGTTGTATTCAGTCGTATTCATAGCTGCAGCCTTGCTCACCGGCTCAGTCGGTATGTTAACATTCGGCCGGCCGGCACTTCCGCTGTTGTTTGTGCCTGCCACAACATGTGTGAGCGCATTACCGTCGTCTGACATCGGCAGCAATGCCCGTGCTGGCCGCTGTCATATAACAGTCGCTAAGATCGCACGACCTTCGCGACGGTGTTTACACTCGACACCTGTAGCCGGTGGGCGCTACCTGTCCACCGTTTTGACCGATAACCGTCGTTTCTTTTCACTTTTCACTCGATCCAAATGTAATACTCAAAATTGTTATAAAACGGCACTCACATATGCTACCAGTCTTCTCGATAACTCAAATTGTTCGTCACATTAAGCCGATTATTTCGACACATTGACTTTACTATTACTCCACTGACATCTCTCTACCTATTGGTTAAAGACAGACCGCATTTGACACACGTCTGACACTCACAAGCCTCCGAGAAAGTGAGAGTGAGAGAGAGAGAGAGAGCGAGAGAGAGATTGATTGATTGCTTTTTATTATGCCATATTAGTACTTTAAGGCAATACAGTTAATAATTATTGAAATATTAAAACATTGATCATTACAATTTGATCAAAATTGAGAGTAACAGTATTAAATTGTATACAACTTAAAATTAAGATAATGTTGAAAATAACAATATAAATTATGTACAACTTAAACTTAAAAGAAGATAACAATGATAATTGAAATAGAAAAATTAACAATTTGTAACTGAGCTAAATTAAATAATTATTGAGATAAGCTTACATGTAACTGACTACTCGGGTAGTTGTTCTTGAGCTAGCAGATACGCTTTCAGGTTATGCTTGAATATAGTTAAGGACGGAGCTGACACGACATTTGAGGGCAGCCCGTTCTATAAGTATATTCCGGCTAAGTGGAAAAATTTGTGATGTATTTCAGTTCTGTGGTTCGGGATAACGAAAGCTTGGTTATGTCACCGTGAGGACTGTTTTGTCGAGCCATCTGGCATACAAAAAATTTCTGAGATGTAGGTAGGTGAGATATTTTGCCGAATTTTAAATATTTCGATGCCAAGAAAGTACAATCTGCGACTCTTCACCGACATCTACCCCAGACGTTGCCTGTAAGGAGTGATATGTTCATCTCGATTTAGTCCGAATATAAACCGTATCCCACTGTTGATTAATCTTTGTAACTCGATGTTAAGTGTTTCTGTAGCGTCATTGTACACGAGGCATCAGTAGTCGAGAATCGGCCAAATCATTGTAGTAACGAGTTTAATACGAAGTGCGGTTGAGAGTGAATTTTTGTAAAACTTCAGTCTGTAAAGTGCCAGGCGCACTTTTTTGGTTATAAGAAGAATATGATTGTCCCAAGTAAGATTACTGCGGAAGATGACACCGATGTTTTGCGCTTCGCTGGCGAGCGAAATGGATTTTCCGTCGACTGAGATTGTCGGTAATTCATCAAGTTTGATCTGCTTGACATATACTTTACTGCCAAAAATGAGAACTTGGGACTTAGCAATGTTGAGCGATAGTCCATCTTCGTTACCAAACTCGGAGATAACGTCTACATCGTATGATATGAGCTGGAGACCCTGGTTTAGTTGACTGAGCGGACAGCTTCGGTAAATTTGAGTATTATCAGCGAAAATCATATGTCGTGAAAACCGTAGTGCGTTACTTATATCGTTAATAAAAAGTGAGAAAAGAAGGGGACCAAGGACAGAGCCTTGACGCACTCCCATGGTGGTTTGTAACCACTGAGGAGTGCCCCTCAGCATCTATAACATCTCGAGAGCGTCCAGTTAAATACGAGTACATACATTTTATGGAATGATCTGAAAAGCCGACTCTCTTGAGTTTTGCGAAAAGACACCTGTGGGTCGCGGTGTGGAAAGCCTTGCTGAAATCGGAGAGCACCAAGGTGGTGACTTCCTTTCTTTCTATGTTATTTTTGATGTCCTGGCAGATCCTAAGGAGTGCAGTTTGCGTCGAGTACCCTTTCCGATAACCCGATTGAAATTTATCAAGAATGTGATTTGCGACAAGAAAATCTGTTATTTGGCAATGAACGATCCTTTCAAAAATTGTAGATAGCTCGCATAGATTGGCAATTAGTGTAGTGTCTGAGGGGGACGTCCACGGTCTTATATACAGGTCGTGGGCTTTTCTATCCCCAAACAATTTTTAGTGTATACTATTTTCGTGAATTTCTTGTGTAAAAATATATATTGCCGAATAAGTAATTAATGTTTCTTTTATTCCCCAACCCAGTTTCAGGTTTCATATTGACCATAACTTCTAATAAATGATTTTCTGCAGTTAATAATGAAACTTTACTGAAGAGGCTAAGCAACGCGATATGCTTAACCTCTCCCCACCTGTGACGGGTGCCACAGATAGTTTCTCGGTACTATACATTTTTTAAAGATGTTTTTTATTTAAAGCATGACAAAAAAAATAGAAAACAAAAACTTTTTTTTAAATTCCTCAGACGTTCACGAAAACGGTGTTTACTAAAAATTATTCTGAGTCGCCGTGTTTCAAAATAGATATTGGTATACACGAGATAGCACGAAACTGCACAAAGCCACCACATAGCACGAGATCGTAGCATAATAATAATAAACGAGCCTCCTTCGACCGGCCATATTGGCTTCAATTTGAGGCCACCATTTTCCAGCGAGTGCCACGACTTGTATATAAGAGGGTGGGGACGTCGGTATTTTGATCTTAAAAAGAGGTCGTATGTACGCTCGTTTCCACTCTAAAGGAAAGTATGCTAGTTTAATGCAGTTATTGAAAAGTGAGGTGAGGAGTTGTCCAGAAAGAGGTTGAGCCATAACAATGGCATGCAGCGATACATGGTGAAAGCCTAAAGTGAATGAAGTGGGCAATGACGTTGTTACAAATGAGAGCACGGTGTCAAGAGAAACGTTCGAGAAGTTGAATTTGATTGTGTCAACGCGCGGTGATTGAATGATTTCTGTAAGTTCTGAGATAGAGCAAGCCGGTTGACGATTCGAAATTGACGCATAGAAAGTTTAATTTGTCAGGAGTGAAGTAGTTTAGCGGTGTTGGTGGTGGTGACCCGATTAGCCCGAGGTTTGCAAGTTCTCCCTACAGCTTTCCAGGTCCAGTTATACTCGACAATTTTTGCAGGTGAAACATTTGTTTTGCATTCCTTAAATCTTGTGTCAGCTCGTTCCGGTAAAGTCTGTAGATTTCCAAATCAAGTACGCTCTTAGTCCTACGTGCCACGTTATAGAGATTATTTCACTGTTTGATTTTAATTCTTAAAGTTTCCTCGAGCCACGGTGCAGGTGGATTACTGTCAGAAAAGGTATGCACCGGTGCGTGAGGATCTAGTGCTGACGAAATCGCGTTCGTGATGGTGGTCACTAACATGTCTATTTCCGGATGAGTATCGCAAGTTTGACAGCACGCCTTGGCGTTTAAGGACGTGAGTTGGAACTTAGAGTATAGCGATAGCTGACTGAATTAAAATGTTTCCAGCTGCGACGAACAATGACTTGATTCGTGAAGGTTGGAGCTGCATATGCATAGGTTAGTCGGATTAGGTCATGCCCATTTATAAACGGCGCTTCTGATTTCCTAAGTGCGATTACTTTGTCAAGATTATCAACTAGAAAAATATCTAGTAGTGTGTTTGAATGATTCCTGTGATGCGTTGGCTCCGATTAAACAAATTGAAGGGCTCATAAAGCGGTCGCATCTCGTAGGTGTGTAGATTCATACGATTCTACTAAAAGATTGAAGTCGCCAGCAATAATGATATTTTTCTAGTTGTGTGTAAATTTTGTGAGGGTCTCGATATATTCATAAAAATTTTTGCCTTTTGGTCGTCTGTACATGGTAATAAATAAAAGCGGTTGTTGTGTATTGTTCCCACCAATATCTGAAATCAGAAACTCTGGTGCATTTGAAAAAAACTCGGTGAAAACGCTAAGACTTGTGCTTTTATTGTCCCTCGAATATAGCAGCCTACTCCACCTCCTTCTTTCCCTTCTCTGTCGACTCGAATGAAATTGTACCCCTCAATGCGCACTCAGCTGTTGGGGATTCGTAAGTGGAGCCATGTTTCTGTTATTGAAATGATATGAAATGAATTACTCTTCATTAGGGTCTGAATCTGTTCGAAATGGCCAAGAAGCGAATCAGCGTTTAGTTGTGCAATATTTAGATGGTGTTTGGGTTGGGGAAGACTTAGAAGATTTAGATTCGCTGCTGTCTAGTGGAAGTCGTTGTATTTTAGCTAAATCCAATTCAGTCGTGATTACAATTGGTTGCGTACCGTCCGTTTTGCGAATAAATATTTGACCCTCTCTGGCCTAGACGTATTTGAATAAACATTCTTTTTCTTTTGCTTTCGCTTTGCGCAGAAGATTATTACATTCACATAAATACAGCCACTTGTCTCGGTCGAGAAGACTTCCGCGATTGTCAGTTGGTTTTTCTCGCGCGTTGCTCTAACAATGTTGTCACGGACTTCGTGTGATTTAAGAGCGACAATAATTGATCTTTGCATGCCTAGTGCACGACTGACTTCGCTTGGTGCTAGTGTGTTAGTGTTATTGTTATTGCTGTTGGCTGCAAGTTCGTGCTGTGGATTAATGTGGTTGTCTTTTCTCGTAATTTCGCGAATTTCTAAAATATCTGAGGCAAGCCCTGGAATGCCTAATGCGAGCAGAACCTTCTCTACGAGATTTTTTTCGAGAATCAGTAAGTCGGTGTTCGAATGCAATGAGGTACGCTGTATGGCAGTGCTCAGTTTGCGTGTGTTAGTTTCCAGCTCCTCTTCAACATTAAAAATTCGCGTTTCGTGGTCTTCGACTTTTTAAAATTATTTCGGGTATTTTTTGTATTGCTGTCGAGATTCCGTTATTCATTATTCGCATGGTCCTGCCTTTTCATAAACACAGTTAGTTTTTCGAGAACTGTGTTCAATTGAAGAATAGTTACGCTATTATCAGTTGGGGTTGTCTGAATCACGGATGTATTTTGGAACCGAGGAGTTCCACTACCTGACGGTGGGGGTGTTGTCGGCGTTAGGTTGGACCTGTTAAAAAGAGAGTGAGAGAGAGAGAGAGAGAA
The DNA here is from genome assembly GCA_963971145.1 of Sussaba pulchella. Classification (NCBI taxonomy): domain Eukaryota; kingdom Metazoa; phylum Arthropoda; class Insecta; order Hymenoptera; family Ichneumonidae; genus Sussaba; species Sussaba pulchella. The sequence goes on from OZ020165.1 coordinate 9,389,407, forward strand.
AGAGTGTGGAAGGGAAAGAGAGTGAGAGGGAGAGAGAGTGAGGGAGAGAGAAACAGTATGATAGGATATGTTCGTTTATTTAGCCTTCTCGGCTATTTCTTTCACACATTTACATAAATAATATATATTTTGTTCCGTAGTCTATGTTGGCCTTAGCTCATGAGTGACTTAACATGTTCTCTCAACATTCGTTTGAATTGTTCGATTTTTTTTACAGCCTTGAATTCCAGTTGATCGTGTATTGTACATTTTTACTCCTTCATAGTATAGACTTTTCTGCGCATTTCTCGTTCGTCTAAATTTTACTATAATATCCCCTGCTCCTCTAGTTTGTCTTCCACCCCTCGATCCTACTATTTGCAGTCTTCTTTTTATTTCCTCTGGTAGTACGTTCCTTACGGCTTTGGAAATAAATACATATACATTATAGTACAGCCTCTGCCTCACAGTCATGAATTGTACTGCTTGTAGCATGTCCTCTATCCTTGTGTATCGACTGATAGACTTTCTTGCCCATTTTATTTAACATATACTCACAGTGATCTTTGAATCGCAGTCTATCATCTATAATTTCACATAGGTATTTCATTCTGTCCGTTTGTTCTATTCCCTTCCCATCCAGACATTTCAGTCCTGTATTTCCTCTCATCTCTTTCCTAACGCTTCTCACAATCATGTATTTAGTTTTTTCCGCATTCATTTTTTATTTGTTACTATTCATCCACGCTTCTACTTGAGTTAATAACATATTCATTTTTCGTTCCACTACCGCACTACTCTTTCCCGTAACGTATAACACACAGACACATGCGGATCATGCGGACAGAGTGCCATCCGCAAACATTTTAACTGCCGCTTTATCTGGGCACTCTTGCAATATCGTTTATATATATTATAAAAAGCAGGGGTGCTAGGATAGATCCCCGTGGTACCCCGTTTTTATTCGTGATAGTTTTCGACCACTCCTCATTAAAACGTACTCTTTGCGTTCTATTACTTCAATACGACTTAAATCAGTGCCAGCAGACGTGATGGACGTCGGCGCAGCGAAAACTTTTGACGTGATCGGGCGACGTGATCGGGCGACGTGATCCGAGTTTATCACAAATTCGACGATGGTGGTGAATACGTTGAGTCGACGGTGAAATTAAGTTGCTACGACGATTGGCCCCTTGTTGGAATAAGCCAGTGACATCGGAAGAACGATACTATGAAATGTGTAGTGGAACACAAGCGCCAACCAATCGTCCGTATCGATTACGCGATTGCTGTGCAAGCGCTTCGTGTGAGGTTAGGCACACCATTGTTTCGAGCGATTAAAAAAATGCCAACACTTGGAACTCAGCGATGAATAGTGTCCTAACGTGTTAGCATAATAGAGCGTGCTTATTCCTGAAACAAAACATGCCCGTAGGTAGGATGCGGCAGTGAGAGTGAGAGAAAGAAAGTGGAATTGATTGATATTGTTTATTATTAGCTGTCGCTACTTCGAATTACAAATTACATTTTCGTTTACATTGCAATTGCAATTAACAATTTACATATACATTACTTTATCTTATTCTATCGTCTTGCTTCTTTTTCTGTCTCACTCTACATTTGCCTTACAAACTCTTTCAGTCGCTTTTTAAAGTCTACTATATTCGAAGCCTCCTTTAAGTCGCGTGATAGACTGTTAAATATTCCGACTCCGGTATACGTTAAACATTTCTGTGCTGCAGTTGTTCTACAATATTTCATTGCTATGTTATTTGCCTGTCTCGTGTTATAGTAGTGGTTCTCTCCAATAATGTTCATCCGCTGTTTTAAATAGTCTGGCATCATTCTATCTCTAATGTCTAATTCTATCTCTGAGAGAGAGAGAGAGAGAGTAAGAGTGAGTGAGTGAGTGAGTGAGTGAGTGAGTGAGTGGGTGGGTGTGAGTGAATGAGTTGTGTTTATTATGCCATAGTATTACTTGAGGCAAATATTTACGAGCTGGTATAAACTTGACTTAAAATTAGATAACTTGAAATAATAATTTGACTTAAAATCAAAAATAAAAACGGAAATAAAAATGAAATAAATTCGACTTAAAATTAGATAACTTAAAATGAAATAAATTTACAATACAATATGCCAGTGTTAGAATAACATTTCCCGATAATATTATAATCATTAAAATAAATTGTAATGAGATCTTTCCCTACGAAGTAATTATAACTATAATATAGTCTAATGGAACAACTAGGATAGAACAAGGTGATGTCGGCGTCGCAGCAATTCATTTTCGAGTACAGTGATCTATAAATCTTTACCGCTGTTCCTCTCGGGCTAGCAAGTGCGCTCGTAGTTTCACTTTGAAGAGTTTGATAGGTGTAGTTAACACTACGCTCTATGGCAACGAGTTCCAAAAATACACGCCCGCTAAATGAAATGACTTTCGATAGGTCTCTGTTCTATGGCATGGGATGGTGAATGTGTGCGAGGTCGTTGCTCTCGATGATCTTCTAGTAGTTTCATCCGGTCTGCCAAAAATATTTGGTATATACGTAGGGGAGATGTTATAAAAAACTTTGTAGACTTCGATTCCCAGAAAGTATAATCGTCTGCTTTTCACCGACAACCGATTGTAACCGTTGACAATAAGGTGTAATATGTTCGTCTCGTTTCAGATTAAAGATGAACCGTATCCCACAGTTGACAAGTCTTTGTAGTTTATTATTGAGTTCTTCTGTTATATCGTTATAGACTAGGCAACAGTAATCTAGTGCAGGCCAAACTAAAGTAGTTACTATTTGTACTCTTAGTTCATGAGACAATGAATTCCGACGGTTTTTTAGGTTGAACAGAGTTAAGTGCACTCTTTTTACAATTTGAGATATGTGTTTGTCCCACGAGAAGTCTGAACAGAAGATAACTCCTAGGTTTCAAGCTTCAGTGACGTAAGGAATCGAGGTACCATTTACTGATATCGTCGGTAGGTCTGCGAGATTTAGGTGATTGATTAGTGTTTTGCTTTCAAAGATGAGGACTTTCGATTTGGCTATGTTGAGGGAGAGCTTGTTCGTGTTTGCAAATTCGGAAATGACTCCTACGTCATGAGTAATTAATTGGAGACTACGATTCAGGTGACTAAAGGGATAACTCAAGTAAATCTGCGTATCGTCGGCAAATGCCATATGTAGTGAAAAGCGTAGTGAGGTGCTAATATCGTTGAGAAACGGGGATAATAAGGGTGGCCTGAGTACTGAACCTTGCGGTACGCCCATAGTCGTTGGTAACCAGTTTGAGTGCGTGCCATCCGCTTTGATGACTGCCTGAGAACGTGCCGTTAGATAGTTCAAAACCCATGTTAATGCTAGATCAGAAAAACCTGTCTTTCGAAGTTTCATAAGAAGTCTACTGTGGGATACGGTGTCACATGCTTTGCTAAAGTCAAATAGCACAGAAATAGTGGCCATTCTCTTGTCGACGTTGAGTTTCACGTCATGACAGGCGCAAGAGTGCAGTTTGGGTAGAATACGCTTGTCGATAACCAGATTAACTTTGATCGAGTATGTGGTTTGTGTTAAAAAAATCGGTTGGCGGTGAATTATTTTTTCGAATAGTTCAGAGCATTTACAGAGATTGGCGATTGGTCTGGTGTCGGAGGGAGAGTTTGGCGTTTTCATTTCGGATACCGGTCGTATGAAGGCTTGTTTTCATGTGCTGGGGAAATATGCTTGGTTAAGACAGCTATTAGAGAGTTTCATGAGAAGTTTTCCCGTTAAAGGTTGAGCTTTGGTGGTCGAAAATAGGGGTATGTGGTCAGGGCCCGATGCGAAGGATTTAGTGGATGAATTCGTTGTGAGTAAAAGAATTGCGTTTAGTGATATTGGTGAAAAATTAAATTCAAATTCTGTTAGAGGGAAACATGTTATAATATTCGTGAGATATGAGGTTGTGCAGGCAATAAGCGTTCAGCTCTTCCGCTGAGAAGTTTAGAGGAGATGTGAACACATTTCAATTCGCTAAAAACGAGTAAAATAATATATAAAATTGAAAAATACTACGATTTGATAGTATTAAAAAAAAATTGAACAAAGCAAAAAGGAACAAAAAAAATCATTGACGTTTTTGACGACGACACTTTTCAATCGCCAAAACGGGTAAAATAGTAGTAGTAGTATTTATTGATCATGTATGCCCTCTCGGGTTATTACATATGTGTACATCTAATAACCCAGGTTAACATAAGACTTTTCTTCTTACTTTCTATTCTAGCCTATTATCACATTGCCATTTCATCAGTCATATTCCTCTTTCTTCAACATATTCTCTTACAATTCTATTCATCTCCCCTTATTTCTTCTTGCCCCTTTCCTCTCGCCAATCGCTGAAACTCCTGGACGTACAGACATACTTCCCTACTCGGGTTACCCTTCAAGCACCTGATCCATTTATTCCGCAGTGTTTCTCCTCTCACCTCCATTTTCCAATTTTCCATACCATCCACAACCTCTTTTTTCATTTCTTCTTTTGCTTTCTCACACTCGAGTATATGTTCCAGGGTTTCGTCGACTGTTCCACACATTCTGCACCGCGTATCTCTATAACCCCCAAAACGGGTAAAATAATAAAATAAAAGATCACAATTAAGTTCCAAACAAAGGAATATCACAGATTTCTTAAGACGATATTTATTATCATCGAAAATAAATAAATAATTCATTTCTTAATCTTAGGTTAATAAATAAATAAAGATTTTTTCTTAGAATTAATAAAACACAATTTCAACAGTCTATGAACACTTCCGGTTTTGTTTCAATTTCGTTTTAACGTAACGATTTATAGTGTCCTATTTTTTTATGTTGCTTCTTATTAACGCGCTGATATCGATTTATTAATGATTTTTATTATCGCGCATATAACGTTGATTATTTTAATGATTTTTTAACCACTGATTGAATCGCGCTTTTTAAATTCAGTGGAATTGATTTTTATTGTTACTTTAACCTGTTTTATTTGAAAGCTTTGATCGTTGTTCCGGATTGAATACGCACTATTGCACCGTCCAAACTTGTTTACGGCGGGTCCGACTGACTTGCGGGGTATAGGTTTTCACTACAATGCAGCTCCAAGCAGTGATGCCAGATTAGGGGAGGGAAGAATTTCGAGGGTACTTTTTCCATATCGTTTTTGCTACAACAGCGTGTGAGGAGAAGTAGCCGGCGCACGGCGCTCACAATTCTGCCGCGGCCAATCGCGTCCTTCGACGACCCAAGCTCCAGTGGCGTCGCGGCGGTAAATACGGATGTAGCATTCACGTTACGAGATCTGTCACCTCGTCGAGTTACGAATTTGCCGATAAAAATTCAAAATGATTATTTTCGAAAAATTTAGCCAAATTCGATGAGTCGGTCTAAAATCGGTTGAATTGACAGGGCCTGGTGACTGGGTGTGAATAATTGTAAAATATAAAATTAAAGTATGTCTATGGATAAAAAATGTAGAAAAACCAATAAATGATGTCGAAAATAAAGAACGATCAAAACATTTGTGAATATTGAAACATTTAAAACATTAAAAATATGATCTAACTCAACATGATTGCAGCCGTTTGCAAATAAGCGGTGCATTACATTTCTCTAAGAAAATCTATAGGTTACTATAATAACTTATAGCTAATAGAAAAATGTAATGCACTGTTTATTTCCCAGGTCTCACCACGTGGAGGTCGCTGCATAGAGACCCACCCGTGGGCCTTTCCTGTGTCTTTATTAGCATTAATGCTAATACGGACTCAGGAAAGACCTCATTCCTCCCTCCAGAAATTAATGATAAAATCCATTTAAAAAATCCAATAACTCAATGGAACAAAAAATAAAATGGAAAAAAAACGAAAATGAAACAGAAAAATCGGTGATATTTTTGGCGACGACACTTTTCAATAGCCAAAATCAATTAAATATCAAATGAAAAAAAAATGAATACTGTGATTGAACGGTATATCATTGACCGTTACAATCATGTTTGAAAACAAAAAATCAAATTTTCTACGTGAAACCCACGAATGAAACAAAAACAAAATGAAACCAAAACATAATTAAACTGAAAAAAATCGTTAATATTTTAGCGATGATACTTTCCAATCGCTAAACCGAATAAAATAACAAATAAAAAAAATCTATCTTTCTAAAATATAGTTGAACGTTACATCTTTGGCCGTTATAATAAAGACTAGTATCACAGTGGAATGCTAGTATCACATTTTTCTCACCAACAATAAATAAATAAATAATTTCTTACATAATAATCTCGCAATAAAATAAATTTCTTTCTGAAATGATTATACATCAAGGCAACGAAGATATAGCTATTTATAATTTTTCGGAATTCTATTCCGGTATTTTTTGTAATTACACTAATAATATTATATTATTTTAAAGTTTTAATCGTTGTTAAGGCTGCACACGCGATATCCAAACCTGCCTACTTTGCGTTTGACTGGCTTGAGGAGTATAAATTTTCAGCACAATGTAGCTCCAAGTGGCGAGCAGTGACTTGAAATGTGCTACAGCAAATTTTGTTATTCTTCAAAGATAATCGGGTTTGGCATATTGCATTCAGGCACTTGTGGCCTATACGATTCCTTTTTTTTTGATTTGACGTCCGTGACAACGGAAAATACACGTTCGGCCTCTGCATTTGAATGTGGAAGTGACAAGCTCGTCTCAACAATTGACTCTAAAATGGGGAACATTTTTTCATCCGAAAGGGATCTTTTATCAGTTATTTCTTTCCAAAATAAATAGACTTCGAGAAATAAAAGCCTCTGCTTATGTGTCTCGTCGAAAGCTATGGGCAACAAATTCCACTCCTTCGTTAAGCTGGCGAGGTCGAACGTCCCGAATCGCTGAGCGACGCTAAACAAATCTTTAATACTTTCTTTTCTATCGGGATCAAGGGCGACACGCGGGTCCAAAAATCGAAAATGATCAAACAATGAAGGCGCTAGTGGAAATCGATGAGCCATTTCAGTTACAGCCGTAACGTAAAATTGTAAGCAAGTTTGGCGTATTCCTATTGCGTCAGACTCCGGTACCTGGGCCAAAACGGTACGGCAATCCGGACCGAGATTGACTCGGTTGAGGGAGACGAAATTCCCGGGATGAACGATGTTCACGTTGCCCAGCGCTATACCGGGTAAAACTTCCGGTTCCAAAAAATTCTCCCCAATCTCCTTGATGAGAAGCCTGCATTTATCACTCAATTTGTGGATGAGAACGGTTCGTGATTGAAAAAGAATATTGAAACGGTTAAAAAAATTCAAAGCAAATTTGAGAAAGAATAGATACGCTCTGTTTTTCTCATCACACATGATCTCTAGAATTACCTCTGCCGACTTTGATTTTTCTTCACCAACGGCGAGAGCAAAAAACATTTTTAGAGCATCCCAATTCTCAACCAATCGGATGACGCATCTCTCCCTCGAGAGCCATCTCGTATCCGCCAACTTGAGAATTTTGTGAGTTTCCAAATCCAAAATTTCTTGAAACTCTCGGAGCAACGCATTCCTTTTTGGACTACCGGACACGTATGTTGCAACGGATCTTATCAATTTTTCGCACGAGCGGGGCAAGGTAGCACAAGCCTTGGAGGCTATCAGTGCGACCGAGTGGCAAGGGCAATTAATAGCAATGAGTCCGGGTGCGTCAGATTCTAAACGCGTTCTGAAGGAATTATTTATCCCCGTCATGACTGATGCATTGTCGGATGACATGGCGACAATGTTAGAGACGGGGACCCCTTTCGACTCGAGACAAGATTTGAATGCCGTGTATACGGCTTCGGAAGAACAATTCCTAGAGTCCAATTCCAAAAGTTTAAAAAGGGATGACGTTACGTTTTTTGTATCAGGAGATACATATTTGACGAGGATGCATAAACATTTATCATCAGTTATGTCAGTGCTCTCATCAACGAGCACTGAGAACTTTTACCTTTGAGGATTTTAACTAGCTCTTCTAAATCGACTTTAGCAATGCAATCAGTAATAATATTTGTGCACTTTGTCCGGCCGAACTTGAGGTCTTGCGCTACCCGAGAATCATCAAATATTACTTTAAGTAGTTTCGTTAAGTCATCTGCGGCGCTTAAACAATATTATGCTCCGCGAAAAATGCGCTTAATCTAATTTCCGCGGTTTTGACTTTATCTTTATGGCTAATCGCGGGAGGCTCGACATCAGCGGAGTTTGGGCGTAATGATCTTCGAACATGAGATCGCGATTTTGCGTGTCTTCGATAGTCTGTCTTACAGCCCGTCAATTCTTTCCGACAAAAAATACAATATCCCTTCTCTGCATTACCCACAGCTGGCTGCAACCAGTGGGAAAACTCTGGCACCAACAGCCAGCTGTTATCAAAAAATCTAACCCTCTTACTTTTTTCTGGTAAGGCTTCGTGAACACGTTCCTGGTCAGAAAGGCCAGTGTCCTGATCCATCGGAAACATCGTCGCTTTCACCTCGAGTCACTAATTAATTAACTACGATACACTGTACCCGGTTAACAACGATTAAAACTTGACACCTACCTTACGTCTTCCCGCGTGAACCGAACTCGTCGAATTACAAAGGATTCGCGCCATCCGCACTATCAGCTATATACTAAACCGATACGTGTGACACCTATTTGCCATACACAGAAACACATTTGCTCCCGAAACGTTATCGACGGTATCGGCGAATGATACAATGACATCTTTTTGTTTGATTGTTATTGTTAGCATTCTCAATTTATATTTTCCATATACTCTGATTATAGAGTCGCAAAGACAAAAATTTTTAAAGCCCTGAGAAGCCTTGGCGGATTCGATTATACCGATTATTTTGGTTTATCTTGGCATGCTATAATATTTGGACAACTAAGGTATCATTGTATAAATAAAGAATTATTACGGTAAAAGTAGGATGTACATTTGTTAATTGTTTGTACAAGAAATATATCAATATTATGTCGTGCGATTACAGTATATAATAAGTACTTTGTCGGAACTATTGGCTCAAACGATATGTATACGCAAATCATACCGTAAAATTACGGTGCAGAATGAGATCTGCTCAGGTAAAATCACGGTGAAATTGCGTTATGAAATAAGTCTTTTTTTTAATCAAAAATAGTATCTTCGTATTGTACAAGGATATTGCGCAAGAAAAATCCGATTTTCATGGCAATCCGTTATTTGAAAGTATCTTGCTTCCTTAGAATTGTGTCGAAAGTGAACCCGTTTGGATTCACATTTTTCAAATTAAGATATTCGTCACCTACTCTGAAATCTGTTCATTCGGGTTTATCTGTCTACACAGTTTTACGAAAGCAAGGTACTTTAAAATCGCGGACAGTCACGAAAATCGATTTTTTTTTGCGAAACACCCTAATTACTTCGGTAATATTTCCTGGACGGATAATTACGTGAATTCCTACGTATAAAAAGTTCACAAGTCGACCATTGTTTTCGGTACAGATTAAGTATGTCTGAAAAATTTAGGAAAGTCTACAAACATTAATAACTAAAATAAGACCTCTAAGTAACGTTTTTCCAAACAATTTGACGATTAATCGCCACGACATGATAAAACCCTAGTGCTATTTTTGTCTTAACTAATAATAAAAGTATACACAACGAAGGGAAGTGATGATCTTTTTATTTGGCAATAATCGAACATTATTATCCACATTTTTTTCATTGATAATCGGTTCGTGTCCTGCCGCGCAAACGAGGCAACATGGCCGACAAACATGAGCTGATTGGCGGCGCGTTGATGGGATGCTATTGGCTGCGCATAGTTGCGACCGATGGATGATGCGCGAAGCCGGCCGCCGGCGGCCGGCGTGGTCGGTAGAGAGGGTAGCTGAAAACGGCCTTGGGATGGAATTCCATCCAGTCTGGCATCACTGGGGGATGGGGACAGTCTACCTCGGGGCAGTCTTACTCCGCGCAGTCTTACTTGGGACAGTCTTACTCGGCGCAGTCTTACTTGGGGCAGTCTAACTCAGCGCAGTCTACCTCGCCGATTTCGACAGATCTACAGTCCGCCTTACCGACAAGAGATATGTATCATCCCTGTTTGTTAAAACTAGATGCGCGCGCCATCAACCGAGCATGCCTGACGACGCGGCTGCTTAGGGGATCTCAACTTGGTCCCTCCGTTCGTAATTGCTATAATAAATGAACAGTACAAAGTTAGCGCAATTTTAAAACCATCTCGTTGCATGGACGGAATTATAGAAATTTGATACCTATTTAATAATTATTATTATTATAATAATTGTACATAATACTTATACATTCACGATATAACTCCTGTTTGTCCGACACTCGGCCGAGTATCGGTCCAGGATCGGCTAATTAGAATTCTAACGAATTATTCTGCGGGTCGCCCGGCGCCCAGCGCCCGTCGTCGCGAACAGATGGCTCCAAAATTACATCTTTTCATATAATTACCACCATATCGGTTGGGATTATAATGTCGCTTATTTATTAATATTTAAACTGTCTTATTTATTATATCGTGAATGTATAAGTATTATGTACGATAATAATAATAATAATTATTATTAAATAGGTATCAAATTTCTATAATTCCGTCCGTGCAACGAGATGGGTTCAAAATTGCGCCAACTTTGTACTGTTCATTTATTATAGCAATTACGAACGAAGGGACCAAGTTGAGATCCCCTAAGCAGCCGCGTCGTCAGGCATGCTCGGTTGATGGCGCGCGCATCTAGTCTTAACAAACAGGAATGATACATATCTCTTGTCGGTAAGGCGGACTGTAGACCTGTCAAAATCGCCGAGGTAGACTGCGCTGAGTTAGACTGCCCCAAGTAAGACTGCGCCGAGTAAGACTGTCCCAAGTAAGACTGCGCGGAGTAAGACTGCCCCAAGGTAGACTGTCCCCATCCCATCACTGGCTCCAAGTGGCGAGCAGTGACGTTAAATGTGCTGCGGTTAATATCTTTATTTTTGAATGCTAATCGGACTTGACATCGCGTTGAGGCATTTGTGGCCTATACTGTTTCGTTTTTTCGATTTTACATCTGTGACGATAGAAAATATACGTTCGGCCTCAGCATTAGAATGGGGTTAGGATAAAACGATTGTTACTACTTCTCCTAAATTGGGGGACATTTTTCCGTCCGTTACAAACTTCTGTTGAAAAACTTCTTTCCAAAATGAATCGACTTCGAGAGTTAAAAGCATTTGCTTGTGGTCATCATTCGCGCGCTAAATTTACGAGGTCAAACTTCCCGAAACGCTGAGCGACGTTGCATAAATCGATAAGATTATCTTGATTTTTTGAATCAAAAGCGACACTCGGGGCCAAAAATCGTAAATTATCCAAAAAGAAAGGCTTTAAGGGAAGCGGACGCGCCATTTCGTTCGTAGCCGTAACGTAAAACCGCAAACAAGTTTGACGTATTTTGATCGCATCGGGCTCCGATACTCTGGACAAAGCTGTTGTGCACTCCGGACCAAGATCAAATCGGTCGAGAGGAACGAAGTTCAAGTTGCCCAGCGCAAGATCGGGCAGAACCTGGCAGTACAAAAAATGTTCTTTAATCTGTCCGATGAGGAGCCTACTGCTTTCTGTCAGTCTATGAATCAACATTTTTCTTGATTGGAAAAGGATATTGAACTGGTTGAAAACGTTTAGCGAATATTCAAGGAACAAAAAGTACATTTTAATCTTCTTGCCGCAAATGCAATCTAGAATTTTTTCTGCTGATTTTAATCGGTCTTCTGTAACGGCAAGGACAAAATACATTTTCAACGCATCCCAGTACTCAGGTAACCGGATGCCATGCCAACAATGTTAGTTATGGGGACCCTTTTTAACTCGAAGCAAGATTTGAAGGTTGCGTAAACAGATTCAGCCGAACAGTCTAGCGTCTAACGATACTAATTCGAGAAGGGCTGTTGTTACCTTTTTGGTATCAGAAGATACAAAATGAACGAGAACGCACAATGATTTATTATCAGTTATGTATGATTCCGATTAGCTGCTCTAATTCATATTTTCCGATGCATTTAATGATGAGATTCGTATACTTGGTCCGGCCGAGCGGAACGTCTTGCGAAATCGAAGAGTCCTTGAATATTCTCTTGTGGAAGTGGCACTAGATGATCGACCGTCTGAATTGATACATTGTGCTCTGCGAAAAACGCTGACAATATGATTTCTGCGGATTTTACATAGTTTTTATGTTTGTTGTTGGCATGAGCAGCAGACTCGACATGACCACATCGCGGCTTTTTGGTTTTGCGAAGATCTCGCTGCATGTTTCTGACAATCCGTCTTGCATGTTACGATTAATTGTTTCCGACAAAATGAACAAAACCCTTTATTGGGATTACCTGCGACTGTCTGCAGCCAGCCGGAAAACTCAGGCAGCCGCAACCAAGAATCGCTTAACAGTCTAATCTTTTGACGTGTTGGCGGCCGGGTTCCTCGAACATAGTCTCGATGATACGAAGCACCCCGATCATTCGGATCCATCGTCCCTTTCACCGCGAGTTACTAATTGATCAATAATACTCGATACAACCCGGTTGACAACGATCAAAGCTCCGCGTTTTACGTGTTCCCGCGCGAACCGAACTTACCGAATAACAACAAGGCAGGCACTGCGCGTCAACCGCCGTGCACGGTTTACCCTGTGAAATTACATATACATACGTATGACGTGTGTCTGCTACATGTATAGACACACGAACGCATGACAAAGGAAGGAACGCCATATGGACGCAAGCGACGATGTATCTTCGCAGCTGACTATCATTGGTATCATTCTCATTTGTTTCTTCCATTTAAACCGATAATCCGTCAAAAAGTCTCAAACGGAAAAGGCGAATTCGGCGGGCCTCGGCAATTCGATTGGCGGATAATCCGAATATAATCCGAGTATCCCTATTTCTCGTATTATACGGGTTAATATTCCTCATTAATTGCACTTCGTCGTTTGAATATTCTGGTGCCAATCCATTTTTTATCTTATATACTAGGTGGCATACCATGTGTTGCATAATTTGTCTGACGATCATAAAATCCAGGGTGTTTAACATTAATATCACAGGGGTGTATATATTAGTCATTAATATCACTCTCATTGCTCTGTTCTGCAGTCTCTGTAGCATGGCCATATTCTGGTCACTATAGTTGATCATTACAGTTCCACAATACATGAGATGCGGTGCTATGATCGTATTATTAATTGTGATTCTCGTATAAATTGAAATATTTCTCTTATTACGGCTGAAGAATCCAATTTTCTTACCTATCTTACTCGCCATATACTGTGCATGCTTCCCGAAGAGCAATTGCTCATCGATTTGAACGCCTAGATATTTTGTTTCTCTGACTTCATTAAATCTTTCATTTCCTATTCGGATGTTACATTTGTCTCTTATATTATGTTTTCTATAATCATGGATCGGTACAATTACTGTCTTTTCTATGTTGATTCTAAGAGAATTGTGCTGCATCCAGATTTTGAGCTTACACAATCCTTCGTTCAATGCCCTTTCTATATATTTTGAATCATATGTACATAAATCATCATATCATCGGCGAATAACTTGCACTTACAACCGCATTTTTTTGATTCGTCTACAACGTCATTAATATACATAATAAATAATATTGGTTCTAATTTTGATCCTTGTAGTACGCCGTATTTTAAGATCATTACGTCCGATTGTACGTTGTTATATTTCACGATCTGTGCTCTGTTAACTAGATACGACTGGAACAAATCCTGTACTTTTCCCCCTACTTTATACTTGTTTCATTTACTGATCATTACATTTCTATTTATTGTCTCGAACGCTCTTTTAAAATCTATACATACTACGGCAATCATATTATTTTCGTCCGTCCTCATTTTCCATTCTATAAGCGTGTCCTGCAAAGCCGTTTCACGTGAGTAGTCTTTTCGAAATCCCGTCTGTTCTTTCATCAGTATCTTATTATTGTCAATATATTTGAGCAGCTGTCCTTTGACCGTCTGTTCTCATAGCTTTTCATAAATAGGCAACGTATAAATCGGGCGGTGATTTTCCGCTTTCCTGCTGCCCTTCACTTTCGGCAACGGAGTAACTACTGATGTCTTCCAGCTATCCGGTGCTCTCTCTCAGGGATCGGCTAATCATGTTTATAACTAAATTTTTTTTGCCATACCAGTTCCACCACGCCTTCAGTTAAACAGCTTTTCGACCCTTTGTTTTTGTTACATTTATTGATCATAAATATATTCAGCTCCTCTATGTCCACTTCTGCGAATTCATCAAACCTGCAATCTGTCACCTCCACGGTTTCTTGCTTATTAGTCATCCTATTTTAATTTTTCCACCCTCTTCTATCCCTTTTACTTATTGCAATCCCCAAGGTTTGCAAAAGCTACCTTGTGTTTTTCTGAATTTCGCAAAATCGTGAGAGGTCTTTTTTCCCCTTTCGGAAAAAAGATGGATTGAAATCGCGTCCGGTAAAGGGATGGAACCCAGATAGTGACTTGCATAGATTGGGACCTAAGTGCGAATATAGTTTGGTAACATCGATGTATCGTACAGAATTAGACACGCCAACGTTCATCAAAACTTTGGTTCCACGTTTTACGTGTTCCATGTTTGCAAGCATTATTATAAGAATGTCAGTATCGGAACATCTTACGACGACGTTTGAGTCGTGATTTGCATTGCAAACATGGTGCACGATTTTAGTGTCTGCCTTTTCGTGCTCTTCACAAGATATTTCATCAACAATTGTCGAAACGTCTTTTCCATTTACAACTTCGAATTTATGGCACTGCTTAGCATTGACACATAGCGTTTTCGTTTTTAAATTACTCGCATATTCGTCTTTCGACCATTCCTCGATAAAAAATGCAACCAGAGCCTTTTTGAAATTAATGTTTTTCAAATCTTTCGTAAAGTCAGTGCAGCGCTTTTGCTCAGGACCTGTAATTTGAAATTAACCGCAATTTCTTTTGCATTACGACTCAAAAAAACATTGAGACATTTGCTAGCGATCTTTCCGTATTGCACTGGAATTTCCTTTATCGTATGTAGAACGAAAAATCCATCAATGACAACGAGACTGACATTACTTGGCTGACAACTTTTAATTTGTGATTCCAATGATTTGAAAAGCATAGACTTGTCAGTTTTATGTATGGAACCGTCTACGTGACACAACGATAGAGGCAACGGTGTCAAGGGACATTAAAAAACCTCGTCCAGGTCTAATTTCTGATCAGCTGCCACCCCTAAAAGCCTACCAAACAAATCTTTTTGCATTTTAACCTCTTGGTTCTTCCCTGCAACTTTCATTTTGTTTTTTGGCTGCACGTCAAGGAATGTCATTATTGTCACTCCTAATTGGCTTCTCGAATCTGTCTTTGTCCAAACTGTACTCTTCAATGAATTTTTCGCGTAACTGATTCCCGGTGACGTAAACATTTAATAAGTTGTCACAAATTTATTGGGACACAGCTTCTTCATATAAGCCACAACAGGTATATACCGTACAATAGGCATACGCGCAGAGCGCGAGAGCGTGCGCTTTCACGAGGGTGGCAGGCACATATTGCAACGCCTTTGACGAGGCAGGCACTCGCCAATGAATTTCTAGTACTTTAAACTATATTCTAAATTTTTTTCGCGCGGTTTGCGATGACGTGAGTAATGCACTTTTTTTTTACCGGTTTTCGATTGGCAGGCGATATTTGACAACCGATTTCGAGTGGCAGGCTCTCGAATTCATTTTGAGTGATGTTTTTAGCACGTGTGTGAAATTTCATCTAGGTCGCGATGAGCTCAGAAATGGTTTTAAAAATACAACTTAATTTTTTTTATGCACAAACGCAACCGATTCGAGCAGCAGGCACGCGATTTCATATTGTACACTGACAGGGCTATTTCCCGTAATTTTTCCAGCCGGGATGAAATCAGCCCGACAGAAGTGTCGCTAGCTCTTGGTCTATTGTTTTCTCTACATTTTCACATTTTTTATATTTTCTTGCTTTACATTTTTCACATTTCTTTTCTTTCCGTTATTTTTCTTTTTCCTTTCCTCCTCCCTCCACGCTTTTCTGCTGTCTTCCGCTTCCGTCCGTTCACTCCACTCCTTCACTGATACTGCTTCTACTCCCATTCTACCTCTTTCACTCGCTTTTCCTAGCCTCAATTTATTTTTTTCCTTTCCCTCTCTCCAGTTCCTTCATCCATTTTTCCTCTCCCCCGTTTTCATCTAATATTTCTCTTACTCTCTCCTACTGCTCTGTGCCCTTCGCCTCCTGCTTTGCATCTGTCCAACACATGCTCCCACGATTCGCACTCTACCTCACATATCCTGCATGTTCTCTCTTCCTCCGGCTTCCAATACATCCCTACTTTTATCTCGTTCCCCAACCTGTACCTCGCTATCCTTATCACTCTCTCCTCCTTACAGTCTGCCTTCAAGTAATATTGTATTCCCTCTGTTCTTACTTTCCTATAGCAAGGATTGTATCTAGACTCCACTATCTGCTCCCATATTTACTATTGTATGTATTTATTAATATGCACACATTGAATACCATTCTTTGATGTACACTCATAAAGCAGAGTTTTCAACATTGATTGTACTGGGGTGTATTTACTGCATTTTACTACTGCACGCATTGCCCGGTTTTGGGCTTTCTGTAACATTGTCATACTGTACCCATTTATGTTGAACATCAGAGTACAGCAATATTCAAAATGTGGTGCTATTATTGTTTTGTATGTTGTTATTCTTGTATATGGTGAGATATACTCACCTATTCTATATGGAAATACTTTACTCCCTGCAACTTTCTGTATTGGTATTGTCGCCGACGTCTTGCAGTTTTCTGAAAAGATTCCTTCCTCCAGCGATTTGTTTATTAGAGTTATCACATTCTCACTCGATATTTTTCCATGCCATTTTTATAATTTCTGACGTTATTCCATTGTCTGTTTATTTTTTATTGTCTAGTTTATTGGCAATTTCATCTATGTCCTTATATTTTATATATTGAAACATGCAGAATGCTGCCATACACCCTCCTGTTGCACTACTATTTTCATTGCCCATTGGAGTTTCCATGCTACCTACAATTCCATTGACGCTGGTTATAAAAAAATCATTGAATTTTATAGCAATTTCTATCGGTTCTATAAGCTGGTTTCCCCTAAAGTCGATGTCACTTGTATCGTTTACTTGTTTTTTTGTCCCTAGTATTTGTTTCATCGTTTTCCACATTTTCTTCGAATGGGTTTTATTTCTATCTATTGTTTCCTCGTAATACTGCCTTTCGCAGCTCTTGATTTGCTGTACCGTTTTTTTCCTATGGTGCCTATGTACCTCCGGGTTCTGCTTATTCGATCGTATTGAAAAAATGGAGCTACAAAGAGTTTCTGCTTTGCGATTAATCTGAACTGATTCATAATTTTGAAATTTACACCGGGAAAGTAATACATGATCAGCAATTACCGGTTGTTGGAAGTCGTGACAATGTAGCGTTACGTTTATCAAAAATTGTACACAACCAATTGTTTCATAAAACTTGTTTCGACAATTGGTTTTCAAGCATTCCTTTAGTGACTGAATTAGAAAAATTGGGAATACAGAGTGTTGCAACTGTGCGGTCGAACAGAATAAAAAACTGTGAGTTTTTATCTGATAAAGTAATGAAAATTAAGGGCAGAGGAAGTTACGAAGCGCTCTCTACATGTATTGACCAGGTCACTATAAATGCGAGTAAATGGTACGACAACAAGGCCGTTTATTTAATGAGCACATTTAGCGAAGCAGAGCCAATAGACGTGGCGAAGAGGTGGGACAGAAAAATAAAAAGTAAAATTGACCTAGAGCGCCGAAATACAGTGAAAATAAACAATCAACACATGGGTGGAGTAGACTTGGTCGACTCATTGAAAGCGTTGTACCGAATAGAAATTCGATCGAGGAAATCGTACCATCGTATAATATTTCATCTATTAGATTTAACGGTGGTGTATGCGTGGCTGTTATGTAAGAGAGATTGTTAATCGCATTCTATGAGCCCCAAGCGTCAATATTCTGATAAGACCCGTTTGTCCTTATCAAGAGGAGAGGGATCGCAACGCTTGTAAAGGGGTGTGAAAGAGTCGTGGGCATGGTTCTCATGTGTTTTTTTCCAGGTTTATTATTATTATTTTAATTTTAACAAGGAAACAAACGAGGAACAATATGTGGAAAGTCTTTAGTCACGGTGGGGCGGGGGTTTTTTGGTCTTCAGGGCTTGAGGGTTTCTTAGGTTCTGGGGTGGTCGGTCCTGTGGCTGGCCGTGCAGGACGTGTTGGTTTTCGAAGCGGAACGAACTCTTCGACCTTTGGGGTGGCGACTCGTGGACGTGGTTTTTCGACCGGGGCTATGTCCAGGAGTTTTTCCAATTCGTAAAGTAGGCTGACGAATTCTTCGTCGGTGTATCGTTCGGAAGACGGAGTAGGAATAGGTTGGTTATTCTCCCGAGCCGCCGCACGTCAAAGTTGTCAACGACGGTATGAGGTATTGGAGCGTGATTTTGACATGGTTGCTGTGAACCAGGACGTTAGGAGCCATCGTATCAGGTTTGGTTGCGATGTCTGTCCGAGTGTGTGTGTTATGGTGAATTAGAAAGAGGGTGGTTTAGAGAGAAAGATCCGCCTTCCTTGTACGGGAAGGGTACCTTTTTATTCGGAACAGGAGCTAGCCTCCTCAATCCTACGGTAACGGAGGACCCGTAAAAGAGAAAAATAAACAAAAATCCAGCCTTCCTTGTGCGCCGGGAGGGTACCTTTAATCGGTACAGGAGCTAGTTTTGCTTCTCTTCGAGCTTATTCTTTCAAGAACGTTTTTCGCCCACTGTCGAATAAACCGGCCGGCTTATATCGCCGGTAGGCCCATCCTCCGCATGCGCGAAACGCCAGCCCGAGACTTGCCATCTCTCGGCCGAGCCAGTATTAACGGCGGCGGTGTCGCTCAGTGCCGGCGCCCACCAGATCGGTGCCGGAGCCGCCCATCAGTTCCGTACCCTAGGAGGCCCGCGCCCCTTTATTGATGATTATTTTTTTTTTTAATTATTTTTGTTGAAATATTTTTCTCCTTTTCAACCCAGATAAGTCGAGTCGGTCCGGGTGGCGCACAACAAAATGCTAAAACAAATTTTCGTGTGGATCTCTCGCACCATAAAAACAAGAGCGTGATTAGCATGCCTGACAGTCCTTCAGAAATGTCCTAGATCTTCAAAGCCAACTATTTTTTGTTCTCGAGGATTGTATCGTAAATCGGGAGTCAAATGGACTTCATCTGCAAGAAGGGCTACATGTCGGTCTAGTTCCGTCACTGTTTGGATTTTCTTCTTCAATTGATTCTTTATATTTTCGTTGATGCCGGTGTTTAACGTGACTGTTAATAATATACTCTTCAGTAATCTCGGGGATAGTAATCGGAAATGCGGTATTAAACTTCTATATAGACGAGGACTACGTTTATAAATTGACAATGCAAATATTTTGTCGTCGGTCGTCTACCATGAAAGCATGAGGCTTTCTATTGAAATTCCGAAGTAGGAATGAATGAAATTTTTGGTGACAGAATTCAGTTGATTTTCTATTACGGAAAAAACTGTTTTCGGTGTAGATATTGCAATTGTTTCATGTGTTCTAGTGAGTTCGGGAGTTTCTTTCGCAGTTTAGCCAGGTTTAAAGTTACATTTAGATGTATCTTGTACATTTCTCGTTCCCTCGATGGAAGGTCGGCTTGACGGATTTTCATTTGCCGTAGAAAACCTTTATCCACTTTGCTTTGTGTTTCGGAAGAATGTGGACACCCATCATTTTTAGCGATCTTTTCTGCATAATCTTGGCTAGTACTAACTAATTCATGGCTCGGTGCTTGTGATTCGGTAGTCGAAATCTGTTGGATTTCTTGTAGGTCCATTTTGTCAGGTGTACCGGAAGAAGTCGATTCCAAGCTGTCGTCGTTAAAAAAAGATGGTCGAAATGGGGGTTTTCAATTTGAGACGGCGGATTATTCTCACCTTGACCCACGTCCTGTGGTACTGCTGTCCAAATTAAACTTTGACTCGCTAGATGTGTATAATCGCGAACGGAAAAATGGTCTTCGCGAACAGACATTCGGGATGTTGTTACGCGTTGACTTCCCGATGAACGTCGAACGGTGCACAATTGACGAGCGATGCAAATGTATGACGATGGAGCCGGTGTGGAAACCGGAGACGGCGGTGGTGGGAGTTTAGGTGGCTCTGAAAAGAGCCGATTTGGTCGAATACGTGTTCCCACTAGGTGGGAGGGAGAGACTTGATCTGTTTCACGGGAAGGGGATCTTCATCTGGACCGAAGACGTCCATCAGTTTCCTCTTCACGTGTCGCGGATCTTTCGGAGCTGCCAGTGAATAGGCCGAGAAATCGGTGGAGGAAATGTTATCGACCGGGATCAGTACTCGGTGACGCGTCGGACGATTTTCCTGAGGTACCGACGGCACAGCGAAGACGAACGGTGGCACCGGGGTCGGGATGACCGGTTCCGATGTTACCGACGGTCGTTCCGCTTGTGCTGAGCAGGTAACCTCGAAGGTTTTACCTGGGGTGAGGGGCAACCCCGTTGCCTCGTCCACGGTCACTACACCGAAGAGGTCCTCAGTGTTCGGACTCGTAGGCCTCAGCTCCGGTGCGTCCCCATTCGGCCGGGCAATCGCCAGACGACGCCGTCGAGACCTTCGCCCGGATCGATCGGGCATAGGAAGGATCGGGGAGAGGGTTTACCGAAAAGCAGCGGCCAAGAGGACCTGGGGCTAGCTAGACGCAGCGACCAAGCAATGCCTGGGGCCAGCGATTAGCAGCGGCCAAGAATCCCTGGGGCTAACTAGTCGCAGCGACCAAGCAATAGCTGGGGCCAGCGATTAGCAGCGGCCAAGAATCCCTGGTGCTAACTAGTCGCAGCGACTAAACACTACCTGGGGCCAGCGAGTAGCAGCGACCAAGAACCACTGGGGCTAGTGTCCTCGGTATGGGAGAGGAATCCCGGTACGAATTTCGGCGACCGAGGGACTCGGGACCGTCAATCCTTACCGGGGGGTAAGGGAAGGACACGATGGGGCGAGCAACCAGGTTGGAAGCCGCGACCAGTCGCAATCCGAAAAAGTCGATTCGTTTTCCTTAGCTTTTATTCACAAGGAATTAGCCGGGACGAAAATGAACAGCGTCGGTTCGCACCCGCTTATATTGCCGTCCGGGTGGCCAGCCGCTTGCGGGAAGCCCTAGCCCCTGCGCGTCATCTAGTGGCCGGACTGGAACTACTCTGCGGTAGGCGCTGCAGCGCTCGGTAGCATATGGCTTGTAGGTGTGTATGTGTGTGTGTGGTTATGCGTGAATGCGCGGTTGTGAGTTTGCGTGTATGTTTGTGTGTGTGTTTAAAACGTAATATTCGATATAAAATATTAATGCTATTTTAGCGTATAACAATGTATCGACATTTTCCTGTATGTTGCATGCAGCTTTCCATAATTTCACAATATGCGCTCTACACTTTGCAGTGGGAAACACGAAGAATTTTTTATTCACGTACGTTGCATCGTAGATCGGACTAAAATATTGATTGGTGCAATTTGGATACTTGCACGCATATTTGTGTTTTCCAATACTTGTCGCCATGTCGATTCGATGTGCGGAAAATTCGTGTATAACAACTCGTCTAATAACAATTCGACTAATAACAATTCGTCTAAGATTATTCATCTCAAACGCTTCGTCAACACCACACATAACATCGTACCATGTGATTCTGCCGGGCGTATTTTTGCTTCACATATACACATTCACATAACAGCTTCACATAGGTGTATAGGTCGCCGAAACTATTTTTTATAATGTTACGAGCGCATTGAAAAAAATTCTCCTCTCAAAGTACCGTAAAGTACCGTAAGCCATCGGAAGCCATGGAGCTATGTACTTTCCACACAACGAACAAAAATCGCACCAATCATTTACAGACTTCACAGCGAGACTGAAACAATTGGCAATTCATTGCAATTTTACAAAATCAGACAATGCAATCCGAGACCAATTAGTGTGTGAAATTAATGATAAAGATATCAGAATAAAATTATTCGAAAAAAAAGAATTGACATTGAAAAAAGCGCAAGAAATAGCGGTAGCGCGAGTCTTCTGTTCAAAAACTTTTTTCCAAAATAAATCGACTTCGAGAGTCAAAAGCATCTGCTTGTGGTTCTCATCGAAGACCGCGCTCATCTGAATCCATTCGCGCGCTAATTTTACGAGGTCAAACATTCCGAAACGTTGAGCGACGTTACATAAATCTGTAAGATTATTTTGATTCTTTGAATCAAGAGCGACGTTCGGGACCAAAATACGCAAATTCTCCAAAAAGGAAGGCTTTAGAGGAAGTCGACGCGCCATTTCGTTCGTAGCCGTAACGTAAAACCGTAAACAAGTTTGCCGTATTTCGATCGCATCGGACTCCGATAATCTGGTCAAAGCTGTTGTGCAGTCCGGACCAAGATCAACTCGCTCGAGAGGGACGAAGTTCCGCGGATGAACGATGTTCAAGTTGCCCATCGCAAGATCGGGCAGAACCTCGCGGTACAAAAAATGTTCTGCAATCTATCCGATGAGGAGCCTACTACTTTTTGTCAGTCTATGAATCAACATTTTTCTTGATTGGAAAAGGATATTGAACTGGTTGAAAACGTTTAGTGAATATTTAAGGAACAAAAAGTACATTTTAATCTTTTTGTCGCAAATGCAATCTAGCATTTTTTCTGCTGATTTTAATCGGTCTTCTGTAACGGCAAGGACAAAATACATTTTCAACGCATCCCAGTTCTCAAGTTACCGGACAACGCATCTTTCTCTCGGAAGACATCTCGTGTTCCATAACTTGAGAATCTTGTGCGTTTCCAAATCCAAAAGTTCTTGGAACTCTCGAAGCGTTGCATTGCGTTTCGCACTGCCGGTCACGTACGACGCGATGAGTCTAAGTAAATCCTCGCAGGAGCGAGGCAAAATAGCGCACGCCTTACTGGCTATTAATGCGGCTGAATGGCAAATGCAATTTAATAGGACGAGACCCGGAGCGTCCGACTCCAAGCGAGTCATAAATGAATTATGAATTCCCGTCATCACCGATGCATTGTCGGATGCCATGCCGACAATGTTAGTTATGGGGATCCCTTTTGACTCGAGGCAAGATTTGAAGCTTGCGTAAACAGATTCAGCCGAACAATCTCTAGCGTCTAACGATATTAATTTCAGAAGGGCTGTTGTTACTTTTTTGGTATCAGGAGATACAAATTGAACGGCAACGCAGAATGATTTATTATCAGTTATGACGGTGCTCTCATCGACGAGCACCGAGAACTTTTGAACCTTAAGAATTTTGATAAGCTCCTCTAATTCATATTTTCCGATGCAATTGGTGATGAGATTCGTGCACTTTGTCCGGCCGAGCGTAACGTCCCGCAGAATCGAAGAGTCGAAGATTATGTTCTTGTGCAGTGGCATTAAATGATCTACCGTCTGAATTGCCACATTGTGCTCTGCGAAAAACGCTGACAAAGCAATTTCTGCTGATTTTACATTGATTTTATGTTGGTTGTCATCAGCAGCAGACTCGTCATGGGCAGATATCGCAAGAGCGGCTTTTTTTTATGCGAAGAACTCGCTGAATGTTTCCGACAATATGACTTGTATGTGACAATTAATTCTTTCTGACACAATGTACAAAACCCTTTATTGGGATTACCTGCGACTGTCTGCAGCCAGCCGGAAAACTCAGGCAGCCGCAACCACGAATCGTTTATCAATCTAATCCTTTGACGTTTTGGATGCCGGGCTCCTTGAACATGGTCTCGATGATGTGAGACAGCACTCTGATCCGTCGGATACATCGTCCCTTTCACCGCGAGTCACTAATTGATTAATAATATTGGATGCAACCCGGTTGACAACGATCAAAGCTCCACGTTTTACGTGTTCCCGCGCGAACCGAAATTACCGAATAACAACAAGGCACTGCGCGTGATCCGCCGTCCACGCTTCACCTTGTGAAATTACATATACATACGTTTGACGCATGTTCGTTACGTATAGAGACACACGAACGCATAACAAAGGAAGGAGCGCCGTACGGACGCGAGAGACAATGTATCTTCGCAACGCACTATCATTGTTATCATTCTTATTTGTAGCTTCCATTCGAACCGATGATCCGTCAAAAGGAAAAATTCATTAATTCCCCCCAAGATCGATAAATGTCATAAAAAAATCTTAAATAATTATTGCCATTTTTTGACATTTTTATATCAAGTTTTTATTTTTTTATTCATTTCATGGAAACGTACGGAGAAAACAATTCAAAGGATACATATTTCCTATAAAATTTTCTCAGAAATCTGAAATAATTATTGACTTTTTTTTACATTTTTACATCAAGTTTTTATTTTTTTATTTATTTCATAGCAACGTAAGGAAAATACAATTCGAAGAATCCATATTTCCTATAAAGTTTTCTCAAAAATCTGAAATAATTATTGACATTTTTTTACATTTTTACATCAAGTTTTAATTTTCTTATTCATTTTATCGAAACGTACGAAGAATACGATTCGAAGAATACATATTCCCTATGAAATTTTCTCAGCTTCCCGATAAAAATATTTTCGAAAACTAACCCATTAAACGCAAACTCGCAACCGAACCGGCCGCGCAGACGAAGTAAGCGGACAACGGCGAGTCGATTGGCGGATAGTCCGAATAATGCTATTGGCTGCGCCTATCTGTAGCGGCTGCAAGCCGCGTGAGGTAGCGTCGGTAGCGGCGGATTTGGTCTGTGGAGGGGGCATCAGAATCCGGACGTGGACGGAAAAATCCGTCCAATCTGGCAGTACTGGTTGGGCGTCGCAGTGCCTCTACTTATACTAGACCGCTTGCGCCTGATTGGCCGACGGTCGCGGAGGAGGGATGTCGCGGCGCGCGACGCGCGGCTCCGTGGGGCGACGCGTCGATTGGTCGACGGTCACGGAGGAGGGATAGCGCTCAGTGAGGAATGCGGCCTGACTTATTTGCTATGTTATAGTAATATCTTTATAATATTCTTTATATATCTTTTTTATATTGAAACATTTAAATTAAATAGAAAGGTGCTGCCGAGGGGAAAGACAGAATTGGCGTATAACAAAATTATATGAACTGTGTCGTCAAAAAAAACTATTAAAAATATGGTTTTTTTAAATATCGAAATAACCTTACCTTACTAATAATTTTCGTTTGCAGTTGCTTCGAAACGATTTTTCTACGCTCTCCTAGCAACTAGAAATCGCTTGTAGTAGAATAATTTTCGTTTGTACTTCTTTCGAAATCATTTTCCTAGGGTCTACTAGCATTAATATCGTTAGTAGTAAAATAATTTTCGTTCGTACTTGCTCCGAAATGATTTTTCTACGCTCTACTAGCATCAGAATTGTTCGCAGTAAAAGCATTTTCAATTGTAATTCCTCCGAAATCATTTTTCTAGGCTCTACTAGCATTCAAATGTTTGTAGTACAATAATTTAGTAGTAACTCAGAAATAAGTTGAAAACGATCAACCAATCTCTAAATCGTTTGTAGTACCTTTTTTCGTCTGTAGTAATTCTTAGAATATTTCTCGACCTTCTACTCGCCTCGAAATCGTTTGTAGTAATTTAAAAATTAATTGAAGATACTCGACTTTCCTCAAAAATCAAATCTTAATGTTCTGCTAGCTTCCGATAAGGAAGATTTTTGTGTATGTTGTGTTGGGCTCTTGATATCAGTCCCAAGCAATCTGCTCTCCTGAATTACTTCCATCGAATACCTACTCTAATAATATTCCGTTCTCAGCTTTACCCAAAACCGACGACGAGGACGTGACGGAAAAACGGTTTCACGTTATAATTTTTTTTTGTTTTTTTTTAATTTTGCTTCCTCATAAAGGAAGCTTTGTGACGGTCAGAAATTTTTTTTTCGAGATTTTGATGTCAATAGGTTCAGAATGTCCTAAAACATCCAGAAAACACATTCGGAAAAAATGTCCGGATGTATGTGTGTGTGTGTGTGTGTGTGTGTGTGTGTGTGTGTGTATGTATGTAACCACCCTCTAAAATTCAAACGTTCATAACTCGAGAACGGTTCAAGCTACCGTACTCAAATTTTGCACACATGCGATGCCTTCTAATATGTATGTAATCTGTAAATTTCGCAATTATCGACGCACTTATTCGGCTTCGACAGTGTTTTGAATTTTTCAAAAAATGTCTGTAGCCACGCTAGCGTCCGCAATTTTCGACATATTCGGCTAAATAGTTTTTTACATATAGAATTGAGTACAAGGACGGTTGGTATTGCATTTGAGCCGAATCCATTTATAACTTTAGATTTTATGATTTTTTGAATTTTTCAAAAAATCAATTTTTTTGCTCTATTTGTCGTTAACTTCAACCAATCGAACCATAATTCTCTGCAAGTATAGGATGTCATTGTGTTATAATACATATCAAATTTGGCCGAGATCGGCCGAACGGATCAAGATCTAGAGCAATACGAAATTTCTAAGTTCCAACCCCTGCAAATTAAAACTAGCTGCAAGTAGAAACTTGCAAAGTGCTTCCTCCGTAATCCTCCGCACTTGAGCCAATGGACGAAATCCTTTATGAGGAAGCCAGAATTAATAAAGAAAAAAGGTACTCATGATCCTCATAAAGGACTTCGTCCATTGGCTCAAGTGCGGAGGATTACGGAGGAAGCACTTTGCAAGTTTTTTTCTTCGCTTTTAATTTTTTTTTGTGTTTTTTGTATTTTTTTGTATTTTCTGTATTTTTCTGTATTATTAGTATTCGTTTTTTATCTTTTGTACCTTTGGTATTTTGGTTTTTTTTGTACTTTTTTCGACCTTTACGTGAGGGTTCATGGCACTCAAACATAAAACAAGCCGTGCATGCTTTGTTGTTGCAAGAGTGTTCGGGTTGTTTTTGCCATGACCCGATCTTTGAGATCGTTATGTTCTTCGATCTTGCCAGTTACGCGTTTTACAATCGCAAACTAATAAGTGCCAATGTAAATAACGACTGCAACGAATTTGTACGTCCCTTCGCAGTATTCTAACTCGTCAGGTATGTCTTCAACAGTTAACTGTTGCCTGCAATGCGGATAACCCTTAAGAGATGCAAGTTGACGATTTCCGACATCCTTCATGTTCTATATTAGATGATAACCCTCCGACAAGCCTTTCGTTATTTCCCGACTTTCGCATCGGAAGCACGTATTTGTACCGATGGTTCTGCAAGTTTCAGCAAGAGCTTCCTGCAAACTTGCCATGCCGCGCCTATACATGTGGACAGGATCTAGGTGTAGAACCGGCAAGATTTTCGAGTCTTTGAATATACATTCATCACATCAAATTGTCCTTTCAAGGAAAGGGACATCACGGAGGATATTTTTTTCCTGCAAATACGATAAATTTACCAAACCATCCAGAATCCCGTTTTTTATTTTTGTCGTGATACTTAGGATACGACCGCGTTCTTTATTTAAACTTGTCGTGACGCCGGTCGTTGACAATGTCATAATAAATTCGAAGAGAGCGACTTTATTGTCCGCGAGGTATGCGGCATACAACGCGAAATCGTGGTATGCGGCTAACATGCTTTGGACGGTCGAGTCGAACGCACATGTGTTTTTAACTCTCACGAAATGTTTCCCGATTTTGATCGATCCTAAGCGTTTGCGAGCAACGGTAAGGTTGCAGCAAATTTTGGTCGCTTATGAATTATCTCGATATCAGGACATGCGGTTAAATATTTCCCTTTTTTTCGGTCCACCTCGTGTCTTCGGCGTAATTGGAGTTTTTTTTTCTCAAGCCCTTTCCAATTTTCGATTTCGTTGAGGAACCTCGTTTCAACAGCGGTATAACTTATGTCAGCGTCTCTCGATTCTAACGAGATTTCGGTCAAATTTCGTTGGAAATTCGCCGATTCACCGATTCACCGATATCAAATGAAGCGTCCTCAAAGACATCACTTTTTATTGGTGAAATGCTTCGCAGGATGAATCACCGACGGCGACGACAGAACGTGCTTGAGGATGACTAAAAATAGAACTATCTTCAAGATTCGATAGGGTTTTCAGTCGGTCTTCTTCTTTTCCCCCCAGCGGCGCATTCAATAATTTGTTTGTCCCTTCCAACGATTTCAGGTGGATAACGAGGTATTTATCCATTCTGATCGCATGCCCTTTTTAAAAAACGAGGTTTTTTAACTCCAAAATATTCCTTGCTTCGAGCGGAACTAGCGACGAGTTTATCGTTGACGTTGACGAGTGTTGAATTCTGTTCAACGTTGCCAGCCATCACAGCTGTCCACAGAACGAAATGTTGCGACAATTTTGACAAGCGAGACCGAAAACCAGGGCAATTGTATGGATTTAATCGACCTCTCTCTGACCTGACGGTGCCGTCTTGATGTTTTCCAGGAACGTTTCTACTGCGCTGTATTGTTGTGCGGCTGGGACATCATCGGAGTTGTCGAACTGTTGTAGCAAAAAGTCCCCCTCGTCGGACGTATCGTCAGGAAGACAGTACAAATTCAAAAGTCGCATTATCCTATTATGTGCTGCGAAGTAATGGTTATGCTTATTCTGAATGTCCTTGTGCGTCGAAAAGGCCATTGATAAAACATCCGTAGATATTTGAATAAAATCTTCGATTCGCGTGCACGTCGTTAGAAGCCCGACACAACGATCAAAGAAATCCTTCTTGTCGGGGGATTCGTGAACGAAGCACGCCAAACAAGTGGCGAGGTTGATCAAATGCGCAATGTCGATGCAGATGAGGCATCACGGAGGTTAAATCCGTATATGCAAAGAGTCGTCGGAAATAATACCATTTTTTTATGTACGTTATCAGGTCGCAGTTGTTGATTGCGAGAGCGGTTGCATTCAGGGGCGCCAGCGAATAATCTATAACCACTTGGTGTGGACATGACCCTCCAGAACGCAACTACTCTTGCATCCAACACGTCAAGGTGTTGGTATCGTGTTTCTCGGATATTAGCTGAAACAGGAGTAGGATCTTCGAACGAAATCCACACAACGCCTGGTAAAGAACCACGACTCGTTTTGAGCCGTCCGGCTTCGGAATTTCGTTTACCAGTCTACCCGTAGCGTCAATGCTGATGCTCACAATTTTTTTTCTTTCTGAAACCCGTTATACAAACAAAGCTGCGAGGGGGTCCAATACATGAAATAAAATCTGTCCAGTCCAATCTCATGAATACTGCCTTAACATTTTTGACTGTACGAAATATCCCACACCGATGCGAGGGCCGATTTTACCTTAAATAAACCCAACTCTCTGTTTCGGACTTCCTGTTCCGCCTTGCCCGCAACATCCTCCGACGGTAAATTTGCCGGAACAACTCCTGCAAATTCCATTAGCCTGTTGGCTTCATCTCGACGCCAAGCGTAAGTAGATTTACCTTGCAACTTCTTCCCAATGCGGAAGCGCCATTGGCCACGCACTTGGCGTTTTCTTACATGCGTTATCCCACGGGAATCAAATGTCGATATCTGAAAGTTCGGGGCACCCTCGGTTGGTTCCGTTAAACAATAGATGTGGATTGCCGCTTCAAATTCCGAGCCGCTGCCTTCATTTGTTGAAAATATCTCGCCGGGATTGCGATTTATTTTCGCGTATTTAAATGCGTAAGGGCATGGCAATTTAAGGTGACTCCACAGCATGTCGTAAATCGACCCCGTCCACCCGTTGACAAGAATCTCATAATTACGATGCCCGTACTCGACGATGTGCGATTTCAGGGTATCCCATTCGGCTTTCGTAATCGAAACAGTTACTTTAAGGGGAGGCACCACACATTTCGTTTCAGCTATTGACCAATTTGAGTCGTTCAATGATTGGTCCGTCGTGGCATCGAGATCCGTTGCATGTTTCGAAGATACCAATGACTGGACTTTGCGATAAATGCAGATAAATATAATCTTTTTTCATTTTTCCGTTCCTCGCGTCAGTTGCTTGGTCCCAAACCTCGTGACTCCACGGCAAAAGATTGCCAGAACTACCTATAAAAGAAAGCCTTTTTAGAGCTTCGTAAATTTCGAGCGGCGAAACGGATCGAAAAGGATCGTCGACGGGTCGCTCGCGTATATAGCGCTGCTGCCCCACTGCCGATCTCCCCCACTATCTCAACACGCTGCGCATGCGCAGTACGCTTGGCGACCCTCGCTGACTGAACCGAACCATCTCTACCAACAGATCCTCATGATAGTACTATTGCAAACTATAAAAGGAGGCAATCTGTGAGGAACTATGTGACGATCGATTTTGGCTTCCTCATAGAGGAAGCTTTGTTAAATATGTAAAATGCAACGTGCAAGGTTCTACTTTGCAGGCTTCTTTCTTGTCTACCCTAACTTTTGAAGTTATCAACTTCTGGTTAATAACTTCAAAAGTTCGAAACGATTGTTATTTTACTGGATTCTATATACGTCTCCCAACGAAAGTTAAATCTTACGGTTGGTAGAGAGTTAATGTTATTTTCGTAAAAATTAAAATTAGCGTCAAGTTGACATTACTTGATTAATCCTAGCTTAATTTGTTTCCAATCGTTCATCAATGTAAATCTACTTATATAAAAAAATGTTGGCCGATATGTCGAAATTAACCTAAATTATAGTATCTACGTGGTTTTTGAAATATTTCATGTT
Organism: Sussaba pulchella; assembly: GCA_963971145.1. NCBI lineage: Eukaryota > Metazoa > Arthropoda > Insecta > Hymenoptera > Ichneumonidae > Sussaba > Sussaba pulchella. Next base: position 9,420,227 of record OZ020165.1, read on the forward strand.
GTTGAATGAATGAGTGCTCGTACTCGAATCTCCCGCGCCTGCGAGCGCCATAGCAACCGAGAAGCGCTGGTACGATAGTGTGGCGCGAGGAGCGCTATTAAAAAAAGACAATGCGTTAGTTACGTCGACTTACGTAGTCGGAAGTTAGAGTTTGTTCGTTGTTTCCGAGTCACTCGTGTAACGGCCGCGATTCCCCCCATCGATCGCGCGGCCAGCGCCGTTACAGTTTTCGAATGAGTCGGATGATTTTGGCCGGATTACATAAATTACAACGGATTCTCTAGGAGTTGCCCGGCGTGCGCCGTCCGGAGCACATGGCTCCACGAATATGTCTATTTATGTAACTTCGACTAATTCCGTCGAAGTTGCAATGTCGTAATTCATTAATTTGATCCTTGTAATGTTCCATACATGTGAATTAATTCAAATGTACGTGTATTTATTTAATAATTGTTTTGTGGACTCGTGGTACCGACCTTGGCTTGGTTAATGGCAACGATTTCTTGGCGAGATGGGAAAAAATAACTGAATAAATAATATGTGAACATGAAGATGAAATGAAAATGGATAAAATAAAATGAAAAAAGAACTCAACAATATAAAATGAAATGAAACGCGAAATAAAACGAGGCGTGAAGTGAAATCAAATGGAAAATGAAACGAAACGTAACTGAATAATTAATAAATAAAAGAATACCTAAAATGTGAAATGAATATGATGATCTATGTAAATGTAATGGAAATTTCTAATGATGGTTTCGTGATATAACGACTCGGCGATAACATGAAATGGACAATGAATAAGAACGATGATGGAATGCGATAATAATAGACCGCTTAAGATACAAAGGATTACGACTGTTTTTGTGTGATGAATGTTCACGTGTGATTGGAATGTGAGTGAGACTATCATTGAGTGATAAATGAATATTCAACAAAATGAAATGGATTGACTGTGGATAATTAGTATGAATGATCATTTAATGTAAAATGGAATATAAGAATGAATGTAAATAATGAGAGAATCGGAAAAAAAAATATCGCGTCGTACGATTTATTCATTGTTTATAGAATTTTCCCTCATATTCCCTGAAAAACTCTACTGGTTATGGGCCCAGTAGTTGTGAAAGGGAAGGAAAATAAAAAAAGAATCAATTCGTTGAGGCGTTCGGCATAAAAGGGGTCGATTGCACCGCGTGGCACGTGGCAGTTTTTTCCGAGGGCGAGAACCGCGTCGTCGTATCGGAAATAGCGTGCGTGGTCGAGACAGTTTAAAATGTCGGACGATATTTCGGCGAGGCATATCGAGAAATTGGACTAATCAAATTTCTTGACGTGGAAATTCGAGATGCTGGCGTTGTTCAGGGCAGCGCGTGTGCTCGACGTCGTGGACGGCACGGATGTATTAGTGAGGGACGCTTCGGAGACGGTAAGAAACACATGGGAAGAAAAAGATGCGAACGCGAGAGTGCTGATTTCGACGACTCTCGAGAGATCGCAATTAATATCTTTGATTACGTGCGAAACCGCAAAAGAAATGTGGGACGCGCTGTGCAGACAATACGAACAAAAATCGGCCTCGAGCAAGTTGCTTCTGTTGAATAAATTTCATGCGTATCGAATGGAATCGGGTGATACGGTGGTATATCATGTGTCGAAAATTAAAAATATGGCACTGCAGTTGAGGAATGTCGGTGAAGCAATGTCCGACGCTACCGTGATGGCAAAAATTCTTTCCGGGTTGCCACCGAGTTACAGTGGTTTCCTAACGGCGTGGGATAATGTCGACGAAGAGAGACAGACGATCGAAAATTTAACAGAACGACTTGTGCGCAAGGAAACGAGACCCGGGTCGAACGGTGACACGATCGAAGTGTTAGCTGTCGTTAAAAACAGTGGTGCGAAAGAAAAGACGGTGAACTCGAAACAAAAAAACAAAAAGCACCTGAAAGACATTAAATGCTCCAAGTGTCACGAAAAAGGACATTACTCGCGCGATCTTCCGCAAAAGAAACAACGTGTTGGTGAAGAAGACGGTAGTGGTTCGCAGAGTTATGTGCTTGTGGCCGCAGTGAAAGAGAGCGAATCGATGAAGCCGCGAAAGCGTGTCGGTATCTCGGCGATGCAAGTGAGGCGACTTCTCGAAGTCGATAAGGCAGGCGCCTGGATTGGCGACAGTGGGGCTTCTCGACATATTTCTCATTGACGCGAGTGGTTCGAGACTCTCCGCACGGGCGCCAGCGGCACTGCGGTGCTTGGCAACGACGTTGAATGCAAGATAGAAGGAAAGGGAAATATCAACCTCGAAGCGTTTGTTGACGGTCGTTGGAATCTCATACGAATTGAACGTGTGCTATATATGTTCCGGAGATGGAGGAAAATCTGCTTTGTATGGGTGCGTGTGCCAAGAAAGATTGTTATATCGGTTTTGACAACGAACCCGTGGCAGTGTCGCTGGAAGACGAAATGGTTATGACCGGTGTCAATCAAGGCAACGCGATTTATCGAATGCTTGTTCGTGTAGTGTCACCTAAAGAAACGATGGAAATCAACGTGTCGTCGGTCGCCTTAAAAATGTGGCACGAACGTTTAGGACATGTCGGAGCTCGTGTACTCGAAGACATGGTCAAAAACGATCTTATGCACGACCGGCGTGAAGGTAAAAAACACTACAAAATTTTTCTGCGAGCCGTGTCAGCTTGGAAAGGCACATCGAAAACCGTTCAGAGAAAAATCAAGTCCGCGAAAGTAAAGCCGGGTGAGTGCGTGACCGAGCTGATGTGCTGCGTGCGTGCTGATGTGTTTGAACCGACCCAGGTAAAATCTCAGGGTGGCGCGAGTTACTTTGTAACATTTATGGATGAAGCCTCAAGTTTTTGTCATGTTTATTTCCTAAAATACAAAGACGAAGTGTTTGAAAAATTCAAGATTTACGATCGACTGGTCGAAAACAAGTTTGGGTCAAGGGTGCAGACAGTGAGATCGCACAACGGAGGCGAGTATAAAAATAAAAAATTGGAAGCGTATCTTGAAACACGAGGAATAAGCATGTAGAATTCGGCGCCGCATACACCACAACAAAGCGGGAAGGCGGAGAGGGCGAATCGAACGATTTTCAAAAGCGCTAGAACGATGATCCGCGCAAAAAATCTTCGTTGTGGACCACGTTGTGAACTGAAGCTGTTAGTACCGCTGTGTATGTGGTCAACAGAACGACGCACTCGACTAGAAAAGGTATGAAGACAGCGTACGAAGAGTGGACCGGGAGAAAACTGTAAGAGTTTTCGGATCAACGGCGTATACTCACGTTCCGAAACAGTTCCGAAAGAAACTCGACGACAAAACAAAGAAGCTGATACTGGTGGGATACCAGGATGAGTCGTCAAACTATCGTCTATATGATCCGGGAAAGAAAACGATTGTTGTGCCTCGCGATATCGTTTTTGACAAAACTGGGGCTGTCGAGAGTACGAGCGCAAGTAACTCCGAAGAAGAGGCATTAAAAATAATACAACAGGACGAAGAAGCTGAAATTTTGGTAGAAGTGGACGAAGAAGCTGAAATTTTGGACGAAGTGGACGAAGAAGTAGCACGAGACGGCGTGGTACCACACCAACAGGAAGAGCGAATCGAAGTGCAGAACGAGCAACGCGAAGAAGAGGCTGAACGACAACTCCGAGATCGAAGGCTAATTCAGCGACCGGTAAGGTATCTGTACGAAATCGATTACGTAGAGGAATAAGGGGCACCAGAAACGTTCCAGGCTGCGGTGAGTGGACCTGATTGGTCAAAATGGTCGGAGGCTATTAATCAGGAGCTGCTAGCCCACGAAAATAACGAAACCTGGACGGTGGGCAACAAGAAACCGGACGACAAGCTGAGATTCGAAATGAGTCTCAGGTCATTCAGGGGTCATCAACAAGCGAGTGTCGTTACAAGGCACGTCTATGCGCACGATCTTTTCTACAGCGACAAGGCGTGGATTACAACGAAACGTTCGCACCTGTTATTCGTTACGATTCATTCGGGGCGTTCCTGGCGAAAACAACGCAAGAAGACTACGAGCTGATTCAATTTGACGTCTGCACGGCCTTCTTATACGGCGAACTGGAGGAAGAGATTTTTATGAAAGTTCCAGAGGGTCTTAAAATCGACGGAAGTTCGGATGAAGAAAAAAATTATGTGTGCAAACTGAACAAGTCGCTCTATGGTCTGAAACAGTCATATAGGTGCTGGAATCGCAAATTCACTGATTAAAAAAAAAAAATTAACTTTACTCAAGGTGATGCGGACCAGTGTATATTTAAAGGGTGTGTCAATGGCATACATGTTTTCCTAGTGCTGTTCGTCGATGATGGCCTCGTGGCTTCGGAATCGAGTGGAGTGCTGAATGAAGTGATAAGCTATTTGAAAAGCGCATTCAAGATAACGATTGGAGACGCGTCGCGATTTGTAGGTTTGCAGTTAGAACGAAATCGTATCGAGAAAACGATGTTTATTCATCAAGCCGAGTATGCTGAAAAAATTCTTAAAAAATTTGGTATGTGGGATGCGAAATCTATATCTGTGCCCGCTAATCCGAACGTTGCAATTTATCCAGTAGAAGACGAAGTTGAATGCGAGAGTGTATCGTGAAGCGATAGGACCCCTAATGTTTTTGGCGGTTTTGTCGCGTCCCGACATTGCATTTGCTGTTAACTCAGTATCGAAGTACCTGAATAAACATAGTCGCGTGCATTGGTTAGCTGTGAAACGTATTTTCGCCCATTTGGTCAGAACGAACAATCGCGGAGTACTCTACGAAAGTGGAGGAAAAGAGTCTGAGCTTGCCGGCTATTGGGATGCCGATTTTGCAGGTGATATAGAAACGCTTCGGTCAACCACCGGGTACGCGTTTATGTTTGCGAATGGAGTAATTCCTTGGTCGAGCCAACGACAGAAAATTGTAACACTGAGTATCACGATATCAGAATACGTGGCAGCTACAGCTGCGTATACTACGAGAAGCTGTCTGGTTGCGAAAGTTACTAAAAGAAATCGGTTCGCACTGTGATAAACCTACTGTGATTTGGGTCGATAATCAAAGCGCGATTAGGCTTGCGAAAAACTCAGAATTTCACAAGCGTACCAAACATATTGTAACGAGCGATTTTGTGAGATATTCGATAGTTTGATTTTTATCCTTATTTGGAATGGAAAACGAACATTGTAGCGTATAACAATGCGAGGGTAAGAGACCCGAGGTTGGATTTTACTGGAGCCAATAAAGCAGACAGCTCGAGGAGAATTAACTGAAATGAACGTATTGTATTGTACTGTATTTTCATCAAAGAAGCGAAGTTATACTGAGAAAACGATGCTGAATACGATTTCATTAATCGAGAAACGCATGAAATTTGAACATACGTGAAAAGAACCCACAATGGGCACAATCCTCGCGCTTAAGGATCTGAACGTAATAGTATAAAAGTAAAAAAAATTATTTGTATCGAACTCGGCTTTGATAATAGCGATAGAATTTGATGAGAAATTATATGATTCATGCTCGTCGCTAATATTAATTAGCGCGAGATGTTTGATAGATCTTAATACTCGAGACGAGATATATAAATCGTTATAATTGAGATTAACACGAATATCAACGATAATCAACGAGGGTTTATTCCTTGACTAAATCCGAGTTTGATGCAAGTTTTTTGTTGAAAAACGAATAATATTAACGAAAGGAGAATCCAGCGGTCAATCGGGATAAATTACTTCATCAACGATGAATACGATTAACAATTTGCGCGCGCACCAGAGCGATAATGAACGTTCACTCAATCACTTTTTATAAGATGTAATTACCCAGGCGATCCCGAAATTGACGATAATCGAAAAAGTATTACGGGTATTATCGACGTTGAAAATATTAACGAACGATGCACGAAAATGTCCACGGCACGCGGCGCCGAATGAGTCGTGTTCGATCGCGAATAAAGTCCTGCGCCTCGATTAACGGTAATCTCGATAACCGCGATAAATCGAGAATGAATTAATTAATCATCCCTTTACGTATAGCCGGTCGGAATAATCGCGCACTGTCGTTATATTGTCATAAAAGCGTATCCGGATATCAGGACTGAGTACGCTATACCTGTGTACACGTGAATGTCGAGATGATCGGGAGCGTGTATCCGTTTTCGTGAAACTTCTGCGTAATCGATGCGGTTCCGATAAATTCTTGGGTATGTCGACTCCGGTGTCGAGAAATCCAGGAAAAAGCCCGTCGAGGCGACTCCTAATAGTTGTATTTTGAAGATCCTCCCTAGAACTGGGAATAGAAATGGCGCAAAAAATTAAAATGCCCTAGCCCGTTAAGCGGTGGCTACAATATAGATGTTGAATTCCATTACGTTCGTGAAAAAGCTGCGAGTCGTGGTATTGAAGTGAAATACGTTCCTACGAAATACCAAAGAGCAGATATATTTACGAAACCGTTACCAAGAGTACAGTTTAGTTATTGTGTAAAACGTTGTCGACAACGAGTGCTCAAACGGTGAGTGTGTTAAATGAATGAGTTCTCGTACTCGAATCTCTCGCGCCTGCGAGCGCCATAGCAACAGAGAAGCGCTGGTACGATAGTGTGGCGCGAGGAGCGCTGTTAAAAAAAGACAAAGCGTTAGTTACGTCGACTTTCGATACGTAGTCGGAAGTTAGAGTTTGTTCGTTGTTTCCGAGTCACTTGTATCTCGTGTTTTCTTCAAGAATAAGTATTTTATATTTCTCGTTATTTTATCGAAAACCATCCGCGTCGTACGATTTATTCATTGTTTGGAGAATTTTCCCTCATATTCCCTGAAAAACTCTACACATGTCATAACATTTGTACTACCTGACTGATTTGCCCCAAATCTTGTCACCACCCACAGTTCAATGCACCAAATTTGAACGAAACCTGTAAGAAATTTCAAACTTTTTCCACGATTGCATTTTATTTTATCAGGTAAAGAAATCGACATTTATCAATACAGCGACTATATCTATAACCACATTGATCTTTGATTGTCAATTGCCGAATATTTATACATACAATTCCAGCTAATTGGCTCAGATCTGCCGTTAGGTAAAATGTTCACGTATCAGCCAAAATTGATCGTCACATAGTTTCTCATAGAGGAATCTTCGACGAATGTATAAAATTATGAGGAAGCAATGTGCAAGGTTCGACTTTGCATTCTTTTTTCCATCTAAAATCCGCTCGTAATGCTATCGCGTCCGGAATAAATATATGGGCAATTCCTGGTCAAATGTAAAAATTGAAAATCGATTTAAATCTGATTGTCACGATGGATTTTGCCTGAATTTAATGTCAAACATCTTCCGATAACAGTAGAACTATGTACCAATTTTGAGCCCGATACCTTAAAAACTGCGTAGGTTAGAGCACGCATGTCTATTTTTAAAAAAAATTTCAATACGAATTTGCCCAAATTCAATACGGAACATCTTTCAATAATATTACAACTTTGTACCAAATTTAAGTCCGATATCTCGAAAATTGCGCGAGCTAGAGTGCGCACCTCGATTTTCGCCAAATTTCAAAATTCTCTAAAAACCAAAGGACTGCATGGACTTAGCTGAAATCTAGTACCAAGCATCTTCCTGTAATGGTGCATCAATTAAGAATTAAATAATTGAATTAATTATTAATCGTTAAATTTAAAAAAAATTTTTTTATTAATTATTAATTAATTAAATTATTAATTATCCAATTATCGATTAAATACAGAATTTGTTCACGCCTCAAGCGTTTCCGTGTATTCTATGCGAGTAAGGCTGACGTCAAAGCAGTGTCGCTCGAGCTTCCGCCTCATTTTTAGTCAGTCCGCGACGATTAGTGAGCAAGACCACACGCATAGTAGTCTCAACACGTGTTAACACTCGCGAATTTACAACTCGCGATATCGGTCATTGTTCGCTACGTCTGGATCATCGAGCTAGCACGTACAGCAGGATTCGTAACAAGTTCGATTCGTGAATAAAGAACATTTCTTCAATTGTCCTAATTTATAGTATTTTTCTCGTGTTCATTAATGTTCCCTCTGAGCGATCCGAAACCCCTTCTTCGCCCACGATCTCCACGTGTGGTTCACCGCAAGCTATTGGAAATTTCCAAAGAATTCTGGATAGTTTTTCAAAGTGTACACAAAGCGAAGGCGTGGACAGAATTCAAGTTCGACAAAAATTAATTATTCTACTTTTTGCCGTTTTATTAATAAAGTTTTGATTTCGTGAATACATTTTTTTCGAGATTTTCATGTCAGAATATTTCAAATGATCTAAATCGTTGAAAAAAGTAGTACTGTTTGTATCTATGTGTGTCAATCGTATATCAATACACTCATAAATAATAATTTTATTTATTGAAGGAATATTTGAGCAAGTCCACCAATTCGAGTACCGGTTTTGGGCGTCGATATCAGCGATCTTTTTGTAACTTTGAGAAATGGAAGCTCCCATTGAGAAATGAACTCTGATTTTTTTTTAGATTTTTCCCTTGGTTATTTTCGCTGTAATTGTATGGGTAATTCTGTGAGTTTTTCATGTTTTTCTTGTTTTCATTAATTTCTCAATGTGTTTTAATAGGGAAAAAAATTAAACGCGACCACCTCTTCTTTGTGAAAAAAGCTCAGCTTTTCGAAAAAAAATACAAAAACATTTTTGGGACTTGAAATATTACTTGAAAGCGCATTTGAAATATAACAGTCGATTTTTCTCAAATGTATATTTTTTTTAAATTTTGAAAGAATTTTTCTCGAAAAGTTGAGAAAATTTCACGTAATATATGTAGAAATCAAGCTGGGACCTCTGTAATAACCCGTTGAATCACCAAATGTGTGACGAAACAACTAAAACCTTAATTAATATTTTTTCATTTTCAAATGATTCGTAATACTGAGATCGAGAAACCAAAATGATTTGATTAGTTGATAAGTTTCTGCAGGTAATGAAGTCGAGTTTTTCTATTTCATCGTATTTTGAAATGGAAACATTCTCAATTTTTAAAATGAAAAACCAGTATTTTGACTTCTAAATGCTGAAAAAAATTAAAAAATCAATTAAAAAATAAATACTCGCCGTCATTACCTGCAGAAATTCAGCAGCTACTGAAATCACTCCAGTTTTTTGATCTCAGATGCTCCAGTAATTAGTTATAATGGGCACCGCGATACAACTTTTTTTCTTAGACGTCTGCAGAGATTCTCCGTCAATTGCTCAGTTGTTCATAAAAGGTGATGAAAATTTTATAGAATTTTTTTCAAACGTTACGTTATTGAGTAGTCATTATATAATTGAATGTATATCAACTGTATCGTCAAGAAAAATTATCAAAAATATCCTTTTTTTAATATCGAACTAACCTTTTACCCCGCCCTCAAGTTATAGATGGTGCACTTGCAAAGCTAACAGCGTCACCACGTGACTAAGTTTTATCTTTTATCATATGGTTTCCATGTACTTGGGAACAGTAATACGAATCATTTGGAAATGAAAAAAATATGAATTAAGGTTTTAGTTGTTTCGTCATACATTTGGTGATTCAACGAGTTATTACAGAGGTCCCAACTTGATTTCTACATATGGGGCATTCCATGACAGATCGATCAACTTCTGGAGGTCGTTTTTTAGATCGTTTTGATAATTTTTCATTCGAAAGTACTCATCGGAATAAACGAGCCCAATTTTTTTCAGATTTTAAAAAAATATATTTTACGAGATTTTTTTTTTTTGAAATAAAAAAAAATAAAAAAGAATGTCCGTTTTTTTTCGCCTGAAAAAATTCACAGAATTCTTATGATTTATAAGAAAATTTTCAAACGCTATTGCAAGATGGAGCTTTCAAAACTACCGGAGAAAAAAAATAAAAATCAAAAAATTGTACGTGACAAATGCAGCCCCAATATCTACACCCACCGTTCGCCACATTAGTTGGCGAATTTTTTGATTTTTATTTTTTTTCTCCGGTAGTTTTGAAAGCTGCATCTTGCAATAGCGTTCGAAAATTTTCTTATAAATCATAAGAATTCTGTGAATTTTTTCAGGCGAAAAAAAACGGACATTCTTTTTTTTTTTTTTGGATTTAAAAAAAAGAATCACGTAAAACATATTTTTTAAAAATCTGAAAAAAATTGGGTTCGTTTATTTCGATGAGTACTTTCGAATAAAAAATTTCGCGGATCCAAGGTGTAACCGAACGCCGGGATCGGGTGAGCGCGAGGCATCAGGCGCATCGACGATGACCTTCACGATGCGAGACGTTTCCTATAATCTGCAATTTGGACAAAAATACCCTGCTCGCTGTCCGACGCCCCAAGGTGGGCCGGACGAGCGAGTGGAGTCAATCCCGTCAGAGACCGCGAAAAGCAAACTTTTACGGAGGCCGACTCCTTCGGAGCTTCTGTGTACAGAGTATAAGTTCTCTTGGATAAAAATCGTAAAGATCGGGATCACTTGATCTGTAAACGATACCAAAGGCGTCTCGCGTCACGGAATAATTCTTCGCCGCTAGACTTAGTGCTGAAAATCAGATCGTGCCACGAACTTTATAAAGGCGTGTAAGCTGATAATTTGTGATAGATTGTGAGTGAGTGAGTAAGCCGTCTTTGCTATTGTAGGAGCTACAATACGGTGTGAGTGTGAGGAAGCGTATTGAGAATAATTATGTAACCTAATTCAACAATTGTACCGGCTAGTTTTCTCATCGTTTTACACATTATTCCAAATTTCTCTTTTAATCCCATTTAAAATCTTTACTGTAAAAATTCGTTCACGATTGTTCTTTCAAATCTCATTTGAAATTATTAGAAATCAATTTATTTTCCTGATACATAGATCATCAACCTCAATAAATAGATGTAATAGACAAATGAATGAGTTCCGTTTCTGAAATCATTTTTTCTTGGCCCAGTCACCGGAGACGCCCTGTATAGGACGAACACCAATTACCCCGCAACAAAATTGAAGATAAACTCCTACGATTCTCGTAGAGGGTTAAATAGTCGCGTGCGAGACCGCTCCGCACGTGACAGTATGCCGAACAAATCCAAATATTTCGTCGGGGCGTTACCGCTTAAACAAGGCACACTGTAATACAGTAGCCAATTGCGCCATTCGGAGGCTTTCTACAATTTACACGATGTAATTGACCTTGGCTTTCTGGCGAATCTGCTAGGGGTTTGAATGTTCTTCAAACGCTCGTCAATTACTCGGCGTACTCGTTCACTCGTTGAATACCATTCGTCGGTCACTTTGCCAAACACAACCAGTTCTGTAAATTTTTTTGCAACGCCAATGTCGACACAATGCATTGAATCAACGAAAACTCCCTCTCGGAGATCGAATTCAGGCAGGTATCTCATCGTGGAATTGCCAATTACCCCCCTTACTCTGGCTTTTAACCTTCTGCCTTCCGTCATATCTGCGCGAATTTCGGCATCCGTTCGATCCAAGATTTCGTCAAGGGGATATTTCCTGGAGCCATTTTCTATTCTTACCCCTGGCGCGTAACAGAAATTGCAGCCATACTCGCCATCGTAACTCGTTAAATTTAGAATTTCTGCTCGCGCGGGCGTATCAGCTGTACATATAGTTGTTATGAATTTGCTTGTAACCGTTTCGATTCCATCAGGCTTCTACTTAATTATTGTATAATTCGCGCAGTTCTTCGACGATCGGCTGCATGAATAAAGTGAAGTCCGGATGTTCCTCATCCACCGAAATTCCGGCCACAATAATGAAACGTTTCCGCGCATGGGGAGGAAGCTCGTTGATAGATAACAATACCGGCCACGCGCTTTCCTTCGACGATTGAGCTACTTGGCATCCATCGGTGTTTATTGTTAGCGAAAAATTTAGACTTGAGCTTAGAAATTGTCCAGGACTCTGTAAACGTTTATACGCTCCACCATCGTACAGATATTCCATTCCGTTCGGGTCGACTTTCTGTCGGTTGTACTCAAGGAGTTCTCGAAAATACGGTATTGCGAACATCCTTACAATTGCATTCGTAGATTCAGTGTTATGACATGCGTTACCGTTGACAATGGTTTCTCCGTGTAAATATCTTTACATTTTTCGCAATAAACGTGACGTTTTTGGCAATAATTCTCATTCCGACCCAACTTTTTCCACAAGCTACTTTTCGTTGTTGGTAGCGTACTGTTATTCGTGAATCCTTTCAACAATTTTATCAAGGCCACGGTTGCTTCCAAACTGAAGTTGAAACGATGTGCGATTGCAACTACTCCAATGAGAATTTCATGTTCCCTCACGTTCTCTCTCATCGTTATAATCGGTCCTTCTACTACAAAAAACCCACTTATCTGTTCATCATCAGCGTTATCTTTATCATCACCATCATTATCTTCATCACCATCGTCGTCGCCACCGCCGCCGCTGCCATCGTCGTCGTCGTTGTCGTCGTCGTCATCTTCGTTGCTGTCTTCACCGACATCGTCATTTGCCTCCTCGATCCGAGAAGTTCGATTGACGCTGCTTCTGGTATGAGCATCTGCCTGCAAACCATGTTCATGTCAAATATATATATATTTATGTACATCTCTATCGTCATTCACCCTTCGTCTCTCAACCAGGGTATTTCGTGCTCAAGCCGAAACGGTTTCGCTTGGTAATGCTCCAAAAAGGGGAGGACGGGGGTCATTACTCTTACGTACAGCAACATTGCATAAGGAGTAGAAACGAAGCCCACGTTTAATGATTCCATTCCCATTCTCATTGGCAATTGCTGTGAGCCGGCCAAATTCCGAGAGGACACAAAATCCCCACATTTACATACGGCGTACACTAAAGGTTACGCAAAACATTCTTTTTTCTTGTAAGATATTTTTGATGTCAGTGATATTGCAAGTACGAAAAAAGAAATGAAAATTTTCAGATACAATTCTTTCCTGAAACTTTGTGTGAATCTTCTTGAGAGTTATATTATAGTGTGTAAAAAATTTGAGAAGATTCCACCGTCTGGTAATCGAGATATTCATTATTTGAAATCACAACTTTAACCTGAGATCTTATGAGAAGTTACGGAAAATGACGATTTTTAATAATTAATTTCACTTCAACGACGTGGTAAAAGTACTTGAAATTTAAAAGACGAATTCATTTAGTACTTTTCTTGTAAGTAAAAATAAAATCAAACCTTAAAGTTATTTTTGAGTTGATGCAAGTACATCCTTAACCCTAGACTCCCATCATTGTTTTTTTCGAACGTTGGCCCTACAGTGGAGTAACTAATTACCTCAATCTTCTTTTGAGCATAACATTTTCCTCGCATGCAGTAATGGAGTTTAATTTATACGATTCCCTTTGTTTTTTCGATACCAAAGTGAATGATATATGATAAAATAGCTTTCGGTGAAGATTTAATAGAAACAATTCTAAAAAAAGAGAAAAAGTTCCGAAAAAAATATAAAAGTTACGTTTTTCACTTAAACAATTGGGGTAACCAATTACCCCAGAGGGGAAGTCAAAAAATTTACTACATTACCGGGGCTTGCAATAGAAACGTTGGCATTTCCCTGTTGCTCGGCAAACGTTGGTGGATTTTGGCGAAATCGCTTCGAAATCTCTGTTTCCTCCTGCTTATAGTTCGTCGGCATTTGTATATTTTCTGTTTCCGTTCCTCCCCCTCCATTGTAACGGCGTGTCCTCTCGTCGTGAAGCAGTGCCTGGTCGAACATAACATATGATACAAATATGTGCCTTCATCCGAACAGATATCAAGTTCGGAACGGTACAATGTCGACGAAACGAACTATATCATTATATTTCGTCTTGTTTCATTACAACAAAAATACAGAGGGCTACCTCGCGTTTTCGACTGTTTGGGCGTGACAAGAGTACGTACAGAAACATGACGTACAATTCCCAGTATATACGTACTCGCAAACAAATATAAACACACAAATATTTTTCAAGTATTTTTTTTTTGTTTCAACTCGAAAAAATAACAATGGTTCCAATAAAAAAAAAAACTTGCAATTGGCTTCCCCTGAATTTTCGGTAGTGCACGAAATCCTTCTATGAGGAAGCATCTCTCGATTTCTTTCATTTTATTTTTTTTAATCTTCGGCTTCCTCATAAAGGAAGTTTCGTTCACTACCGAAAATTCAGGGGAAGCCAATTGCAAGTTTCAGCTTGCAGCTTGTTTTATGCAGGATATCCGTAGATCCTTCCCACCGTATAAAAACCGACTCGAACGTATATAAAAATTCAATGTGTCCCAAAATTCGAGCGCGTTGTTTAATTTCTATCTAATCTAGTAACAACTTAAGCTGACAGTTAGTTTGAGCGTGTGTATAAATTAGAGCACGTTCAGTCCAGTGGTTTTGAATTTTCAAGGGTTGGAACTTAGAAATTTCTAATTGCTCTAGAACTCGATCCGTTCGGCCGATCTCGGCCAAATTTGATATGTATTATAGCACAATGACATCCTATACTTGCAGAGAATTATGGTTCGATTGGTTGAAGTTAACGACAAATAGATCAAAAAAGTTGATTTTTTGAAAAATTCAAAAAATCATAAAATCTAAAGTTATTGATGGATTCGGCTCAAATGCAATACCAACCGTCCTTGTACTCAATTCTATATGTCAAAAACTATTTAGCCGAAAATGTCAAAAATTGCGAACGCTAGCGTGGCTACAGACATTTTTTGAAAAATTCAAAACGCTGTCGAAGCCGAACAAGTGCGTCGATAATCGCGAAATTTACAGATTACATAGATATTAGAAGGCATCACATGTGTGCAAAATTTGAGTACGGTAGCTTGAACCGTTCTCGAGTTATGAACGTTTGAATTTTAGAGGGTGGTTACATACATACACACACACACACACACACACACACACACACACACACATACATCCGGACATTTTTTCCAAATGTGTTTTCTGGATGTTTTAGGACATTCTAAGCCTATTGACATTAAAATCTCGAAAAAAAAATTTCGGACCGTCACAAAGCTTCCTTTATGAGGAAGCAAAAACGGTGCAAAGTAGAACCTTGCACATGGCTTCCTCATTTTACACATCTGCCAAAGCTTCTTCTATGAGGAACTATGGTACGATCAATTTTGGCTTCCTCATAGAGGAAGCTTTGGCAAATGTGTAAAATGAGGAAGCCATGTGCAAGGTTCTACTTTGCACCTTTTCTTTTTACTTTGGTGACGTTCAGAGCACCATGTGAGGGTAATGTGAGTCGAAATCAATATACATATGTATATGGGGCAATTCATGTCAAATTTGAAAAATTATAATTCGCATTAAATCTGAACGTCTGGATGGATTTTGCCCAAATCTAACAGCAAAATCTTTCGACAATAATACAACTTCGTATCAATTTTGAACCCGATATCTCGAAAATTGCGGAAGCTAGAGCACGCACGCCAATTTTTGAAAAGTTGCAAAACGACACAAAATATGAATGGCTGAATGGATTTCTCCCAAATTCAATACCAAACATCTTTTAACCCTAGACGGGTCAAGCGGCGTAACCAGTTACCCCAAGCAAAATTCATTCCCCTCTCCTGAACAAATATACCTGGATTTTGGGTCCGGACCCTAACCATAATTCACTTCGACTATCCTAAAGTGGGGTGACGTTGTTGGTAGTGCGAGCTGCTCGCTGTCTGCCGAACGAGAACGATCTCAAGAGCGTCTTGGGTGCGCAGTTACCCCACTTGACCCGTAACGTTTGAGTTTTGCACGGGTAAGTCTATTTTATATTTTTTATGAATATCGTTCTGTTTAGAGTATTTCCACAGAATATTATGATTTTTCAATTTTTGAAATCTTTTTAGATAATTTTAGGTTATGTTTCATGTCAAAATTTCCAAAAATGTTATATCCACGTGTTGTTTTGCACTTTTTTCCATTTTTCATCAAATTCATGAATTTCAAGAGACAATGTGAATTAATGAATGCTAAATGATGGAGAATGATAATAACGATGGATAATACAGAAAGAGATTGACCTATATAAAGTCAATTTATTGTGGATAATAACGATTCTGCCTTCATTTTCGTAACTTCTTACTTTTCACTGTTCCGCCAACTTCATACGTTCAAATAAATATACGTTTTGGAAAGAACTCAATAATGACCTATATCAGTTTAAAGTGCTATTCATCCCTTTCAAAATGCCGTTTGATATTTTGAATTTACTCCATTACAAAAAAAATGGTGCAACTTTTGGGAAAAAATCGATTTCTTCAATTTTCTCCACTTTTTCAGATTTAAACAACATTTCCAGTATTCCAACTTAAATGAAACCAAATGTACTATACACCATTCTCTTTGTTATTGAGGAACGAATAAAATGACCCACATAAAAGTCAATTTATTATGAATAGCAACAATTGAGGGTTCACTTTCGTAACTTCTCATTTTTCACTTTTCTGCCAACTTCATACGTTCAAATAAATATACTTTTTGGGAAAAACTCAATTATGATTCATATCAGCTTAAAGTGCTATGTATCCCCTTCAAAATGCTGTTTGAAATTTCGAATTTGCTTGATTGCAAAAAAAAAAGGCGCAACTTTTTGTGAAAAAATCGATTTTTTCAATTTTTTTTCACTTTTTCCGGTTTAAACATTTTCAGTATTTCAACTTAAATGAAACAATATGTTATATACACCATTCTCTTCGTTATTGAAAAACGAAGAGAATGGTGTATATTAACTTTTTCTGACCAATGGGAAGGATTGTCACGTGCGATCGTAATGGGGTTATTCGTTACCCCGTTTGACCCGATGAAGGTCTGAGAAAGCATATGACCCGTCTAGGATTAATAGTAGTGTAAGTTTGTACCAAATTTTAGCGAAATATCTCAAAAATTGTAGAAGCTAGAGCACTTACGTTGATTTTTGAAAAATGTCAAAACGACATAAAATATGAATGGCTCGATGGTGTTTGCCCGAATTCAATCCGAAACATCTTTTGATAATAGTGCAATTTCGTGCCAAATTTTAGTCCGTTATCTAGAAAATTGCGCCAGCTAGAGTGCGCACACCGTTTTTTTACACCTTTCAAAATTTCTTAAAACAAAAGCACTGCATGGATTTTTTTAAATTCAGTAACAAACATCTCCTTGTAGACGTTCAACATTATACTGAATTTAAGCTCGATATCTCTAAAATTGTGGAAGCTAGAGACCGAAAATAAATTTTTGAATTTTTTTAAAATCGTGTAAAAACAAAAGAACTGCATGGATTTTTCTAGAAATTTAATCATGCTATGCGCCGTGAACCCTTTACATGTGTGACAAGTTTTAGCTTGATATCTCGAGCCGTTCTCAAGTTGTGAACGCTCAACCAATGTTACATACACACACACACACACAAGCATGGGAACTCGTAGAAGCATCAGAAAATCCAAAAACGATCGACTGCAAGCTAAAGAGAGACGCGAACGGAAATATTCATCGTCACAAGGCAAGACTCGTTGCTCGCGGATTTAGGCAGCGAGAAGGAATTGATTATCAGGAGACATATAGTCCCGTGGTTCGTTTTGATTCGATTCGAACCATTCTGGCCATAGCTGCGAGTGATCGCATGCATGTGAAACAATTCGACGTGAAAACGGCTTTCTTGTACGGAGACATCGAGGAGACTATCCACATGCAGCAGCCAGAAGGATACGAAGACGGCACCGGAAGAATTTGCAGACTGAAGCGAAGCCTGTACGGTCTCAAACAATCTTCTCGCTGTTGGAACAGTCGTTTCACGGACTTTTTTAAGAAATTCGGTCTGAAGGCAACGGACGCGGACCCTTGTGTATTCACGAATGAAATCGAAAACAAGAAGCTAATATTAGCAATTTACATAGACGACGGATTAATCGTTTTACCGGACCAACCACTCATTGGCAAGCTTCTTGACCGGCTGCAGACGGAATTTGAAATTACACATAACGATGCAAACCTATTCTTGAGAATGGATATAGAGCAAGCGTCGGACGGCTCGATCTTCCTGCACCAAAAAACCTACACGAAGAGGATTTTGGAGCGTTTCAAGATGGAGAGCGCAAATCCTGTGACAATTCCTGCTGACCCGCATCAATAATTAAGTCCTCTCGTGCAAACGGGAGACCCGAGCGAATCGACAACGGCCCCCTATCGTGAAGCTGTTGGAAGCCTCATGTACCTGTCGGTGGCAACGAGGTCGGGCATCACCTTCGCCGTGCATCAACCGAGCCGATACTTGGAAAAACCCACGACGATGCACTGGAAAGCTGTGAAACGCATAATCAAGTACTTGAAAGGTACCGCTAGATACGGCCTTCATTTCGAGTGCGGCAAGAAGAAACAGCTACTCGCTTACAGCGATGCTGACTACGCGGGAGAGCTAGAGACGCGGCGATCGACGACGGGATTCGTCTTAAAATTCGCATCAGGAACGGTCTCATGGAACTCACAGAGACAACAATCCGTAGCCCTATCGACGACAGACGCGGAGTACATGGCCGCTTGTCAAACCGAAAGGGAGATCGCATGAATGAAGTCCCTCATCAAAGAACTTCTTAACATGAAAGAAATTCGCACCACGTTATATATGGACAACCAGAGCGCCATATGCCTCGTGAAAAGGCCGTGTTCCATAAACGGGTTATGCACATTGACGTCCGGTTCCATTACGTGCGAGAACGATACGCTGAAAAGGAGTTTTCATTGGAATACGTTGCATCGAACGAGCAGCAAGCCGACATCTTGTTATGCAACAATATGCGTATGGAGGGAGGAGTATGGGAGGGTAAATAAACAATACCAAAAATGCCGGTTTTAAACGAGACATAACTTTTTTCCTATATTTATTAAACGTAAAAATGGTGAACGAATATCGTGGACCGTGATGGTCGAGGTACATGCAGCTTGCTTGGTTGCCGTGAAGGCGAGACCGATTTGGGGGGGGGGGGGTTATCCTTGTTTTTTACATTCGCGGAAGCTTGGCGGGTGAGTGCTGGATAATGGTGTCCGGTCTCCGAGGAGGCGGGCTGGGGGGCCGTGGCCGGGTGGCCTTTCGGGTTGGTACATACTCGGGGGGAAGATTCTCGGACTCCTCGTTTAGACGTAGGGGAATATAAGGAGAAGGTGGAGGAGTATGGCCGATCGGAGATATTGGCCTAAGAGGAAGAGTTTCCGCCCCGGCCTCCATCGCCTCCCACAGGGCGAGAAACTCCTCGTCAAAAGAACGAGGAGCTTCAGCCTCCGGGAGGGGAGGGAGGTCGGGGAGGGGAGAGAAGATGGAAACAAGGGGTAGAGGTGAAGTCACGACGTAAGGGGCCGACCATACGGGTAAGATCCCAGAAAATGGCCGTGCTGGCCCCAATACGCGTAGAGGATTGCGGGAGTCCGGGAATCTTCGCTGGAGACAGCATACGGTACCGGGAGACCGGGTGCGAGTGGCCCGCCGAAACTTCCGGCGGAGGTACCCGGTGCCTTGCTTCGGCATCTAAAACAAAGACGATGAGAGGGGTCCGGAGGTAGAAGGAGAGGAACCACTTTAGCAGCGGGTAGATGGAGAGGAACCACTTTAGCAGCGGGTAGGTGGAGAGGAACCACTTTAGCAGCGGGTAGGTGGAGAGGAACCACTTTAGCAGCGGTTAGATGGAGAGGAAGGATAGGTCCAGCGACCCGCTTCATCAGCGGAGGAAGACTGGCCCTGAGTCGTCTCGCGCTCGGCCTTATATACCCCCGAGAGCCATGCGGCGGCTCGACGAGCGGCGAAGCAGCCAGGTTCGGGCCTAGGAGCCTGTGGGCCCCCGGACGATAGAAGGGAATAACTTTCGGTAACGCCTCTGTCGGATTACTCCTGCGGCTAGGTATAACCTCGGGATCTACCTTACCGCCGGGGGGTTCCGTGCCTTTATGGTAAGAAATAATAATACGCTAAAAATATTAAAAAAATCCGATAAAATAATTAAGGCTGATTTCAGCGTACAACAACTCCACCCCCGGATAGGAGGATTTTTTTTTTTTTTTTTTTTAGGTTTTAAACGATCTCGACTTACATGCTATGGTTGCTGAAGGCAACTGACTTAAGTATTTTCATTGCGCACTTACATTTAACATTGCTTTTTCCTTACTTATATTTCTTTTTATCTTTGAATTATTTATTTCGGTGATGGTTATCTTTAGTTGAGAGTTTGGGTTACTTCTCGTCTGCTCGGCCAGCAATGGCTCGAGCTGGCTTTCCGTAGAATTGGGAAGCTTGTTAGGGGAGACCGGCCGTTGGTTTCGGCGTGTCTCGGTAGGTGTGTTTTTCATGTTGCGGGTTTCAGCATGTTACCGTGGATGTTGGTGCATTTTTGATCACGCTTTTCCAGGTAAGGTTTTCCTTGGTTGTTCGGCCAGCGATGGCGCGAACTGTCTATTGACCGTATGGTAAGCACGGGGTTTACTGCCGGTCTGGTCCCACGTGGGTGCTCCGGCGGGGGTACAGCGCATGCCGTAGGGTTTGGCAAGGCCACCCGGGGAGGTTGGTGGGCCGGAGTCAGCTGAATCCCGTGTTTCTTGTGCATTTTTTATCACGTTTTACCAGGTCAGTTCTCCTTAAGGCGGGGTGGATTTTTGTAATACACGAGTTTTCCCCGGTTTGGAAACGCGGAGATACTGCCTGGAGAGAGAGACGCAACTATGCTGATACGCTCCCTAGTTCGTTTGAATCGGTTTTTTACTTGGGATGGAGCAAAGGACCCGTGAGCTCCACGGTTATGTTTGAGAACTGGATTGGTGCGAATGATCGCGGTCGTTTATTGGGCGCCACCGAGTGTTTTAGCCACTCTCGGAAGTGGTGTTTTTTGGTTCGGAGATCTTTGAGATCTTGACGCGGTTGATTTGAATTTTTTGCGCGGCGTATGTTTGAGACGAATCTATTTTTAGGGAAGAAGTGAGTTCGTGAGAAAAAGGTAGTCTCTAATGCCCCACGTTGGGCGCCAAATATTGTTGTGTAACAATATGCGGGAACGGGGTAATGGGGTAATGAATCGTTTAGTTTATCTATATCGGTTTATTCCGTCGCGTGGATGACACCGGTGAACAAAGAACAAAAAAAATGACATAAAATATCGCACGACCACGTACGTCTAATAACGGGGGGATAACAAATACGGAGGTAATGGGAAATGAATTAATTCAAAAACGGTAACGGTTATGCGACGAACACTTTAGACAGCGTAACCGATGAACACTTTAGACAGCGTTGGCGACGAACACTTTAGACAGCGTTTGCGTCGAACACTTTAGACAGCGTTGGTGACGAACACTTTAGACAGCGTTGCGTCGAACACTTTAGACAGCGTTGGTGACGAACACTTTAGACAGCGTTGCGTCGAACACTTTAGACAGCGTTCTCGACGAGCGGCGAAGCAGCCAGGTTCGGGCCTAGGAGCCTGTGGGCCCCCGGACGATAGAAGGGAATAACTTTCGGTAACGCCTCTGTCGGATTACTCCTGCGGCTAGGTATAACCTCGGGATCTACCTTACCGCCGGGGGGTTCCGTGCCTTTATGGTAAGAAATAATAATACGCTAAAAATATAAAAAAAATCCGATAAAATAATTAAGGCTGATTTCAGCGTACAACAATCTTGACAAAACTACTGTCTCGACAACGATTCGAACGCAATCGCGATGGACTGGGGGTTCGTAGAGACACGAATTAATGCAAAGAAGGAAGAAGAAATCGAGTCTAATCGATAAAGCCAAAGCGGGACTGTTGGAGAAAATCGTCTTTACCGACCGATCTCTCTTTCCCTCATCTCATTCATGTT
This sequence comes from Sussaba pulchella, assembly GCA_963971145.1. NCBI lineage: Eukaryota > Metazoa > Arthropoda > Insecta > Hymenoptera > Ichneumonidae > Sussaba > Sussaba pulchella. The sequence goes on from OZ020165.1 coordinate 9,442,054, forward strand.
CCTATATGGCAGTTGCCAACCTTTCGTTAATTTTTATATTCTATGGTCGTTGAACTCTTGCTAATAAGCATAGATGTACTTTTTGTTACTCGATTAAATCCGTTTATCTATCACACATCCGTATTGGAAATGTATTGCGCTGATAATAAACCTCAACAGGAGGTACTCCAACCAAGGATGAGATTGATACGGCTCTGACTCGTTTTTTTTTTTTTTGATCATTCAAAGTTGTAGAATCCCAGCATTTCAAAGATTTAGTGAATCTTCCTCGAGGTTTCGAGTCTCTTTTTCGCGGTATTCCTTAGAGTTTTCTTACATTTTGGAAAAACGCGGCAGGTCTCCCATTCTCTACTCGCCTTTTGTTCTGTAACAATATGCGAATGGTGGAAGAGTATGGGAGGGTAAATAAATAATACAAGAATGCCGGTTTTAACGAGAGATATATGTGCTATTTATTAACTCAGTCGAAAAAGAAATTGACGGAGATCGATGACCGTGATGGTCGAGGTAACGCGTAGATATAAATATGTGCCGTGATGGCGAGATGGAGTTGTTTCCTCTTATACCCGCGGAAGCTTGGCGGGCGAGTTTTGAATGACGGTGCGCGGGTTTCGTCGAGGCGTACTGGGAGGCCGTGGCCGAGTAGCTTTACGTGTGGGTATATACTCGGGAGGTCGGTTTTCTGACTCCTCCGTTATGCTGTGAGGAATGTAGGGAGAAGGAGGGGGAGTAGGTGCGATCGGGGACACTGGTCGAAGATGCAGAATTTCCGCCCTTTCCTCTACCGCCTCCCACAGAGCGTGAAACTTCTCGTCAAAAGAACGGGGAGCCTCAGCCGCGGGGAGGTGATGGAGGTCGGGGAGGGTAGAGAGGATAGGAGCGAGAGGTAGAGGCGAGGGGGAGACGTTTGGGAGGTTTTGGGCCGGCCATACGGGCAAAAGCCCAAAAAATGGTCGTGCTGGCCCTAATATGCTGAAAGGATTGCGGGAGTCAGGGAACCGCCGTTCGATGAGAAAAACTGCGCTGGGAGATCGGGTGCGAGCTGCCCGCCGAAGCTTCCGACGGAGATACGTCGAGTCTTGTTTCGGCATCTGTAAAAGTGAGAGAGGAGTTCTGAATTAGAGGGGTAGGACCACTTTGCAGCGGTGGAAGAAGAGAGGACCACTTTGCAGCGGTGGAAGGAGAGAGGACCACTTCGCAGCGGGGAAGGAAGGTGGGATGTGTCCAGCAACCCGCTTCGTCAGCGGAGGAAAGACTGGCTCCGAGGTGGCTCGCGCTCGGCTTTTTATACCCGCGAGAGCCCTGCGGCGGCTCGAAGAGCGGTGAAGCAGCCAGGTGCGGGCCTAGGAGCCTTCGGGCCCCCGGGGCGATAGAAGTGAATAGATTTCGCGGAACGCCGCCTATCGGATTACTTCTGCGGCTATTTATTTATTCGGGCTCTACCTTACCGCCGGGCGATACGCGCATGTACGGTAAGTAGTAATAATAAGTGTCGGTAGCCCTTCATCTTTACGGGATTATTTACCGGTTAGACAAATATTTGATAATTAACATGGGTCCTTTAGCGTTTTGTTTCAGGCGATAATTCGTTCGGGAAAAAGAAAGATCTTGGAGTGTGCTGGTTGCACAACACTTTCATACCTGCATTCTTGCCAATAATCATGGAAAGGCCTGCTATCGTGATTCATGTTATTCAAATATGACGAATTTATCGGCTAAGAAGGTCGATACCTTCTTTGATCGATGTGATGCAGTTGGATGTAGTTGCACTAAGGACCTAAAGAGGCGCCTACGTCGTTCGACGTAAATTTCATAATGTAGAAAACTAGGGACGTAAAATACCTAGTATTTTACATGTCGAAAACCATGTAATTTACATCGAGTGTTCTACCTACGCAACCCTGGCATCGACCAACCGGGGGAGGGGGCACCCCTACCGCCGCCGCAAGCTTCGTGGGCCAGCGGAGTGAAGAGGAGGGTCGAGCGGAGACCAGCAACGCCCGTCTCAACCCACGTCCCCCACAATTTAAAGACCGTGTGAACGAGTGTATGCACGGGAAGCGTCTAAAACCATCATCGTACAAACCCGGTGTCCAATAAAAACCATTTTACCTATTTTTTTTGCCCAGAATTAATTTATTGTAACAAAAGATCTACCGTTACATTTGGCGCCCAACGTGGGGCCTCGAGTACAGAGAGAATACCGGAAAATAGGAAAAATAAATCGAAGATGCCGTTCAAATCCCGCTTCGCGCGATTAATGTCGAGAGGAGATGCGTTGTCGAGAGATCTGGCACCGGGCTCCGGAGAACATGATAACAGCACTTGAGATGTATCTCTTAGATGGGAGTCCACGACGGCTGATGCTTTGTTGCGAAATCTCATAGGTAACCCGCGGAGGCCGATCCACGACCTCTCGGACGTCGGAGAGACGAGCCGGGATGACTCAGCGGAGGAAAGAAATGCCACACCAACAATCGCGACGCCAACCCAAAACCCTCAATTGGACCGCGTGCTTGCAATCCTCGAAGGGATGAACGAGAACTAGGAAGCCCGTATATAAACGGAAACAACAGAACGCGTTACCGCATTAAAAGACGGAAGAAAAACCTGCTAGTCGCAAGCAGCGAAATTGCGGGATAATTTCGTCCGTCATGTGGACGAGGCGATGGCAAAGGAGAGGGAAAAAACTAAGGAGAAGATACTCGAGGTTGCCACAGAGATGAACGACAAACAGGGGAAAATAAACAACACTGTTCTCGAGCAGGTGGAAGGGGCTGAGACGGCGATAGCACGACTACGAAGACTCGTCGACGAAGCCCAAGAAAAGGGCCGGGACCAAGACTCGCGCATCCGGAGGCTGGAGCAGAAGCCGGCCATATCCAATGACACAACGGCATTCGGATTGACCTTCAGAAATGCAACCGGGGTCGCACGAATACAAACGGTCAAGAAAAGGACACCGGTATTCCGTGCGGACGGTAAGCAACGACCGATGGCCTTTCTACACGACTTCGAGGCCTATTGCACGGGCACCGGAGTGGGCGTGAAAAGTATTTTACCTGAGGCCCCCAAAGCAGAGGACTGGTGGCACCTGATTAGGGACGAGGTGCAAGACATGGAGTCGTTTGAAAAATATTCATTCCCCGGTATTGGACTCGAATCGGGACGAAAACGTGAGTTTTTCCCAAATGATTTATTCGGGTTGCGAGATCATTTTCGGAAACGCACGCTACAGGCTCGCATACGGATCGCATCGGTAGATTATCTATTTTAAAAGAAGTGCAAACAAGGAGTATCAAATATTCCTCGAAAACTCCGTACGAGGACGGGAATTGCCTATATATTGCTAGAGCGCGGGCTAGCGTTCTACGCTATATCCCGAGACCACGGTATACAACAATGAGCATTGGGCCTTTGCGTGAACTATTGTTCTATGGGTCGAGGCCCCGCAACTCTACGTATGTCGTTAATCCGTCGGCTTATGTTCTTGTTTCGAGATCAGAAGCTGATAGCGTTTGCTCTACCCGAATTCTATTTTTGCAATATCGAGAGCGCGTAGCTGAAAGCGTGAACGATTGTAATGATTCGTTGCTATTATTCGAATATCAACCGTTCGATCAGCCTGATCGTTATCCCGAGTAAAAATATTTCACTGGCTAGGATCTGGCAGCTCGTTGTACGCTTCCGCGGGGTCAGGGCAGGGTTTGGGAGCTGTCTGGCTACGCGCTGTCTTTTCAAGCAAGACTTGGGAGCCGTGTCGGGTGTCTGGCAAGTGTATGTCAGTGGCAGACGACACTGATTCGCTCGCGGCCGTGAGCGCGTATGGTGTATGGCAGGTGTATGGCAGAGCCAGTGAGGTGCGTATGGTGTATGGCAGAGCCAGTGAGGCGCGTGTGGTGTATGCCTAGTGTATGGCAGAGCCAGTGAGGCGCGTATGGTGTATGGCTGGTGTAAGGCTGGTGTATGGCAGAGCCAGGGAGGCGTGTATGGTGTATGGCTGGTATATGGCTGGTGTATGGCAGAGCCAGTGAGGCGCGTATGGTGTATGGTAGGCGTATGGCAGAGCCATAACCGAACTTATACAAAAGTAGAAACACTCTCGACGAAAATGCGAGAGAAGAACAATAGTTTTGTTCAATGCTTCAGAATATCTTATCTAGATATTACAATACTATCGAAATAAATAGGCAGCGGCTGCAAAAAGAATTGACGGTGTAATTTGGAAACATATAATAAAGCATACGGAACCTAAAAATATGAACGGTTTGACATACGAAATAACAGTATGAGCTGTCGTTGACGTTACTGGTAAACACTGGTAACTATCAATTAAGGTCCTTTCCATTTATTTCGTTTTTTTTTGTTTTTCAAGTATTTTTTTTACATGCTTACGCTGTTAAGAAATATATTAAAAATACTTTTTTCCACGAAATTGTCTTACAAGGAGACACTACGTCATTGGCATTTTTGTCATTTTTAATGCTTATCGTACTGGAAGGTCAGCCCTCGAATAACAATTCCCCAAAGCCGTTTTGCCAGATAGTCAGAAGTTTACGAGAAAATCGACTTTGAAATATTCCGAGCGGTTATGACGACTAATGAAGAGACAATTTCCAACTGACCGCGTAGCTCAGCGGGTAGCGAGCCAGACTTGTAATCGGACGGTCCCCTGTTCAATCCCTGCCGAGGGAATTTTTTCCCTTCCCATACGGCAGCCAGCTATCTGGCTGGTGCATGGGATCGTCCGCTGAGCGCGACCCTTGCCATACCCCTGAGCCAGACCCACGAGAGTGTCTTCCCAAGCATTCCCAATACACCTGAGCCAGACAGTAGCCAGACGCTAGCCATACCCAAGCCAGTAGGCATATTTTTACTCGGGAGGTCAAACGTGGTTGAGGGGGGGGGGGGGATCTATTAAATAAGGTAGGGGGAATCAATCATGGGTACCTGCAGGTCCCGATTAACGAAAATCGACAGATAGTCTCCGAATCTCAAAGTGTGCAGACGTGCTCCAAATTATAACTATACCTCTTTTGTTTCAAACAACAGTTATAAAATTTCGTAAGGCGAGGTCCTCGCGTCGAATAAATTGTCCAACAATTACCGTATCTCCGCACTAGACGGTGTGACGATCAATTCGAGGAATTCGCATTGAAGGAGAAGCTCCTGACGACGACGACATCGAGGCAAAAGCTAAGTCCCTCTCATATAAAGGAACACAAGATACGGTTGAGTATCACTGTTGTTCCTTAAATAATAATAATCCATATCTTTGAGATCGAGAGGGAGAGAGAGAGAGAGAGAGAAAGATCGAAAATTCCCCCTTTAACATTATTTATTTATTTATTCGTTGTATGCCAAATTTAATAAGATATTTCCGAAAGAGTGGATGATGTGTGTGTGGGTGTGTGTGTGTGCGTGCGTGTGTGCGTGTGTGCGTGTGTGCGTGTGTGCGTGTGCGCGTGTGTGCGTTTGTGCGTGTGTGCGTGTGTGTGTGTGTGTGTGTGTGTGTGTATCTGATATGGTATGGTACCGTGTTCCTGTTTTATTATATAACGTATTTTCGCTGGAATGAACATTATGATTTATATTCGAATTTCAACAGTCACATTCATTATAGTAATCGTGTTATTTTTTTGCATATATTCGTCATTGTATCACAATCGAAACCGAAATTGATATTAAAATGCAAACTCGTACATGTTAAATAAATAAAATTGAGAAAAATAAAAAAAAAGAGAACACATTCAAAATTGTTACACGATATCTTTACGAGGACGCCCAGAGATGCACCCCCGGTGCACTGCGTGGGAGTCGAGCGCTCGGAGAACCTAGCGCTGCGCAAGGGGTCCCGCCCTTGGGTGGAATTCGGTCTGCCCCACCCGCTTCTCACAGCAGTGCACTCGATCGTGGGGCGCCGGCATTGCAGCCGGTCCTCCGCCGATCCCGGAGAGCGCCTCATCAGTTGCACCGTCCTGCCGGGTGACTCGTTTCGTCGAGCAGTGTTCCGCACTTCCATACTGGTATGCGGACTTTGAACTTTTCAGAACCTCAACCCTAAAATTCTTTATATTTTTTTCTTGTTGACGAGGACGGTATCCGCGTTGTCGTTCTCTGACCTCAGAGAAGTGGTCCAACGATAACGAAATTCTTAATCGATAACAAATAATCTTTTCGTGACGATGATTATGAAAACAAGGGTGCAAAGTCGAACCTTGCACATTGCTTCCTCATAATTGTTTAAATTTGTCAAAGCTTCCTCTATGAGGGACTATGTCGGTCAATTTTGGCTTCCTCATAGAGGAAGCTTTGACAAATTTAAATAATTATGAGAAAGCAATGCGCAAGGTTCGACTTTGCACCCTTGTTCTTATATAAAATCGGTTCGGAAATCGATCTAGTCCAGAATAAATATATGGTGAATTCCATGTCAAATTAAAAAAATTGAAAGTCGCATCAAATTTAAACGCCAAGATGGATTTTGCCCAAATTCAATACGAAACATCTTTCGATGATAGTGCGACTTGTACCAAATTTTGATCCGATATCTCGAAAATTGTGAAAGCTAGAGCGCGCGCGTCGATTTTTGAAAAATTTCAAAGAGACATAAAATATGAATAACTTGATGGATTTGGCTCCAATTCGATACGAAACCTCTTTCGGCAAGAGTACGATATCCGAGGCGCCGCGATCTGATAAACTTTTCTTGTAGAACACCCCGAGAAAACGCGAAAATGAAGAATAAAATTTTTTGATATCTTGCTTAGTTTTCGAGTTATCGAATTTCAAAATTTTTTTTTTTTGTCCGAATTTTTTTTTTTTTTTTTTTTTTGTCCGGTATCTTCGATGCCCTTTTAGTATAGAACACGACAAAATAAGACGAAAATGAAGAATAAATTTTTTTGATGTCTTGCTTAGTTTTCGCGTTATCGAATTTTTTTCGTTGTATTTTTACGATTTCCGCGATGCGACCGTCCAGATAGGTTTGGCAGTTCATACTGATCTTTTGTCGAAAACGTATGTATCGATGTAGTGGCGTAGCTCATTGTACCTCGTGAAAAAAAAACTAACAAATAACCCTAAATCCCCGAGTAACCAAAAAAAAAATAAAAAAACTAACAATAACCCTAAATCCCCGAGTACCTAAAGATTACACCCCCCCCCCCCCTCCCGAGTACCAAAAACTAACAATAACCCTAAATCCCCGAGTACCTAAAGATTGCAACCCCCCCCCCCCCCCCCCCCCCCCCAGTAGCAAAAAGTATCATTAACCCTAAATCCCCGAGTACCCCAAAAAAAAAAAACAGCCCCGAGTGGCCAAAAAGCCTTCAGCGATTGCACAGCTGTTTGAATAGATTGAACGGAAAAATCATTCGTATATATAGATATAGATATATAGACTTTTTTAGCGTTACCCAGAATGCACCACGAGGAGGTAAAGTCTTATAGCATTCCACCAACGTGTTACCAAATCTTACAGTTTTTCACAATTTATCGTTTGTGAAGAAGTGTACGATCTACGAACTCGCATTCAGAGATAAGAACCCCTCGGCTCGTCACTTCCGAAGTATTTACCGACTCCAAATCCTCTCTGATTATTATTTTTATTTTTATTATTTTATTATGTCACGCGTTGATTTTACAATGAGCGTTGATTTCACAAATCCTCATCCTCCATCATATCCTTTATCTCATCTTCCATCTCACCCTCCGAGTTTTCCCTAGCATCATTAATTCCTTCATCTATCGTCTCGAATCGTGGTCTCTTAGATGAACACGGCACGACATCCTCTAAGCCCTCAGTCTGTATCGTCGGTTCGTCCAGTATAAAAAGTTCCAATTGTTTCTCGCGTGTACCATTAATAAACAGTGGATAAACCTTCCTAATATCTTCTATAAACTGCATGATTTGCGACCCTGCATCGTCTTTGTAGCTATTTTCTAAACAATTCTGCCTGTAATAATGGAGAGCCATATATTCGTGGATGAATTTCGGCGATCTGCGGCTTTTTATCGCGTTCTTCAATAAACGATTTTCATTTTCCAAATCGTTTATTGTATTTCGCGGATCTTCCCTGCTAACATATTCTCCCTTGCTGTGATTTGTTTGCAGATGAACGGTATGCTCCGAAAATAACCCCTTAACCCCGTGATATTGCTTGGCACTATCCGTGCAAACAACATCGGTATCTTTTTTAATAAAACGCGCCAAATATGGCCAAATGCTTTCCTTACTCTTCGATTTTACCTGAAAAAATACGCATTTTTTATCCTGCTTGCAAAAAATTCCTAAAATTGTCATCGTCATCTGATCAGTCACCCTTCCCCGATGATATTTTCGCTTCGTCAAAAACGTCTCGTCGATTTGAATTGTCTTCCCTGCGCCGCCTAGACTAATTTCTAAATTCGACATAACGACTTGCGCAACCTCGCGGCAATAGCTATAATAATCAACTATCGTTGCCTTACTACTACACAGCTCATCGTTATGATCATTCGAGCGGTGCCGCCAACTTTGAAATTGTCCATGGACGAAGTTGACGGGAAGTTTCAGCACGAAGAGAATAACGATGGCCAAAACTTCTCTAATTTCTATTCTACTTGCGCCACCGTCGAAAAATGTGCCCGAACAAGGATTAACTGTTTTTCGGCAATCTGTTGCCCCCTTTTTTTTTGTAGCTGGCTTTGCGCAACGCCAGACCCATTTTAATTTTTTACATGGAGCATCTTCGACTTTCATCGGCAAATCACAGCAATGTGGAGGCGTTGAATGCTTACCTGGAATAAGCTCGACCTCTTCTAGGAATTTAATTGCCTGCTCGTTTGTTTGCACTAACTCACTAAAAGAATCTATAATCGAAAAATGTCTGAGAAGAGGATGGAGACGAGGATGAGGAACTGTTGCCGCCATTTTTTTTCGATTATTTTTATAACAAATTGTTTGCGACAATATTGAATTATCTGAAAATGGCGCTTCAGCGATCGCAGAGCTCCGTTTGAATTTATCGAACGGGAAGATCATTGTAGATCGTTCTTTTGGCGTTAGATGGCTACTCAGATGGTACATAAAAGTTTCGGTAATATCGACTGAGTAAAGTAGTATATCGTGTATCATGAAGGTACGCGCGCGAAGCTTGAACTCGCGTTGTTTCTCCATCTCATCCTCCATCTAATCCTACATCTCATCCTCCGAGTTTTCCTTAGCATAATAAATTTTGTCATCTATTGTTTGGGTTATTTTGGGTTAATTTTAATTTGTTCGATGTAGTGGAGACGTACAGTTTGTCGTACTACAGACGTAAGTCTATCGGTTAGTTGGGCCACGGGTAACGTAGTCTTCCCGCTCACATCGTCGCTCGTCACGCTCAGTCGCAACGGTCGCCCCGCTCGACGTTGCATCGCGAAGGAAAAAAAAACAAAAAAATCGATAACTTCGAATCTACGTAAAATATCAAAAAATTGTATTCTTCTTTTTCTTTTTATTTCGGGGTGTTTTACAAGAAAAGTGCGTGAAATAGTGCCGCCACGGATATAACATACTTATCCGGAAATAAGAAAAAAATTAATTAAAAATTCGATAACTTTTAATCTAAGCGAGATATCAAAAAATGTTATTCTTCATTTTCGTGTTTTCTCGGGGTGTTCTACAAGAAAAGTTCATCAGATCGCGGCGCCTCGGATATCGTACTCTCCCCCCTCTTTCGGTGATAGTGCAACTTCGTACCAAATTTGAGCCAAATATCTCAAAAATTGCGCAAGCTAGAGAGCGCACGACACTTTTTAATCAATTTCAAAATTCTCTCAGAACAAAAGCACTGCACCCACACCCACACATACATCCGGCCATTTTCTCTGAATGTGATTTTTAGATGTTTTGAGACATTCTGAACACGTTTTCATGAACATCTCGAAAAAAAAATGTTTACGAAAACAAAGCTTCCTCTATGAGGAAGCAAAATCACGTCACAACTCCCCACACCTTAGGGAGGCTGGGCCTAGGGATTAAACCGGTCTGCTGCGACAGCAAACATGGGCTGACCGTGCACGGTTACCTACGGTAGCAAAAGTGTGATTGTGAACGGTCGGACTCTAAACGGAGTACGGTTCTTCCTCGGTCGAGGAGTATTTTGGTGGCACCGGGAGCCGTATTATTACCGAGAGCTGAAAATAGATTATAAATCAAAATTGCTTGTACTCAACTTGAGAAGTCAATTACCATTTTCAAGCGAGAACTCCGTACCAGCTGTCGACGTCGCGTCGTCGGTTTTCCGGGGTCTGAGGTTGTCGGCTCCAGCTCGTGATGCCTCCTGGTTGTTGGAAACAGGGCTACAGTTCCGGCTGTTCCGGTGATGCCCGAGAATGCTGGACGAGGGCGTTTTTCCTCGTATTGCACGAGAGCTGAGACCAGTGGGTTTCACGGCAAGAGGCGTGGCTAGTGGCCAGATGCGAGAACTCCAGATAAGTATGCTTGTCTGGCGAGAGCTGTGACCAAAAGTGATATCCACAATTAGAGCGATCTTAATCGCATGGCGTAATTGTGGCAACGGAGCCATCGGCATTACAGTTCTTACGAACGTTTCGCAATTACAGCCGTTGATTAACCTGTTGTCAATGGACCTAAAACGTGCGGTATAGTCGCATGCCTGCAGAGCGCGCTGCAGCAGTTTATTCGATGCTACTCGTGTGCCCTTCTATGTTCGTTTTTCTTATTACCAGGTTATTCGCACCTACTTCCGATTTTCAACGTTTCACTTTCTCACTCATCTTTCGTTCAAGCTCGTAATAAAACCTTCGCTATATATATAATCTGAACTCTACGCTGTTTTATTCATCGAATCCCCAGAACCACTGCAACACTGCAACATAACCGCTAGATGTGGTTGTAGAAAAAAAAGCGCAGAGGTAATGTAGACCTTTTAATTATTATATATCTTGGAGCTACATTTTTTGGCTCGTATATATATGCAAAACTACACTTAATAATAGTCAATAAAAAATTTTATTGTTTGTTCTATATAGATGTATAATTTTTTTAAATCTCTATTTTCTTTCTGTTTCTTACCAATTCTTCATGTCTTTCACAGCAATCCCGCTCAGGTTCTTCAATCTACCAAGGAGACAGCTGCTGTTACCAAAGAAGGAAAAGCTCCTCAACACTATCACGCAGCTAAGAAAATCAGCAAGAAAAGCGCCGAAAAAGAATGCTGCCTTGAGATCGCGTATCGACCTGGTGGGAAAAATGGTGCGAGAGGGTACTGTTGACACCGTTTCGGAGCTACCAGAGGCCAGCAGAATGTTTATCCAATCAAATTTTCTAAACCTGGAGCGAAATAAACACGCCCGTAAGTATACTAGAAAGGATAAGATATTAGCTCTAGCACTTTATAAACGAGGTCCGTGGGCATATATTTTTTTGCAAACAATTTTTTCCCTGCCGAGTATATCGACCTTGCGTGGTCTTGTCCGTCAAATTCCGATTTAAGCCGAGCTCTGTTCTTTCATTTTTAAGATTATTCGTGATAAAATCAGCCAGGTTAAAGATAAAAAAGCGAAATACTGTATTTTAACTTTTGAGGAAATTTCTTTTGCGCCGCTTTTGCATTATAATATTAAAACGGGAAACATCGATGGGTTTGTCGACGGGTATGGACGCGAACCGCTTATTGCTAACCATACTATGGCATGAATGTTGAAAGGTGTGCGAGTTACTTGGAAGCAACCTATCTTGTACACATTTGTCATGGTACCGAATCATAGGAAAATAAATTTCGAACGTTCAAAGATATTGTTCGGGAGTCAACCAAATACGGCCGCAAAATTATTTCATCAACTTGCGATCAAGGTGCGACAAACGTTCGAGCGGTCAGAGAATTAATTGAGAGTAGTGAATGTGCCACGACTCTTGACCACAATAATATAGTTGTCGATGGGCACGTAATCGTTCCACTTTTTGATCCTCCACATTTGATAAAGTGTATTCGAAATAATTTGCTGACTAAAAATGTAAAGTTTAAATTAAAGGACGGTATCGAACGCGTGGCGTCCTGGTCGCATATAGTAACGGCGTATGAAATCGATAAAAGTCATAGTTTTATACGGGCAATGAAAAAATTAACGGTTGAACGAGTTTACGTCGATAAAATGAAGAAAATAAGAGTGAAATATTGTACCCAAATTTTTAGTAATGCAGTGGCCTCGTCTATAAGTTTAATGAGTCGAAGAGGTACAGGATGCGTGAATCAAAAAATAGTACAGTTTATGAATGATTTATTGGACTCAGTTAACGGTAACTCGACGAATGCAATAGTTACTTCAACTGTAAAATCAGAATGGGATGATTTTATAAATCTTATCCAAACGATGATTTCCTTAAGGGCAAGGCCCAACAACAGACAAAAACCTATGGTTTTAAATAACTGGGTGATCACTCTTCAAGGATTTAAATATTTAAAAAATTATCTTCTAAACTTAGGGTTCAAAAGCTTTGCTTCGCGTGTTTTTATTCAGGATGCAGTAGAAAATCTTTTTGGCCGAATAAACCAACAAGGCATAAGGGACGACTTAACACATTTAATGGTCAAAGTGATGAGGTATCGGAATTTCTCGCTGACATCGAAACATTTATGGCTGGCACCATTTCCGTTGAGCAGAGCGAATGAGTATCGGATTCAAAAAAACTCGCGAGATTATTCCTTTTAATAAATTTGAGCTTGAATTCGATTCATTTTAACGTAATTCAGAAGCTTCGGTACCTAAATGTAAAATTTGTTGCAGCAACGTTTTCCCGGTTTACGAACGCTTCTTCGTCAGCTTAAATGAGCTGCCTGGATTACTAATTTATTATATATCACGTTTCATTCATGTAAAAACGTTTGGGAAAGCAGTAGTGGAAAATTTAAAATCAAGTTCAATGTTCGAGTTTCAGAAATGTGAGCATGAGGATAAATTAATGAATCAAGTCATTGCAAGTTCTATTGAGCAGACGATCACCAGATATTTAAAACTTATTAATAGAATTTTGTCTTTAAAAGAGACATCCCTGTCATTTTGGTCAACCGGTTGAAAAAGACAGTTGAGTCAACGTAAATTTCAACGGTTGAATTTGGACAGCTTCTCAACTGTTGTTCACCTTCAAAAGTCAACCATCCTGCGTTGAAAAAAAATAGCCACGGTTAAACAACCGTTGAATCAACCATTAGGATTCTTTTTTACGGTTGACTTCATAGTTGTAAAGCTGTCTAAATTCAACCGTTGATATTTTCGGTTGACTTTGCAGTTGCCAAAATTACTAGGGATTACCTCATGGTACCATAGATATGCTCATGTTGATAGCTCGAAAGATGTATAGAAATGAAGTGCATCGTCGAGTCCTGGAAACAGGGTCCTGCGTGAATGTGTAATTATCTTTCTTATGTTTTTTAGGTTCTTGAGACTTTTTTTTGCTCATTTCGAGGAATTTTATAAAAATTATCAATTAGTCTAATTTAATCTTATATTTTCGAGTTAAATTGTTTTTGGAATGCTACAACAGACTTTACCTCCTCGTGGTGCATTCTGGGTAACGCCAAAATTGTCTGTACAAATTTTGTTTCGTTTATGTGTATTCATTTCTTTCTCTATCGATATCTCTATTAGATATTCAGTATGGTTTCCATCAGTTTTCATTGAAATGTGGCTTCGCGAGGTTCTTACTGTTAGAAGTTTTTTTTAATTTGGAAACTTATTTATTATTTTTATACACATACCAGTCATCTCAGATACATCGGATAGTTCGTGTGGCGCGTGGATTATTACTGTGTCTTCAAAACACCAAGTATGTATACACGATTGTTAACACATGTTTACCAATCATAACCCACAAAAGTGGTTATGCCTTCGGAGATTAAGATTGAGTATCGTTTCTTTTTACATTATTGCTTCTGGAAAACTAACTAAATTAGAATATTCGTTATATATAATCGATTGCTTTTTTTTTCTTAAGTTCTTAAGACTTACGCAAGTCCGTATTGGATATCAGATCAGTTTCATTGACGGATTATTTATTCAACAATTAATTCTGACACACGATTTCGGTCATTTGCATTTTTTTTTCGTTCAATCATTTGAGCTGACAAAATTCCAGCGATTACAATTTTTTTCGGAGCTACTTTCGGTAGGCGCCGGTTTGGAATGGCGAGTGGAATGCATCAAGACTTCGCACTTTTGCACGTCAAAAGACATCGACAAACTAATTCAGGAGACAGAGGCGATGGCGACGAGCTGTAGGGCCAGGATCGGCAGCGTGCAATGAAGCAACTTCGGGTTCCACCTCTGGGCGAGCATCAGAGCCCATGGACCACTTCTAAGGTCGGCCTGTTCTCCGGTAGCTTCGTAAAATTCTCCGTTGCCATAGTTCTTTCCGGTGAGATCATGCATTTAGGTACTGCGGAGTTTTGAATTATGCGATTTGTCCATTCGTGTACGAAGAATTCTCGGCTGTGGTCAAAAATATTTTGTCATATCAACGAGAAAAAATGACTTTCTGAATTATACACCTTTCTTGGGGTTCCGTGGAAATCTAGGAACGTTTATGGTTTTGGTTATTCCAAATTATTTCACCTGTTTTGATTTCGTCTCTCTCGAAGCAATACATTTGTACAATATGATAACATATAAGAGTACGCGAAGGGTCGAAGATCTACCAAAAAATCTTTCTAATTGTAAATAACAAATCATTCGTTCACAGCAATTTCCAACGATGGCGGAGAAGATCTCCAAATAGCATTCCGCCTCTATCGAGGACTTCTTCTCATAATACAATTTCTCTTTCTCATGGGCGTGAACGTCTACGGTTGGCGTTCTTCTGGTGTCAATCACGTTCTGATATTCGAGTTCGATCCGCGAAATCCCTTGTCCGAGCAATATCTGATGGAACTCGCAGCCGTTCTCGACGTACTCCGGGCGTTGAGTCCACTGAACTTTTTGTACAGCGCCAGCCTGAGTATTCCGGTTCACGTGAATCCTCTCATTCTGGTCGCATTATGCTCGCTTTTCTGTTAAATCCGTTTCGCACATTTCGTCACAATGCGCGCTCTCGGTTGCTCACAATAGCGGGAAGTGAATTATTCGATTTTTTTCACGCGATTTTCTATTTTTGTGGGAATATTGAATGTGTAATGGGATTTATTTTCCAAAATTAAATTTGTTTCAGACGCGTTGGATAACTGCACCTTCCGTGTTTGTCGATTTCGCGGATTTCTGGTTGGCCGATCAGCTCAAAGTCTTGTCACGCGTTTGATGGACTCGCACTTCTTGCTGCGTTTCTACATAACCAATGGAAATTGGCTGGAACCGAGGCACCGAGGCCACGCAGCGCATGTCAGGATCGTTATTTCTCCGACCGATCGTTAATTGCCTTCGCACGTGGTTTCGTTTGCTCAGTGCATTTAACGTTATCGCGACTCCAAAGAAGCTTTTCCACGTTTGGCCAATGCCGGAAAATATTCCACGACTTTTCTCGTCATAGCGACGGCATTGACGCAATACCACCAGCCGCAATATCCCAATGTTAGCTGTATCATCAATTCCGTTTATTCTTACATCTGGGATAGCAAGATAGATTGGGGCTTCTTGGACAGCAATGCTGGAGAAAATAGATTTCTGCGGGGAGAAGTCGTTTATTCGTCAGTTGTGAGTATACAGATTTGAAGGATATTTAAACCCACGAAGTACGATAAATAAAAATGAAGAAATACAAGAAGACGTCAGTTACAAAACTTTGAGCTCGATTATTCTGAGATTTTTATTTTTACTAAAGGAAAAATTCAATATCCAGTGTTGTTATCAAATACTTGCTTACTGGCGTAATAAATTCTTTATAGGCGTGTAAATATAATACATTTAACATTATCCCTGTAATTCATTGTATTTCCTGGGTTAACCTGAGTCTCTGCAGGTCATTTAATAAAAACAAAACCTATCAAATTTGTAGCAACCATTATTCCACCCTATACGTATTCATAGAAACCTATGCATAACATACCATAACCTACATAAATATGTATGAAATAAATATCGGTATGGCCCGGGAGCGGCGCTGCCGTAGACGCGACATGAGCGCCTCGTACCACTTGGAGGACGCAAAACTTCGGCCTCGCTTCTTCCATTTGAGTTGTTGCCCCCTGGTCGCCATCTCCTCCATCAATGTGGCATGGTCCTTTGGGGCGTTTTCCATAATGGTATCTGAAAAGAATGAATCGGTTAATGATCTGTGGAAACTACTCGGGGCCTAAATCGTTTCAACTCGCTGTTAGTGAGTTTTCCGACGGGTTGCATATCGAGACCTGTCGGTTCGTAAACCACTGGCGATATTCGTTTTTAGATCATGTAGGGACCCACAAAGGGAGGGTCCTATGCAGCCGACACGTGTTGGGCGGCGGAGGATAACCGGTGCGCTCGGCGCAGAACGAGATCACCCACCTCGTACGTATTGTCGCGGTAGTGCGAATTATATTGTTCCGATTGTCGTCAGAACGTTTCGTCGAGAGCATACCTGAAGGCCGTACGGGGTGTGCCTAGCTAAGCAATTCGCTCCAACCAGTCTTCGGAAGGCCAGGGGGCTATATCGAGACCTCCTCCGACAGCTCGCCGTAGGGTGGCGGCCGATGGTGGCTCGCGACCAAAGTTTGCGAACGCAGGCGTGGCCTGGAGAGATCTGTGGTGCGCAGTATCATAGGTAAACCGAAATTCGTGGTGGTGACGGTACCACTCCCGGTGGTTCCCGTCGAAGAACGCGCGGGTCATGGTTTTGACTATGCGATTCACCCTTTCGGTAAAATTGGCTTGGGGATGATATGATGGCGTGGTGCTATGCCGCATCCCCACGCGCTCAGTAAGTCGACGTGTCTTAATTGACAAACTCGGTACCGGTATCCGTGAGCAGTACCCGGGGACCACCCCACGGAGTCACCATCAATTCATCCATCGCCTGTGCGATAGCTTTTCCGATGGCTCGCCGGAACGGCCGAATCCCCATGGCGGTGCCCTATCAGTCCTGCGGGGGGGGGGGGGCGCTGCTCCACCCTGCACCACTGGCAGGTGTCACAGCACTGGATGTGAGCCGAGACGTCTTTAAACATCCCCGGCGAGTATCAGGTGGTTGATCTGCGTCCGTACGTCTCATCCACCCCCAACCGACTCGCGTGCGGGAGCGCATGACACTCGTGGAGAGCGACCGCCCAGGACTTATGGATGGAGATCCTCTAACTCGAGATCAACTAGAGCGGATGATTTAGTGGGGGACTCGCGACGTCGTGGAACCTCCGGCGGTACCGGAGCCATCTTGGACCTCGCGGGTGCAGGCCACGGTGGTATCGTCCTGCCCTTCCAGGATCCTTGAAAGCCCATCGAGAACGTGGTCTAGCTCGCCCTTGCGGTGAGTGATGGTGAAGTCGCATTCCAGCAACTCCAACGCCCACCGCGCCAGCCGGAAAGTCAGGTTCTTCAGTTTGTGCCGCCACCGGTGGCTACTGTGATCGGTTACAACCATGAACCCCTCGAGAAAGTAACAGAACTCCCGTATGGACCAGATCATTGCAAGGCACTCCTGTTCGGCAACCGATTATTTCTGCTCTGGTGCGGACAAAACGCGGCTTGCATAGACGATAACTTTCTCGATGCCGTCGATAACTTGCGTGAGTACACTGCTGAGACCTACCCCGCTGGCATCGGTTTGCAGGGAGAATAGGAGCAAAAAGTTAGGTTAGGCAATGGTCGGGGCGCTCGTCAGTCTGCTTAAAGGTGTCGAGAGCGAGTTGTTTCTCGGGGCCCCATGTCCGCGCGTGGTCTTTTTTCGTGAGCCGCGTGAGAGGGGCGGCCACCATCGCGAACTCAGGTATGAACCGTCGGTACCATGATGCCATACCGAGAAATCGCTGAAGTTGGTGGAGGTTCCGTGGAAACGTGGAGTCAAGGACGGAAGCCACCTTATCGGGGTCGATCTCGAGACTCAGATGGCTCACCAGAAACCCGAGGTAGCGGACCTGGGAGGGACAAAATTCGCTCTTTCCACGGTTAATCGCGAGTCCTGCGATCGAGATCTTCTCCAGGACCTTCCAGAGCCACTCCCGGTGTTCCTCGGAGGTCCGCGTGACGATAGTAATGTCATCGAGGTACACGGAAACGTGCGCATGCATTTCCGCGCCAATGGGTCGATCCAGCTTCCACTGGAAGGTGGCGGGAGAATTCATGAGCCCGTACGGCATTTACTTAAATTGGAACAAGCCTCGGCCTGGTACGACAAAAGCGGTAACCTCTCGAGACCCCAGATTCATCGGGACCTGCCAGTACGCCTGACCAAGGTCAAGCGTTGAGATATAGTTGGCTAGTCGTAGCTAAACGAGAATACCGGTCATGTTCGGAATGGGGTAGGCATTCTTTTTCTGTGACCGTATTGACTTTTCTGTAATCGATACGGAACCGGTATTTGACATTGGGTCTTTTCACCGTGGATGCTGGACTCGCCCAATCGCTTTGCGAGGACTCGATACCATCGGTCGAGAGCATCCGATCCACATCCGCCCACATGACGTCACGGATGATCGGGGTGGCCGGACACGGCCGTTGTTTGATGGGCAGGCTTACCCCTCCCTCGATGTTATGGCTAACGAGCGTAGTGACAGCTGTCTCGGCCGGTACCTGAGAGACATGAGCTTCAAGGAACTCGTTTAGACGGGTTGCCTCGTCAGGATCTGGTGTGCAGAGCCCGCGGCACATAGCTATTCGGGGGGCCCCACGTTCGGGAACGAACGAGTACTGGATTTCCGGCTCGTCCCCAAAATGCCACGACTCGGCAAAGAAGTCGATGACCATCTTCGCGTATTGCAAGAAATCTAACCCGAGTATCCGGTCCTCCGGGAGCGAGAGTTTCCGTCTGGAGGCCGTTCAGGAGCGCTGGCATATTGGAAGCGAACCTCACAACTTCCAGTTGGCTGTTTGCGACCTGGCCAAGTTCCTCCATGAGTGCAATAAGCCCGAGACCCATACAGGTCCCGGCTGCACCTGAGTCAGCGAGAGCTCGCACACGTCGATCAGAAATGATGACCTCGACCCTAAAAGCGATGACTTCCCCGTGGAATGCCGCGTTGATCACAACCAGTCCATGGGCCGGGGGCCCCCCCTCTTTGGTCGACCGAGATTCGGCAAGGGGTCTGACAGCTGTCCGGGCCTTTGCGGCCTCCCGGTACCGAGTCCGGGCAACGCCCTTTAGGCAGAACGGGAGCGCTCGTAGGAGATCCTCGTCTTGGATCGGCACGACAAAACGACCCTCCTTGGGGAGGGCGAGGAGATCCTCGACTCCCTCTCTCATGTGCCCCGAGAAGGATACGTTACACCGACGTGCCTCTTGGAGTACCCGGTGGGGCGACAGGACTCTACGTCGACCGCCAGGGTCCTCGTCCGAGGTCGAGGAATCCCCGTGACGTGGAGTGATCCGCTGGTGCCCGAAAGCTCCAAGCGATCTCTCGCCCGAAGATGAATTGAAGAATTGAAGAATTTTTTACCAGGAATAATATAAGAATTATGCAAAAAATACAAAAATTTGAGAGCAAAAGAAGTATTCGTACACTCAGCATTATAATGAAAATCTACTTAAGCTTCGTTGTTAATTGTAACTAATATTTTGTGTGCATTCCGTTAGCGTCAATCATGGTCTGCAGTCTCTTAGGCATGGATTCTACTAGCGTTCGCGTTGTTTCTTTTGATATTTTCATCCATTCTTCTAAAAACATTTTTTGTAGATCGGACTATAGTATGATCTTTTTTTCCTGGCTTCAACATCTACCAAGCGCCATACATTTTCAATAGGATTAATACTCAGAGATTGTAGTGGTGTAATCAATTTTTTGCGGACGTTGTAGAGCAACCACTCTCTTGTTTTCAGGGCAGTATGTTTCGGGTCCCTATCTTTTTGGAAGTAGAAATTTCTGTCCAGGCCCATTTTGGCTACACTTTCCTCGAGATTACTGCACAACACTTTGATATACTTCTGGGCATTCATTATCCCATCTATGAATGCCAGATTACCAACACCATCGTATCCTATACAGCCCCAAACCATTACACCTCCTCCGCCGTACTTCACAGTCGGTATTAAATTTTCTTGTTGGAGCTCGGTGTTCGGTTTCCGCCAGACGAATCTCTTTCCATCTGACCCGAAAATATTAAACTTTGATTCGTACGAGAATACGACATGTTTCCAAAATTCTATAGTTTTATCTACGTAGGTTTTAGCGATATCTAAGCGTTTTTCTCAATTTATATTATTGATGAATGGTTTTTTCTCGCAGATCTGCCATTTATTTCGGCAGAATGCAAAACGTTTCGTACAGTTTAAGGACACACGATCTTCCCTGATGTTGACGCGACATCATTCGATAAACTTTGAGCACTTACACACGGATTTCTTGTAGCCTCTTGAATGATATTCCGACGCTCTCGAACTGTTAGTACCCTTGGCTGCCCGGTGTGGCTTATTTTTAGTGATGTTCGATGTTTCATATTTTTTACTAGGTATGTATTGCACTGTCGTGTGACTTGAATTTGATTCTTTTCCAATTTTCCGGTAACTTTCACCGCGTTTGCGAAGAAAAATCACCCTATGTTGCATCGCAATAGGTATTTCGCTTTTCTGGCGTCATGCCCTTACAGAGCTCAATGATCTACTAATGGCATAGAACAGGTCAAAGCCAGGATGTAAACAAAGACTTGTTAACATTTTAGGTAGAGGTCAGACCATGTTTGAGTAGTTATCGCGGTTTAGCCGCATAATCATAAGTGTACAAATACTTTTTTGCCTTCAATTTTTTGTATTTTTTGCATAATTCTTATGTTATTCTTGGTAAAAAAATTCTTCATTTGCAGTTTATCTCTGTACCTGGTGGACTATTGAACGAAATGGGTTTCGTGTCTGTATCATTTATGCCTATGAAGTTATTGCAAAAAAACGAGGTGTACGAATACTTTTTTGACCCACTGTATATGCATGCACAATGCGCGTCGCGCGCTGTGAATTCCTCGCCACCTGATGCACGACTCAACAGAAGAATCCTCATAATTTTTTCAAAAATGTAAGTTACGAACTTTTTCCAACGGAAAAATCTTCTCAATCGAACACAGAATAAACGTCTATGAGAAAAAATATAAAAATCGATGGAGAAGTCGTTAAATTTTCTATTTGTTTAAAAAAAATTGTTTATGTTTTAGGTAAATTTTTGCATCACGTTTTGAAAAAAATGTCATTGAATAGAACAGTTTGTTAGAAATATTCCCTGAAAATAATATTTAATTTTATCAAATGGATCGAGAGAAAAAAATTTTCTTCTAAATTAATACAAAAAAATTCAAATGTTAATAACTTTTAGAAAAATGAAAATTTCAAAAAAACACATAATACGGATTCTTGTATCTCTGAAAAGTATCAGAATATGTTCATTACTTTCATATCCCCGAGTGACGGATTTTCAAGGGGGCCACTTGTTTTATTTTTGCTCACCGCAATGATAATAATAAAACTGGGTCCCCGCTGTACGGGATCACGTATCTCTTGTCACAGTGTCCCATCGATGCGCTAAAAGAATGACGACGCAGAAGACGGTTGTTATTCGATGGTTTACGAAATGCGAATCGATCGAAGATAATGATGAAGTCCATGACGCCGAACAACATCATCGGTACGTTCGGTGTAGGGTGCCGCCGACCGGTAAGCGTTCATATAGAGCTCGAGAACAGAATGTTGACGTTATTATCCCCGCGATGACAAATGAGGGGACGCCGCCACGGGACATCTGGTATCTCGGCGCCATACACCGATTGTCTCATCTCCGGTTTTATGTAACTCGTGAAAAATCACCGATAGTGACTCACGATTTTCTGCTGGTTTGGCGCGGAAACAACCCGAATGGATCTTTGAGCGCAAAACTTACTCCGAAATATGTTTCCACGTTTCATTAATGTTTTTTAGAAGTTTCACCGAGCAATGCTGTTTTTCTGATTCTATTAATATAAATTGAAGCAATATAATAGCTTACATACATGAAGGGATAAGAGTTTATTTGTTGTTTCTTTGAAGAGGTTAAACAAGGTTAAAACAACTATCTTGAAATGCGACTTCACACTCAAAAACGCAAGGAAAAATTCATTATTTTTATAAAAATGTTCTATCCATAATAATTTTAAATTAGAAATGCTGATATAGTAAGACCCCGCCCAATGCTGTTTTAGAATGACGCGGTAGTACTGAGCACGGCAGCGGGGCAGGGGAGGGAAGAAATAACATGGTCTCGTATAACCCTGTTTCGTTCAGCGATGGAACTTATCGAAACGTATCCCCGCGACAAGCGGCGTCTTACCACGTGGCGCGGTACCTTCGGAATGATTGATTGGATACGTTATTATTAATTCAAAAACGAATGCATAAAATACTCGACAAATAATGGGTGCTTGTGATTCTTCGTATTTTGTCAATGACAATAATGAAAACATCGTTGACAACCTTCCCATCCGAGGCTGCTACGAAGTTTCCAGCGAATATAGGTCCTACTCCTTGAAATATTGCTACCGGTGATCAGTTTATCAAAGATATTCGAGATGGTGTTGCGCGAATCATCTTGCAGGTAAGAGCCTGCAATCATCTACGTAATTCTCTTCATACTTTCTCGATCCCACAAGACTTATTTCGCAGCTCGTTACCGGCATTTGTGACTTGTTTGACAGCAAGCACCGCCGTCAAATCATTGGCCAATAAGCGAACTATGTCGCGTGGGTATATTTTTAACAATGGATTTTGAAAAAAATAGCGCAAATTATTTTTGCAACAAGTTTTATAACTATTTCATTCAACCATTGCTTGGAACGGCGACGTACCTGTATGCGAACGCGTGCTCACGAGTGCCCAAGAGGCGGGAAGCGTTTCACGGCATGCTCGAATTTTTATTATCAAACGACGCACTACAAGGTGATCTCAATCTGATCTAACTCAATAGACAGTTTCAATGGTCCCCGACACAACTAATGATTAAGTAAAATTTGTAGGTGAATTCAATATTTTTTCCTGTGATTAAAAAAACATTTTTATTAATAAGGAAAAATCGCAGAAGTGCAACGATTGCGGTCGTTTATCTCCGACAACTGGTAAATTAACAATTCACAGTTACTTACACACGGCCGATTGCCCTCTGCATTGTCCGGGATGGGGACAGTATGCCTCGGGGCAGTCTGACTCGGCGCAGTCTGCCTCGGGGCAGTCTGACTCGGTGACACGAATTTTCAACCGCGGACAAAATAACCGCGTCATAATAACCAAATTTTCCGAACGACAAAATAACCGGACGATGAAATAACCGCGATAAAATAACCCAAAGACAAAATAACTACGGACAAAATATCCGGAGACGAAATAACTTGCCGATAAAATAACCGCAACCAAATAACTGTTAGCGAGAATCAAAAAATAAGTCGGGTAATCGCATGCAGGAGTGAGTTGGCAGCACTGCTTTCTCCGACGCTCTCGAGCGAAGGAGAGGGGAGCGAAAGGTAGGAGCAGAGGGGTAGAGGAG
This sequence comes from Sussaba pulchella, assembly GCA_963971145.1. NCBI lineage: Eukaryota > Metazoa > Arthropoda > Insecta > Hymenoptera > Ichneumonidae > Sussaba > Sussaba pulchella. Next base: position 9,465,648 of record OZ020165.1, read on the forward strand.
AAGATGGCGAGCGGAGACGCGTGCGAGACGTACTACGGAAAGAGGGGAGATTATCGGCGTTGATTATTCTTAATAAAAGTATTACTCGTTCTACTATTCCCGAGTGTCATTTTATTATCCGGAGCCTACGGCGAGCGAGGAGATAAATTTCGCTAATAATTCAGAAGTGGGATTACACCAAAAAAACGTGCCGGCGGAAGAAGCGTGAGGTGTGCGGTGTCGAAAAAAACGTGGCGGTCTTTTGTTGCGGCGACGTGGAAGAACCGTGGCAAGTTAGCAAGGGTGACGATTCTTTCATAACAGCAATCGACAGTTTTATCGGCAAAAATGGTGTTACCAAGAGAAGTTACCGAACCGCAAGATCTGGTCAGGAGAGAAGAGGAACAGAGACTCGAGGAAGAGCGTTTGGCGCGCGAACAACAGGAGGCAAGAGAGAGACGCGAGCAAGAGCGTAACGAGCAGGAACGCGTCGAGCGAGAGCGAGATGGACACGCTCGTTTTCGAGAATTACCGACAGATGCGACGTCCGAACAAAGATGGCAGTTCATGATGCAAATGATGATCAACGAAAATCGAATAAATCACGAACAGGCTCAGCGTCGTGATCGAACGTTGGAAAATATTATAACTCAGTTCGCGAATATGTCGCATAATATTGCACAGACGGGACAAAATGCTGCGCAAGGACGAGATGTCGGTAACGAGGTGGCGTTTCAGGTTATGCCGGATTTAACCAAAAACATCGAAGAGTTTAATGGTGAGGGCGATACCATGACGGCGAAGGCATGGATCAGAAACATCGACAGTATGAGAGAAATTCATCGTTGGCCGGACGGATTCGCATTGGACGCGGCGCGTATGAATTTGAGGGGTGGGGCGAAACGTTGGTTGCGAGCGAGATCGAACGACATCTCGGATTGGGACCAGTTCAAGGAAGCGTTTAATAAGACGTTCGTCGGTAAAGAAAATCTTACCGTAAGATGGCAACGCATGATCGATCGAGTGCAATCAAGAGACGAAAACACGATGACGTACTTTCACGGTAAATACGACTTGTGCCGACAAATGAAATTGGGGTTCGACGAGACAAAAGAACAAGTGTTGACGGGACTGTGGTCGCGCGAGACGGCAAATGCACTGATGGGTAAAAATCATAATGACGAAGATGAATTTTTACACGATATACTGCGCGTGGGGAGAATGAACAACTTGCGGAGAGAGCGAATAGGCGGACCAAAAGACGCGAAAACGTCAACAAAAACTGGGGGAAAAGCTTCGAGCGATTCAGTGACCAAACAACAACCGACATTCGAGAAAAGTGATAACGCTAAACCGACGATAGTAAAGAAAAATGCAGGGCGAGAGCCACGTAAGGACGATAACGGGAATTACGTGTGCTATAATTGTGGCGGAAGTGGACACTTGGCGCGTAATTGTCCGGAACCGAAACAAACGGGGTGTTATCGATGCAAAAAACCGGGGCATCATTCGCGAGACTGCAAGGAACCAGTACGCGAGCGTGGAGGTGCCCAAGGTCACGTGAATCGAATATCTGGTGTACCGAAAAGCGGGGCTGCAAAATATTTGAAAACGGTGCGAGTCAATGGTTGCGAAATGACTGCATTCATTGACGCAGGCAGTTCTGATTGTACTATCAAGGCAACAAAGGCGATTATGAGCGGTCTCCAGATTCACCATGAAAAAATGGCCTTACAAGCCTTCGGACCACCCGAATTTAAATTGGTGTCTCCAGGCTGGATCGAGGCATCGATTAAAGTGGACGAGGCGTCAGCGAACAAAGTTAAATTTCGTGTGGTGCCTGATGACGTGCAAACGAGCGATGTGTTAGTTGGCCGTACTTACACAGAATTGCCGCATATTATCTATCAAAAAGTGGGCGATAAACTCACTTTCTCGGAGCAGGATGACGCAGATCCGTTTCGCGAATTGTTATTGGAGGACGACGCATCAGTAACGGTCGAAGCGGTCGGTGAATTTCCAATACCGATGGGAGAAATGAGATTAATAACGGCCAATCAGGGGGACTCGCAATTCCTTCTACCAGTGATGAACATCGGTGATAAGGATCTCACGGTGAGCAAGGTCATGGCGATCGAGCAAGCGGCAAACGACGGATCAACAAAAGAGAGTCAACGGCGAACAACGAAAATTGAACGAGCGGACGTCAACGTAGGTAACGAGCAACCTGAGGAGGTCATCAGCGACTTGTTGGGCGTGTTGAACAACTATCGCGATTGTGTGGCGGTGAACGCTAACGAAATTGGACGATACGACGAGTTGAATATGGAGATCGAGGAACTTCCGGGAAGAAAACCTCCGTACTCTAAGCCATATCCGGCGAGTGAGGCGGAGAAAAAAAAAATCCGCGAAATCGTGGGGGAATGGCGTGAGCTCGGAGTGGTGACCGAGACAAACTCTGCGTATGCGAGTCCAGTGCTTCTCGTGAAAAAGAAGACCGGTGAATCAAGGATGGTGGTCGATTTTAGACGACTCAACAACCAAACGGTGAGGATGAATTTTCCTCTCCCTAACATTGATGACCATGTGGCGTTGCTGGCGGGGTCGAAGCTGTTCATCGTGCTGGACCTCGCTCAAGGATACTTGCAGGTGCCGATCGATCCGAAAGACAGACACAAAACTGCTTTCATCACACCGGAGGAAACAGGGGAGTTTACCCGAATGATTTTCGGCTTAACAAATGCACCATTTTATTTTACAAAAATGATGCAACGCGTGTTGGGTCCATTGCGAGACAAGGTAGTATTGTTTTATCTTGACGACGTATTGATACCGGGACACGATTGGTATGATTTGAAGGAGCGACTGATCTTGGTGTTCGAAGCGTTCCGGAAGGCGGGCTTGACGGTGCGGTTGAGCAAATGTGAGTTCCTAAAACAACGAGTGGCGTATCTTGGGTTTGAGATTTCGGCGGAAGGTATTGAACCCGGGGAGCGTAAGTTACGAGCGATCGAAGATTTCAAACGACCGAGTAACGTTCACGAAGTAAGACGATTCCTGGGATTGGCGGGATTTTTCCGGCGATTTGTCGAAAAATTTGCATGGCGAGCCTCATCATTATACGAGTTGCTAAAAACGGGAAAAACGTTCGAGTGGAACGATCGAACTGAGGAAGCCTTTTCCGACTTAAAGCAGGCGCTGACAAGTCGTCCGGTTCTCAAATTGTTCAATGCATCGAATCACACGGAGCTCCATACCGACGCCAGTAGTCAAGGGTTAGCGGCGATACTATTACAACGAGACGACAACGGGAGGAGGCATTTGGTATACGCGATCAGCCGTAGAACCACGGAACCAGAACAATCGTATCACTCAAGTAAGCTGGAACTAATGGCGATAGTGTGGGCGACCAATCGATTGCGATTTCTTTTGATCAATATAAAATTTGTGATAATAACGGATTGTCAGGCGTTGATTTTCCCGAATGCGCAGAAGACACGTAATCCACAAATATGTCGATGGTATAATGCCCTGAGCGAGTTTAACTTTGAGATTCAACACCGACCCGGATCGAAGATGCAGCACGTCGACGCGCTGAGCCGCGCACCGACAGAGGAGGCAATCTGTTCGGAAACGCTGGATGATCGAGCCTGCGTTTTCACATTGGCGAACGAGGAAGACGAAGTGTTGATGTATCAGCTGCAGGACGACGAGCTGAAAAAGAAAATGGACGTATTGCGAAACAAGCATCCGGACCAGTACACACCACATGAAAAAGGATTGGTAAACGGGTACCGACTGATCAACGGCGTGCTGTTCAAGGACGATCAGAATCAGCTGAAGTACGTGATTCCGAAATTGATGAGAAAGGCGATGGCGGTGAGATTTCACGACTCGAGTGGTCATTTTGGACTCGATCGAACTCTCGCTAAGATGAACCAGTATTATTATTTTCCGAAAATGCGACCATATTTGAAGCAGCATATTCAAGCGTGTCTGCACTGCCTGATGGCGAAGACTCAAACGGGAAAGCAACCTGGGGAGTTGCACCCAATTTCTCCTGGTGGGCAACCATTCGCAACGCTTCACTTGGATCATCTGGGGCCATTTATCACGAGTTCCAAAGGCAACAAATATTTATTGGTAATGGTAGATAATTTGACAAAGTATGTGAGATTGGAAGCGGTACGCAACACAAATGCCGAGAACGTGGTGAAGAAAATGGAGAATTTCGTGTTGGAATTTGGAGCACCTGAGCGAGTCATCACAGACCGAGGGACGTGTTTCACTTCCTCGAAATTCGCTAAATTTTGCCAGATTCACGGGATACAACATAGCTTAAATTCGCCGCGACATGCGCAAGCTAATGGCCAGGTGGAAAGAGCAAATCGGACGTTACTTCCGACGATAATGGCAACGCTTGACGGAAGTGAAGAGGGCAAGGATTGGGATCGGAAGCTTCTGACGGTAGCACGAGATATCAACAACTCGATAAATAAGACGACAGGCAAGACGCCATTCGAATTATTGTACGGTTACTCACCGAGAGCCAATGAAGGACCGTTGAGACGCTTGACAGTGGACGAAGAGCAACGACGCTACGAGAGACCCGAAAAATTACGTGAGAGGGCGATCGAAAATATTACGGAAGGTCAACGCAAGTACAAGGCACATTACGATCGTGGAAGAAGAATGAACGTGCAGTACGAGTGTGGAGATATCGTCTTTATGAAGGCCGTTTCGCAAGCTACCGGCGAGTCGACAAAACTTGAAAAACGAAACCGAGGGCCATTGGTGGTCACCAAAGTACTGCCAAACGATACTTACGGAGTTGCGACGTTGCGCGAGGATTCAGCAGGACGAAGATACGCTTCGACGGCGCACGTAAGTCAGCTCCGATTATGGAAGTCGTTACTAGACGAGGACGAGAGAAACGAGATCGACGAAACAACCGAGCCGGAAGAAACTGAATCTCGATCAAGTCGAGAAAAAGAAAGACCGGAAGTGACGATCGACAACGAAGTCTGTGATATTCTCCAAAGCGAAATACCATTAGCAGTCTCATCTCAAGGTGAAAAAATTAAGCCGAGCGAGAAGACGACGAGATCTCAGCGAAATCGAAGACCTCCCGCGAGATTCAAGGACTATGTGGAGTGAAATAGATATCAGAGATCGGTGGACATTAAAAGAAGGGACAATCAGTCATTAAAAGATAAACTTGAGATTATTAAAAGTTATATTGGAGATTATTAAAAGTTATTTTATTGTTATTCGAGGACGAATGTTAGAGTGGATGGCCGAATGTTAGCGAGAATAAAAAAATAAGTCGGGTAATCGCATGCAGGAGTGAGTTTGCAGCACTGCTTTCTCCGACGCTCTCGAGCGAAGGAGAGGGGAGCGAAAGGTAGGAGCAGAGGGGTAGAGGAGAAGATGGCGAGCGGAGACGCGTGCGAGACGTACTACGGAAAGAGGGGAGATTATCGGCGTTGATTATTCTTAATAAAAGTATTACTCGTTCTACTATTCCCGAGTGTCATTTTATTATCCGGAGCCTACGGCGAGCGAGGAGATAAATTTCGCTAATATAACGATTAATATTTTTAATTTTCCGTGTTTTGTGTTTGAATTTTTTGTGTTTTATTATTTTTTATTTATTTGGGTTATTTAGGTATTCGGGGATTCAGGGTTATGTGTTATTTATTTTTTTCTTTAGGTTATTTAGTTATTTAGGTTATTTGGATACTCGGTTACCTACCCGACTCGCTCTGACTCGGCGCAGTCTGCCACGGGGCAGTCTGACTCGTCACAGTCTGCCTCGGCGATTTCGACAGGTCTCCAGTCCGTCTTACCGACAAGAGATATGCATCATTCCTGTTTGTTAAAACTAGATGCGCGCGGCATCAACCGAGCGTGCCTGACGACCCGACGTTTCAGTGGATCTCAACTAATTATACATTATACTTATGCATTATAACGTATGTGCGAAGGGACCAAGATGAGATCCCCTGATCAGACGCATCGTCAGGCACGCTCGGTTCATGGCGCGCGCATCTACTTTTAACAAACTCGAATGATACATATCTCCTGTCGGTAATACGGACTGGAGACCACCTATCAAAATCGCCGAGGCAGACTGTGACGAGTCAGACTGCGCCCAGTCAGACAGCCCCGAGGCAGACTGCGCCGAATCTGACTGTCCCGAGGCATACTGTCCCCATCTCCATTGTCCAATTGGCCAATGAGGATTTTGCAAAGCTCTTCGTCACTACGTTCAATGCCACAATGGTCATTGAACCGGAATTATTCTATTGGGCCGAATTATACCAATGAAGTTTTACCTCCATTGTCGATGGTGTCTCGTACGGCAATCGACCGTATAATTGCGTGTTCTAAGAAAGTCTCGATCTCAAGTAATTTGCGGACTTCTGGGAAAATACATACGACAGATGTAAATAATTTCGGACTATCCGAACGCACGGATCATCCAAGAAAATGTCTCAACATTATCGATACGTGTCGGAGCGATCGCAACAAAGTTCGGGAAAACGATTAGCTTAACTTTCGTCGTGTTTAAAATATTCCTACAGTTTGTGGCGACTGGAGTGATGGTGAGATCAATTAAAAATCGAAAACAATCATGTACAAGAAAACATTATGATATTATTTATTGAGATGAAAAAAATTTAATTATGAACATAAGGCTGTACTTATATAAGAATTGTCAACGGCTTTGTCGATAATAACCGAGTTTTTATTAGTTTCTTCTCGGATCGTTGTCTCCTCATCAATCTCTGGACTGTTCGCCTCGCTCTAAGCAATTTCCATCGCATCTTCGCCGTTTATCGTGATATTCGCTTGAGTATTTGACTCTGCGAGTGGCGCGGTGCCATCGGTATCAGTCGTAGGATTTTCCACTCTCACATTGGTAATATTTTCGCTTTCCGCGTCTTTCGCCTCATTCCGACTTTTAACCGGCTTTACATCGGTTTCCATTTTGTTAGAATCTTCTTTCTTGCGCTCCTCCGCCTGATTTGCCGTAGATTGAGCGGCTTGCGTCTGGGCTGACGTGTCGTGATCCAAGATTTCCCGAAGGGCCATCGTTGCGTACGTCGATGTTCGTAGCGAGAACTCGAGGATCAGCGCTTTGTACTTGCCGCCTGTAAAATAATACGAAACGAAACAATGAATACATTTTTTTAAAAACAGACCGTGTTTTTGTGAAAATCGATTTGTAAAAAGACAATACATATAACGAGGGACTCACCAGGGTCCTGTTTCGGCAGCTCGATTCCGCGCATTTCATCTGCATCGCTGAGTATCAGGTCATCGTGATATCCGTTGTATCGAACTATTCTCCAGGTCAAATCACCCGGCTTTTCCAAAATTTTCCTGTAACCTCCGCCGAGGCTGTATCTCCTGAAAATTAGAAACGCACGAAATTGTATGATTGCGCATGTCAGCTTATTTGTTACTAAATTAGGTCAACATAGTTAATAAAGTTTTCGGGTTTTCAAAGCTCTGTGCATGTATTCAATTTTTTCGCATAGGGCTATGTGTACTCACTTATTCTTTTGGCTGAGATCTGTCGTCAAATCGTCTTTTGCAAGAAACTCGTCGTACCAAGGTTTTGCATACGCCGGATAGGAGACTTTCCATCCTGGTTTTGGCATCACAACGTCGGCCAAAGTATAATTCGCCACATCTTCCTCAGTCAGTGCTTTAACTTCTGGGACATTCGATTGATCTTTAGGATCATCGATCGCTTCATTTTCCAATCCTGTTTCCTCCTTGACTTCATCAGCAGAAACGGTCATTTCGGATATCGACGACACCGGAATATCCAAATCTTTTAAGTTTTCGCTTTCCGTTGATGCATCTTTGCTAACGAGTTCATTTTCCTTCAGTGCGTCAGATGAGTCATCAACATTTTTTTTCATCGACTTTCTCTCCTCGTCGAGCTTCCTCACATGCTCTGGTTTTCCCGTTTTTTCATCTCTGTTATTGTCGTTATGCTCAACATAATCTATAGTCTCAGATTCCATAATGTTCTCCGAGTGTTCATTCACGTAAACGAGATCGCCAACTATGGGCTTTGAGCCAAGTTCTTTGAAGCGTCTCGAAACCATATGATTCCACACCCAACTTTGGTACGAATGAATGTACATCAATCGCGCGTTTCTCGGTATATGATCAAGTGCTCCCAGCGGATTATTGGCACCACTCATGACAATCCCTTTCAATAATTTTGCTTCGATCTTTCCTGATCTAGCGATAGGCTTCAACGCGGCCTCTGCATTTTTTGTTTTATGATAAATCTCTCGGGCCTCTATCATATCTCTCTGCTGTTCTCCAGCTCGTGGCTTGAGTATCAGTTCAATAGCCTCTTTCCATTTGCCCTGAAGCAGCGCTTTCCCTATAACGTGAGTCGGAATAGCCGCTATAGTTCCGAATCTTTGAAGTCCATAGTAATTTATGAATCCATCGTCCCGCAAAGAATTAACAGCACGCTCGATCTCCTCGTCGTTTGCATCGATGCTTCTCAAGGCAATTTTAAACAAATTGCCGTTGAGCAATCCCAGTCTCAATGGCTCTTTTGCAAATTTAAAGTTGCCGACAAGTGCACCAGGTACTCGCCTAGCTGCATTATGAATATTCAGGGGATTGACTTTTTTCAAACTCACCCACTGTGTTGTTTTGGCTCGGCGGTCCTTTGTTCCTGCATAGTGGAAAAGGTCGGGTTTCAATCGCAATTTCATTGCTAACTGACTGAGCGCGTCCATTGTATCCATGTTAGCTTTGTGGAGAAGAAAGTGGCAATAATTGCCTTCGCGATTGCTCCAATCTTCACGATGATCTCCTCGAAACTTATGACCGGATTGACTTTGTTTCTTGGCAACGACAATTATCTTCTTACCGTCTCGTTCCACCGTTTCGCTTATCACAGATGTAGTTTTCTTAGCAATTATGTGAATATTTCTGCGTGTTTCCTTGTCCATATCTGTTACATCAAACTCAAAGGTGGACGAAGAATCGGATGTTGGTAGCTCTGCGAGCTTATCTCGAATATCGGATGGAATTGATTTTTTCAGCTCATCCATGTCTTTCAAGTCCTGCGGCTCTGGAGGCATGTCCTGATTTGTCAATTTGCATATTTGACCTTCGCAACTGATTTCATGTACGTGAAAGTCTCCGTAGCGTTCTTTTATAATACCAGCAAAGCGTTTGTGATTTCCAACAAACTCGGTGACACCTATTTCATCTTCTTTGAGACGCTCGCCTACTTCATATTTACCACGCTTGCCATTGTGGAAGTGATTGCCCTGCGATCTCTTATTGGGTATGCCAGCATACCCACCTTTGTCATGGTGCCCTAGAATAAAATTGCAAACATGTTTAATACATGCGTGATTCAAAAGAGAATTCGATTCATTCAGAAATATGTCGTAGCGACTCACTGAAATGTCGTCGTTGGCCACCATCTCGATCCTTTTCCGCCGTTTCGGACGAACCAAAATGAGAATTCCTACCGCCTCGATGTTGTCGATATCCTCTGTCACGTGTATAACCAACTTTAGATTTATTGTCCTCGTACGACGACATTGTCGTCAGCACTTGTTCGTTCCGGAACCGCGAGCTTTATATATTTTCGCAATTGAGAACTATCGTCATAAGTTTGTAACCAATTATTACGTCGATTAACAACAATCTTTTATCGAATCGCAGCGTGTTCTTAGGTTACCGGTACCAGAGATGAGAAGGATGATTGCCGATCCGGCCTATTCTCTCAGTTTACAACGGTTCCCCCTCGTTGAGGCCAAACCAGGGAGGCTAGAGGACAGGAGACCGAACTCCGGTAACAGAATCTGGGACAAAAATCCGTGAAATAGCAAGGTTCCGAGAGTGGCCGCTACGAGTGCTCGCATCCGAGAGGGTAGGCCGCAGATATATGTCATATGTATGATTCGGTATATCTATACATATCGTTTTTGACCCTGTTCGCACAGCTGATGTTTCTGCGAGCTTCTTCTACACGGCCCCGCGGTAGAACTTCTGCAAGATGTTAAATAAGTGAGGTTATATGAATAATATGGAACGGTGTGTGATGTACGATTATGCATATTGAATTACATGTATATGCGGCACATAATATAATAAACGAACGCTTAGATTTTTCTTATCACTTTATTGTTCCCATTTTATTCGTCGATCCTCGTACTAGTAGTTTTCTTCGAATTTTTCCATCACCGACAACAAACGAATGAGTCGACTGGGAGAAAAAACAAAGTGATAGTAGGGTTTATTTTTTGCACATGTTATGCACGTAGATCTTAAATATTCTGAAGTAGATTTTAGTATTTGGTGTGATTAATTGGAAGAAAAATCATACTGAATCCATCAATGATTGCGGTAATTATCGAATCAATTAATAGATGACTCAATAATTGTTAATTGTTCATTCAACTAACAATAAATTAATTACTATTAAGTCAAATCCAATGAAGATGGATACAGGTGAGATGGCATATTAGGAAGAAACGCTGTCTCGAGGTCCAAAAAATTGGTTAGAGCTGACTCGATAAATCCCCACTGAGCGATGGTTGCAGAATACTAGTTCGACGACCGCATGTAACGGTTAGAAATCCCAGCAACTTTCTTACATCTATCGATTTGCATGCGTCTTCGAACGATGCCCACATAATTAAACAATTAACAATTATTGAGTCATCTATTAATTGATTCGATAATTACCGCAATCATTGATGGATTCAGTATGATTTTTCTTCCAATTAATCACACTAAATACTAAAATCTACTTCAGAATATTTAAGATCTGCGTGCATAACATGTGCAAAAAATAAACCCTACTATCACTTTGTTTCTTCTCCCAGTCGACTCATTCGTTTGTTGTCGGTGATGGAAAAATTCGAAGAAAACTACTAGTACGAGGATCGACGAATAAAATGGGAACAATAAAGTGATAAGAAAAATCTAAGCGTTCGTTTATTATATTATGTGCCGCATATACATGTAATTCAATATGCATAATCGTACATCACACACCGTTCCATATTATTCATATAACCTCACTTATTTAACATCTTGCAGAAGTTCTACCGCGGGGCCGTGTAGAAGAAGCTCGCAGAAACATCAGCTGTGCGAACAGGGTCAAAAACGATATGTATAGATATACCGAATCATACATATGACATATATCTGCGGCCTACCCTCTCGGATGCGAGCGCTCGTAGCGGCCACTCTCGGAACCTTGCTATTTCCCGGATTTTTGTCCCAGATTTCAGATGCCAAATCCAGGCAAGTTCGGTCTCCTGTCCTCTAGTCTCTCTGGGCCAAACTAAGCGAAGTAATGTCCAGTCACTCAATGTCCAGCCGCGAGAGGCTCTGTATACACTACATCGGGTAGCACACTTATGCACGAATGGGATCGTTCGAACGTATTTACAAACAACCGAGCTGCAGGACAGCAAATATCACACGCGATTTAGCGTTCGGACAGCAAGCTCTGATACATAATAATCAACGCGTGAAACATATCAATTCTTATGCTTCGCAATATTATTTTATGACACGCTGTGCGTAAGATGCGATTTTTCCGCTCACTTCGTTCGCGTCGAATCGCATTTACACAACTCGTGCAATAAAAAAGTATACTATACTCGTGCGAAAAACCTTTTCTTGACTCGTGTGATTGCAGCACTCGCCTTCGGCTCGTGCTACAAACTCACATTCGTCAGAAAAAATATTTTCGCCCTTGTATCGTAATATACTATTTCTTCTGGATTATACGGAAATTATTGATTATCAATTACTTATTTTATTCCAATTATCGTCCAAATTACCCCATGTTCTATAAATCCTTCAGAGCTCCTACGCATTTCCCGCATCGAACCTAAACATTCTTATCCAATTTAAATGAAGCTGACAAAACAAATTTTTAATACGATTATTAGCATTAAAATGATGTTTCATTTTTATAAGATCAAAAGACAAATGATACTTTATTCGAATAAACTTAAGCAATTATGAATTGAGAACTAAATCAGTAATCGATGTCAAAAATATTTGCACGTATATTCATTTGATATATGAGCAATTTCTCTAAATAGACACGACGCTTTGGACCACCTATCCCCGGAAATCCTTGAAATAATTTCTGTACGTTTTCCTTGGAAAATACATGTACAGGGTGAGACCGAGTAGACGTGTACAAGATTTTTTTCCGGATTCATTCTCCACTCTTTACGATTCAAAAATTCGATATTGTTTCAAAAAGCTGAAAAAAATGCACGCAATGTATGCCAACTCAACGTTGGATTCTGTGTTAACACTGCTACACTGAATACAAATGCAAAGATTTAATTTTATACATACAGGGTGGTTCACGCAACGGGTGCACCGGTATAACTTCGAAAGTATGCGATATATGAAAAAATGTTATGTGCAAAAGTTACGAAATTTAAAAGGATGCACTATGGAGTGCATCAATTTAAATATAGATCGAGGCGTTTCGAAAATTTCAAGGACAACTTTGTTTTTTTTAAACAGATCAATACATTTTTTATAGCAAAATAATGTAGCGAATTAAATTCTGAGTGAAGAGGATTGATCTTTATCATCCCTAAACCCAATAGCTAACGAGTAATCTCACTTTATTACTTGAAAATTTTCTTTACGTAATATTAAATAAAAGATTCAACCTTATCACAGATTTCCGCAGAACAGCGATGTTTACGTGACAGTGAGTGACTAGTGGCTTATCGCAACTAACGTAAGTATTCAGAGTGATACCCATTGAAGGTTGTATCTCCAATTTGATATTATGTGAAGGAAATGTTCAAGTAATAAAGTGATATTACTCGTGAGCGATTAGGTTTACCGAGAATAAATAATCAGACTTTTTTACTGAGAATTCGATTCTCTCCCTTTTATATATATGTCTACATTTTACTATAAACGAATATAGTGATGTGTTTAAAAAAACAAAGGTGTCCTGCAAATCTTCAAAACGCCTTAAGCTACAAAAAAAAATCAAGGACTACGAAGTGCACCCTTTTAAACCATGTAACTTTTGGATAAAACATTTTTTCGAGCGACGTACACCTTAGAAGTTATAACGGTGCACATGTTGCCTAAACCACCCTGTATGTTTCAAGTAGATATGAAGGGATTTTTTTTGTCTACGGGGTATTGTTAGTGAAAGGAAAAGCATGGTATTTCTGTGAAAAAGATAATTTTTCAACATAGAAAAGTTAAATTTGATTTACAAATAAAGTTGTGCATTGTGATTCATTCTAGTAGTTTTTATGTAGATTCTCATACGAATTCAACACTTATTAAGTGAAATTTTCTTAGCTTTGTGAAAATAACATAGAAGACATTTTTTTAACTTTAGCAATGCCTTAGAAATAACGTTTTGTATTTGGAATTCGAGTTCCAGAGGTTTCTGTTGAAGGCAAAACAATCTTTGCAATCATCGTTTTTCTCGGAAATTTTACATGAATATACAATATGAATGTTGAACGGGCACGCCCTTTGATTTGCGTGGGATCTTATTTAATGGATTTTCATTCGCCGGTCAAGAGGGAGTAACTCGAGGAGATGAAGCGGGGGTTGTGCGGCAGGACGACAACAATGAATTTAACACAATTAGCGTTGAAGAAACTAATGTTAATTGATTTATTGAAGTAGGTCGTCGTGGATCACAACTACGCGCAGCACGCGGGTTTGAAGAAATAAGCGGGTATAGTAAACGGCGCGAAGAACGTTAAATGAACGTGGTCGTGCGGAAACTTTTTGCGACGCGCGAGCTATGATAATTGCCGTACGAGAGTTCGGAAATAACTTATCGTTCGGCACACGAATTTAAGCGCTTCGTGGGCCCGCGAAGATCGGATACAGGTGGGGAATCCTCGGAGAGCGCTTGGCTTAAAACATTACTTTACTTTCGAGCATTGAATCCGAAAGTCTCGAATCTATCTCGGTTAGAACTGAGCATATCGTTAGAATATTATCTAATATTCAATATCGAATCTGAACTAATGTCAATTTAACTTTCGGTAAGATGCGAAAAATTGTGCATTAAAAGAAAAACAAATTTCACGTAATTCACAATATAACTACAAGCGAAATAATTGAAAAATGAATGCTAAAAAATCAGTGTACATGTATATGGGCAGATTAAAATATCATGTCAGTATCATAGAATAGCTCATATACATCAATGGCTCGCTGATCATTGCTCGTCAAGCAAAGAACGCTGGTCGAATCACGGCAGCGTCGAAAATCCTTCCTTCTACTACGATGCTTCAAAGCCACTCCGCAGTGCGATAGCAGTCACGCAAGTGCAATGATGCAAGATACAATGCGGCCAAGAATCAGAGACACCATCAGGGCATCCAGCATACGCTAAACGCGCAAAAACGAATGGTGTCAAAACGTTACGTTGAACATCGGAATTGCATCGCAAATCATCGTTCAATAAATAACGTCTTACCACCGAATTCACGACTTCATAAGGATCATGAAAAACTTATGAAAATAGACGGTCATAATCAAAACTATTGATAAACTAAGATAACGTTAAGAATTGGTTCATACTTTCTAAATTTTTATGAAAACAAATGTATGATGCAAGACAACTTCCGCGGCCGGGAGTGTTTAATAATTCTTCGATTCACTCAATAGGCAGGAACCTTCTTAGCGGTTGGAACTTTTGTAAAATGCAATGAAATATTGAATACATCAAACATTCCGGACAAGTCCAGTCTTTAAAATGGTGTTTATTTATATTTGTTTGCTTTTTCGGTTGCGAATTAGACATTATATTAAATTGATAAAAAATATCTTTTCACCTTCTAAGGTGATTTCCAAGGGAAATTTCTTACCTTCTGTTGAGGATTATGCTGTGAAGGAGATCGGAACGATCTTGAAGAAAAAGCATTCGGACACAGTAATACGAGTAATAAAAGATACGTCTTTATTAGTGCAGGTATTACCGTCAACTGACGAGATCGTACCGGTACAGAAAGTAGAGTGCCTAGCATTGACATGAGTTCAGGCTGGCGCATGCGCACGACGCGCGAGAACTATTTATTCCCAACACTCCCGGAGTTTGAGTGCGTCGCGAGTCTTATACCTAAACCGGTACATAGAAACTGAAACTGACTCTTTGAAAACGCTTTGGTGAATATATCAGAAAAATGCTGATCCGTAGGAACATATACCACCGAGATTTCACTATTTTCTACAGTTTTCCGAACATAATGATATTTGATATCTATATGCTTCGTTCGTTTGTGGAATTCCGAATTTTTGTTAGTCGAATTGCCTTTTGATTGTCTACTCGCAATACTGTCGCAGTATTCGGTACACACCCGAGATCGTTTAACAATTTTCTGAGCCAAATGGCTTCTTTTGAAGCCGCTGCTGCCGCAACATACTCAGCCTCCGTTGTGCTAAGTATGACTAGCTTTTGTCTTTGGGACGACCACGTCACGATCCCGTTCGACAAGCAAAATGCATATCCTGTGGTCGACCTTCGTGTCTCCACGTCACTCGCAAAATCCGAATCTGAAAAACCCTGTAACTCCGAGTTACTCCCGCCACTTGTGTACATTATACCAACTTTAGTTGTTCCGATCAAGTACCGGTAAATTCTTTTCACCGCTTGCCAATGACTCTCGTTGTGGTTACTCAAATATTTGCTTACTGAGTTCACGGAATATGCAATGGTACTGTACTTGTTTCTACATCATCGTGATCATTCGGAACTAACCTTGCGTGCGGATCGGCAGGAATACTTGCCGCTTTTGCATCGATCATTTTAAACCTGTTAAGAATTTTCTTCACGTAGGCCTCCTGATGCAAGAAAATCGTTTTCTCTTCACGATTCCTTTCTATTTGTACCCCGACAAATATTTTCCCATCCCTAAGTGTAATTTCAAACGCATTTTCCAACGATTTTACTACCCACTCGAGGGCTTTGCTCGTTTTTGCTGCGATGAGTCCGTCATATACAATAAGCGCTGAAAGTACATCTATACCGTCAACGCGACCCCGAAAGATACACTTGACAGCTTCCGTTTCGCGAAAACTGTTCTTTTCCAAAAACTTCCGAAATTTTTCGTTCCAGCACCTGGGTGCCTGCTTCAAACCATACAACGATTTGTTTAGTTTGCACACGAAATCACATTTCTCTTCTTTCTTCACGTTGAGCCCCTCCGGTATTTCCATGTAGATTTCTTCCTTCAATTCGCCAAGAAGAAAGGCGGTTCTCGCATCAAACTGTGTGAGTTCCAAGTCCTGTTCGGCCACCAAGGCCAATAGAACTCTTAACTAGTCGTATCTCACAACCGGCGAAAAGGTCTCGGTATAATCGAGCCCCTCCTTCTGTTGGATACACGAGCACAGAGTGTTGCTTTGTACCGGTACACATCACCTGACGTGTCTCGTATAACCTTGAACACCCACTTCGGATCTATGGGTTTCCGATCTCTTTCTCTCGGTGTAATTGACCAAGTCTCGTTCTGTTCATGTGCTTCGGTAGAATTTTCTGCCTCAGCACTGTTCATAGCCTCCTTGAACGAGTTAGGCGGATTCCTTCCTCGGGAATTTCTGCCACGTCTTTATTTTGAGCAACCGGAAAGATGTATTCAAATGCTTCCTTCTTCGTTGCCCCAAGTTGCGATCCTTCGTTGAACGTGACATCTCTTGACACTGTTATACGCTTGGTCTGTGGATTATACAAACGATAATTCATTTAATCATTCTGATACCCAACCAAGATCAACTTTGCAGCTTTCGGATCTAGTTTCTTACGAAACTGTTTGTCGATATGCATGTACGCATCTAATCCGAACACACGAAAATGAGACACATCCAAGGTGCTTTTCCAAACCGGATCTCGTACGGCGTTTTCTCATTACCGGTAGCTAGTACTCAGTTGAGTACGGTAACTGCCGTACCGACTGCTTCAGCTCATAGCGATAGAGGAAGTTTCTTCGCTGTTATCATTGTGCGAGCGCTCTGGACGATCGTCCTATTATCACGCTCAGCTCTCCCGTTCTGCTGAGGAGTATAAGGTGCCGTGTTTACCAGCTCGATTCCCCGAGCCCCAAGATATTGCTTCATTTCTCGATTGCAATGCTCCCGACCGTTGTCCGTACGTAACACCTTCATCGGTTTCCCGAACTTGTTGTCGATTAACCTCTCGTATTTTTTGAAAATATCGAAAACATCAGATTTGTGTTTCATGAAATAAACATACCGAAATCCTGATGCGTCGTCCTTGAAGGTTATGCAGTATTTCGCACAGCCTATCGACTCCACAGAGAATGGTCCGCATCACGGTCTTACATACAGGTCTGGAAACTCCGCCAAGTATCCGGTGGTGGGGGTGGAACGTTTTCGGGCAAATATTTGTTTCTCGAAGCTGCCACAAGTAAGGCGCTGACATACTGGGGTCACGCATCGCGCACGCGCGGATAGGTTCCGCTGCGCGCGGGTGGGCATGGGAACCTATCCGCGCATGCGCGACGAGCGACCCCAGTATGTCGGCGCCTTACTTGTGGCAGCTTCGAGAAACAAATATTGGCCCGAAAACGTTCCAACCAAATCGGCGGAGTTTCCAGACCTATATGTAAGACCGTGGTCCGCATAAATCTGAGTGTATGTATTCTCCGGGCTTTGTGTTTCTTTTTGTCTCGTTCGTCTTGAACGGTAGCCTGTGTGCTTTTTCGAGAGCACACGATTCACAGAAGATATTGTCAACGTCAGCTAATTTCACACCGCGAATTAGTCCCATTTGCGTCATCTCTCTCAGCACTTTATTGGTCACATGCCCCATGCGCTCATGCCAGATACGCAAGTTCGCTGTTGACACATTGACTTCACTTGTGACACTCGAGTTTCTTACTTTGAAAAACATTCGGTAAATTTCATTGTCTTGTTTTACGCCGGCACCGAAAATTTCACCGTCACGATTTATTGTCACTTGTTTTTCTTGGAACAGAACCTCAAACCCCTTCGACGTACACACGCCGACCGACAACAAATTTTTTCGAAGTTTGGGTACGTAAAGCACGTCGTCTATTCGCGCTTCACACCATTTGCCGTTCACAAGTCTGTATATGATCACCGTGCCGGTGCCTGTAACCTCACACACGCCGTTATCCCCGAGCGATATCGTCTCGCCACTCCTAGGGTAAAACTCGCAGTACCACTCCCGTCGGTAAGTAACGTGTCTCGACGCACCACTGTCGGTAATCGATACATCACTCTGTCGACTGCCATGAGCCGTTCAATGGCCTCACTAGATGGCACTGTCTCTGATTTCATGTAGGTCTAGGGTACCCCGGGGCGTGTTAATTGCGCCTCGTGGTGTTGAATATGTCCTACAGTGAGACTGCCCGTAGTTGACAAAGGAACCAAGAAGAGCGTGGTTAGGTTGAATGAGATTTATTTCGTGGCTTACACAACGCTGGTACGGGCAAGACTGCCTGCGCTCCTGCCTGGCTGATGCCGGCGGGAAGGCTACGCTATCCCCACTACCAGATGGTAGGGAGAGGGAAGGATAGAGAGAGAGAGCGATATGAACGTCCCCACAGGACTCCCCCCTAAGTGATGGCGCAAACATAAAAATTTGTAGCTTCACTAATTAACATTTTTGATAAATTTCAGCGACGATGTATGGGTAAATCGTAACGCTTTTATATGATATTTACGAAAACCAAAGTTCAAACTTATTTTGAATCTCTATCACTTTTCGATGTCTCTTTGAGACGATTTAACGTACATAAGAAAAAATAATATGTGATGATACACAACAAGAGGAACACAAATTTCACTTATATCTAATGATCACGAGCGGTTTATGTCTTAAACATTTAATTTTTGGTATCCGCAGCAAACGAGACTTTTTTCCGAGAGTATGTCCTAAGTTGCTTTGGTCGAACGAGAGACTCGCTATTTGACTTGGCGGCGTTTTCGGGAGGATCCCCGCAAAGATCGTCCGGAACAAAATACGCTGGCTTGAGTAATTCTACCGATACATTTTCCAATGCGCCGTTGATTTCCAGCGAAAACACGCGGTCAGAGATACGCTCTATGATTTTGAAAGGCTCCGTGTATGGGCGTTCCAAAGATTTTTTTGTCGCCATATTGCGCAGAAACGCGTGCGTGCAGGTATTTAAATCTTTCAAGAAAAATGCGCGCTGTTTATAATTATGCGATACAGGAACGGGACGAACTTGACGCATTATTTCGCGAAATTCCTCGAAAAAGAAATTGGGATCCGGGGTAAAATCATCCGTCAGGAAGAATTCTCCCGGGATTCGTAACGTTGTGCCGTACAAGAATTCGGCTGGAGACGCGTTCGTGTCGGTTCTAACTTGGGTACGCAGACCCAAAAGTACAGTCGATAATACCTTCGTCCATTCTGGATTAGCGTGGCACATGATAGCTGCCTTTAAGACGCGATGCCAACGTTCGATCAAGCCATTCGCGGCGGGATGATACGCGGTCGTACGAACGCGTTTGCAACCGACTAATGCAAGTAACGCTTGGAATAAACGAGATTCAAATTGCGATCCTTGATCGCTGGTAAGAATACTCGGTGACCCGAAACGGGAAATCCAAGAATCGTAAAAGGCTCTCGCGACCGACTGCGCAGTGATGTCCTTCAACGGGGCAGCTTCAACCCAGCGCGAGAATCGATCGATCATCGTGAGGCAAAATGAGTAGCCGTCCGAGACAGGTAGCGATCCGATAATGTCTATATGTACGTGGTCGAAACGACCGTCAGGAGCCACAAACTGACTGGGAACGAGCTTAACGTGACGTAAGATTTTTGATTGTTGGCAATCTAAGCAATTTTTGCACCATTTAGCGATGCCGCGACTCATATTTGGCAAGACATAGCGTTGCCTGATAGTTTGATGCGTTATAACGCATCAAAAAAACACTGGAATTTCGAGTGTTTACACTACACTCGATAGAGTGTAGTGTAATTTCGTATACTCGATCCAGTGTTACACTGGGATTCGAGTGTTACACTTGAATATGAGTATTACACTGAAATTCGAGTGTCACACTGGAATTTTGAGTGTTTACGCTACACTTGATCGAGTGTAGTGTAATTTCGTATACTCGATCCAGTGTTACACTGGGATTCGAGTGTTACACTGGAATTTGGAGTGTTTACTCTACACTTGATCGAGTGTTGTATAATTTCACATACTCGATTCAGTGTTACACTGGGATTCGAGTGTTACGCTTGAATATGAGTGTTACACTGGAGCTGGAGTGTTACACTGGAATTTGAGTATAATACCGAAATCCGATATACACCGGAATTCCAGTGTTTCACTCAACTTCAAGTATAACACTGCAATTTCAGTGTTACACTCGAATTCTATTTTTCAACTAGAATGAAACCGTCACACTGGAAACAAACATCGCATCGGAGTTTAAATTTCCTACTTAAATCCAAACGTGAGACAAAATATAACGCCTTATTAAAATTCAGTTTTACACTTGTTCATAAATTAAATTGTTGACTTATGTGTAACGCATTCAAGCTTTGTGAAGAAGGAAATTGAGTCTCATCCTGAAATATCTTTAGCAATAATTGTCGCTATTAATAAATTTGTTTAACAATAAATTGATCAACAAAGAATGCGAATAAAGGTGTCGATTGATCATCTTATCGTAATAAATAAGCGAATAAGTGTATAAGCACATGCGAATAAACGTAAAATAGATTGTATTATCCATTCTGAATAATAAAATTTTTCATAGAATAACTTGATGATAAATGTGTATAGATAATTATCTGTGTAATAAATGTGTATAATTAATTATCGAGTGTAAATACTTGACACTGGAATGAAACACTCAAGTTCCAACAAAAACACCTTCTTCTCGAGTGTGGACACTTGACACAGAAATGAAGCACGGAACTTTCAGTGTAAACACTCGGAAATCCAGTGTTTACGCTCGCACTCGAGTGTTGACACTCAAGGTTTTGTGTAGACACTCGAAAATCCAGCGTTTACGCTCGGGGTCCAGTGTGAACACTTGAAAATCCAGTGTTTATGCTCGCACTCAAGTGTTGACACTCAAACTCCAGTGTATACACTTGGAAATCCAGCGTTTACGCTTAAATTTCAGCGTAAACACTCGAAATCAAGTGTTTTTTTGATACGGGTACTCTCGCACTGGGATGAGCCGGCCGATGAAAGACACCAAATACCGCTTCGCGAAGACTTGCAGGGACGTAGGGGCGAATTGCTTCCCCAGTCATCTCGCAATAAATCGACGTATGTGCCGGACCCCATTGAATTTTTTTCATAGAAAGCGGGAAATCGGGAGACTCGCGAATTTTTTTAGCTCCTCGTCCTTTTCCTGATGTTCGGCGAGCTCGAGAAGACTGAATTCGACCGGTAATCGGATAGGTTCCATACGCGATAGAGAGTCCGCGACGACGTTGTCAACTCCCGGAACGAACTCGATCCGAGTCGTGAATTGCGCGATAAATGATAATTGACGCGATTACCGCGGAGACGCTTTGTCCGAACGTTGCATGAGTGCGTATATGAGCGGTTTATGATCGGTAATGATCTTGAAATCCCGGCCCTCAACAAAATGACGGAAATGCTTGATTGCCTCGTAAATGGCGGTTAATTCTCGATCGTATATGCTGTAATTAATCTGAGCCGGAGATAATTTCTTTGAGAAAAAGGCCAGAGGTTCCCACGAGTTTGAGGATGACTGTTCGAGGACAGCGCCGAGAGCGAAATCGGAAGCGTCGCAAACCATGCGTAGTTCCGCGTCTGCGCGCGGGTGGGCTAGGAGGGCTGCGTCGACGAGATCATTTTTACTTTGAACGAACGCGTTCTCGGCTTCTTCAGACCATACGATTTCGCGTTTATCGATTTTCTTTGATTCGTGTAAATATTCGTTAAGCGGCGCGTGAGTTGATGCGGCGCGAGGAAGATGACGACGGTAAAAATTTACCATGCGTAAAAATCTCCTAAGCTCGGCTATTGTCCGAGGCTTGGGAAAGTTTTCGATGGCGTCGACTTTTTTGTGCGTGGGCCGGATGCCTTTGCTATTGACAAGATAACCGAGAAATTCTAATTCGGCCGCAAAAAATTTGCACTTGTCTACATTTAGACGTAGATGGAATTTGCGTAAGCGACGGAAAACGGTACGTAAATGCTCGGTATGTTCCTCGAGGGATGACGACGCGACACGTATGTCGTCGATATAGACAAAAACGAAGTCTAGATCCCCGAGCGCTCGATTAATATATCGTTGAAAAGATTGACTCGCGTTACGTAGCCCGAATGTCATAAACTTAAATTCGAATAGTCCGAATGGTGTAGTCACCGCGGTTTTCGCGACGTCGCTCGGAGCCATCGGTATCTGATGATATGCTTTAAAAAGGTCGAGGGATGAAAAATTCTTTTTATCGTGTAAATTAATCGAGAAATCGTGAAGATGCGGGGTCGGATAGTTATCGGGTACCGTTATCGCGTTCAGACGGCGATAATCGCCGCATACACGCCATTCCCCGTTCTTTTTCAAAACGAGATGAATAGGGCTAGCCCATGGACTCGATGATGGTTGACACACCCCAGACTCTACTAGGCGTTGAAATTCTCGTTTAGCGATTGCTAATTTATCGGCTGTTAAACGACGCGCGCGCTCCTTGATCGGAGGACCGGAAGTGAGGATATGATGGAAAACATCGAGTTGCGGAGACGGAAGTGATTGCGATAATCCGGTGATTTCGGGAAATTCCGACAAAAGCTCTGCACCAAGTTGGTCAAACCATAATTCCGGTTCATTGCGATAAAACACCGGTATTTTTGGTACACGATAAGAGTCGACGTGTTGCACACGAACGCGAGCTAAATCCGCTTGCGCGGCTACGAGAGCGGCTTCGGCGGTTGCCGCGCGTTCCTCGGGCGACGCCATGATGAACGCTTGACGACGGGAAAAAGGCGCCGGTGACGGAAGCTTCGCGCAAACAGCAAAAAGGCGCCGGTGACGGTGGCTTCACGCAACAGGAACAATGGCGCCGAACGTTGCGACGACGGCTCCGCCAAACACGAGGTGGTTATTTCGCCGCCATTTTGAATCGAGAAAACCGGGAACCCAAGAGGCGGCCGAATCGCACAGAGTCGAAAAATATTTCGATGAAAATGATGAAATCGTTTTAGATATGCCACAAAAACAGTAGAACACGCACTGCGGTAAATGCTGCGACGATTAGGCGTGACTTTTACGGCACTCGCGAGCGAGCACACGCTGATGAAATTGTCGATTAAAAGTTCTCGAAAGTTTTCACTAACAAACCGAATTGTTTCAGAAGTGGTTAAAAAAAAATTGTGACGCGTGCCTCTGCCCAACCGGTGCAACAATGAAAGATGAACCTTTATTTAGGCTGACGTAATCGATTTTGTCGAGATGCGCACAATTAATGAAAGAAAGACGAAAGTAATGTTTTTGCACGTGGTAAAACAAAAAAAAATATGTTTCGCGAACGTTAATAAAACGAGAAATATACGAAACACTCGCGTGCGGGTTCCCCAGTTGTAGGTCTAGGGTACCCCGGGGCGTGTTAATTGCGCCTCGTGGTGTTAAATATGTCCTACAGTGAGACTGCCTGTAGTTCACAAAGGAACCAAGAAGAGCGTAGTTAGGTTGAATGAGATTTATTTCGTGGCTTACACAACGCTGGTACGGGCAAGACTGCCTGCGCTCCTGCCTGGCTGATGCCGGCGGGAAGGCTACGCTATCCCCACTACCAGATGGTAGGGAGAAGGAAGGATACAGAGAGAGAGCGATATAAACGTCCCCACATTCACTTGTCGCTTTTTCCGCGCACCTGACGTAACGACAAATACACACTCGCGAGAACTATTACCGGTATTTTCCTTTTTCTCACTTTTCTTTTTCCGGCGATCACGAGCATAATGGCCTTTCCTTTTGCAATAAAAGCACTCGACATTTGTCTTCTTATTTTCAGAGTTTCTTTCGCTGTCTTTATTTTCACTTGTGGCGAACTTTTTCTTCTTGTTTCCACCAAGACTCTCAGCGGCTAACGCTCGAGTGACGTCGTCATCACGTTCAAGTCGTTTCTCTTCTTTTAGAAATCGTTCTCAAAGATTTTCTAGCGATTGGCTAGCTTCCGGTACACTGCCCCACGCTGTCTGGAGAGCATTGTATTTCGACGGTAGGCTTCCAAGAATCCTCGCCATGATGGCTGTGTCCGAAACTGCTTTTCTTAGATCCTTCAGCTGAGACGCCATGTTTTGTACTCGGGGTACGTGATGCACAACCGACTCATTTGAATCCATGCGATAACCGTGGAATTTTTGCAGCAAGAACATCTTGTTCGATGCTGACTTCTGTTCGTGAATTCTCACCAATTTGTCTCACATTTCCTTCGCTGTAGCGCACTCGAGCAAACAGTCGAGTTGGCAATTTTCGATCGAGGACGAAATTATGCACATGGCCGTCGCATTGTCTTTCACCCATTGTCTGCCGTCCGCCGAGTTAGCCTCTTCTGGCATCGCTCGCACGCCTGTTACGACATCTTGAATCGTGTTCGCGAAAAGCATCGAATTCATTCTAAATTTCCACGCTTAGAAATTAGAGCCATCAATCTTTTTGATGTTCTCAAACAGAGTTGGTTACGACATTCCCGTTCGATTATTTTTCGCTACGTGGATACCGGTACGTAACGGTACGTACACCACGATGCTACAATGGCGCCCACGTGTCGACCAACGCGAAAAGAATTAATCGAGATACACACTTTCTTCCAACTGTTCTCTCGCTTCAACAGACCGATTTTCCGCAGGCTGCTTGTCTGGCCCCATAACCTGATTATGCTGTGAAAGAGGTCGGAACGATGTTGAAGAAAAAGTATCCGAGCACAGTAATACGAGTAACAAAAGATACGTCTTTATTAGTGCAGGTATTACCGTCAACTGAGGAGATCGTACCGGTACAGAAAGTAGAGCGCCTAGCGCATTAACATTAGTTCAAGCTGGCGCATGCGCACGACGCGCGAAAACTATTTATTCCCAACATAACCCACTAGCCCTACGGGCCGTCCAATGCCAGAGCTCGCCCTGCGGTCCCACCACGCTACGGGTATCATTGTGGGGGTAGGGGTATGAAAACCTCGACGCCTCACCGAACAGCTTCACTTTCTCAGAGTGATTCCGACGGAAAAGGTGTTCAAGTACAACTGATACGCTAATTTTGACGGGTTACTATATTTTGTGTTACGAAAGAAGTTTAAGCTTTATAACGATAGAAAGGGCGATCATCTTTAGATTTTTATTTCCTTGGCAAACATGGTTCTACCCGAGGCAGGAAGTAACTTCAGTTGTAAGAAGAGCGCCAGACTTTTGGCGGCGAAATGCAAGAAGATGAAGATGCTGTTTGGTGATGGTGAGTATTTTTTTCTGTCGGTAATTAGTCACTTTAACAAGGAATATAGCTTTTCATGAATACATTAACAATTCATATCACCGTGTCTCGTTATGGAATAACTGATACTTCGATATTAAATAATAATTTTGTATTCATATCGTTTTTCAGACTGGGACGATAACTCGAATGGAAACAAACACTTTAATTCCGGTGGATTTGTGAAAAATTGTACTACAATTTTGGCGGCGAAATGCAAAAAGATGTAGATGCTATTTGGTGAGAAACCACACCAAAAAATTTTTGTAAAATTAAAAAAAAAATGTTGAACGTTTTTTTATTTGCAATAATCAACACTTTTCGTCGGAAACATATGGAATATTGACGAAAAAGAAATTTTATCCTCCAACAAAGAATAAAAAAAAATTGATCCTCCAATAGACTTTTTGCGAAAGCGTCAGTATTACTTATTCGGATCACAATGAAAAAAAAATCGCAGTGATTCGCGTTTTTGAGCCTTACTTGAGAAAACTTTGGGGTTGAAGAAAAACCGAATTTATCTTTAGTCAATTCATTATTTGCGAAGTCAAGTATCTTAAGTCAAGTGAAAAACAATAAAATCATCACAGCGAAGAACTTGAAGTCTCCAAAACCATACTTGGATTCTCTGTAAGATCGTTAGTACTGCAGTTATGAGTCATCAAAGTGGAAAAGGTCTTTTTTGCTTTGACAGCTCGTAACTCAACAACAAATCATTGATCACAGATCGCTTCGACCACTCACATTACAGAAAAAGAATCAACCTAGAAAAGCACCTGGATAGATCCACTCAGAAAAAATCCCTAAAGCCCGTGGGCTTCTTGAAAGAAGAGGAAAAATTGAAAAAAAAATTTTACTTCACGCTTTTTATGACTTCTCCGGAATGGCAAATGGTAAAAATGTTTCAACTCCCTTAACCTTTCATCATTGCTCTACGACAATTTTTCGCTAAGTTACAGCCTTCTGAAAAACACCACACAATTCGCGATATTTTTCATATCCTTTAATTTTTTGTTCCAGTGTATGTTGTCGCGGAGAAATGCGTGGAAATGCGCAACTACCACGCGGAAACAGGTGATCTAAACAGGAAATGCCGAGAAAAATTAATAATAAATACGGCGGTCGATGAGCCGGGCTGGTTTGAAGAGTGTTTTCGAAATGCCTCTAGTTAAGAAGGCTGTGTCACCTAATCAAGGTTGAGAATGATATTTTTTTCCCGACACATTAACAATATATATTGAAATTTTATTTCATCGACCTTGAATGCCTTTTTTCATAGATCATTTAAATTTTTATGAGCTTTATATGAGGCATGTGAACGCTGTGAGATCTATGACAAAGCTTTTGACTTGTTGTAGCTTTTGAGACCATACGAATCAACGGATCTTCAATTCTTAAGTCTTATTTCCTTTGTAAGAGAGCTCATTCTCGTATGAGTCACCATAATTATACTTCGACCCGCATCTCAAATCCCCACACTTGTACCGGAATGTTGTCTATTACGAAGAAAATGAATCGTCGGAATCGAAGATCGATTCAGGCCTTCGATCAAACAGCTACAATGAGCGAAGAATCAGTCTTGTTGAGAACAGGATCACAAAAATAAAATTCAGAATAATTCGCTCATTTCTCTGGCGTTTTTACGATTCCACTTTTTGTTTTTCGTGTCACTTAATATCATTGATTGCTTTTCTAACACGTTGAAGAAAAAATAACCTGAAGGCGAGAAAATAAATCGATGCACATCCAGATTATAAGATTTGTTGTTGTTGTTGGTTGGATGTCGTTCCTTCGTTGTTTGATTACTTCCGATTCTTGACATGAGAGACATACCTTTCATCGGATGATGTTAAAAATCGACATTATGTATCACAAGACGCAACTCACAAATTCTCGTTAATTTTACTGCAATGTCGACCGTTCTTTCACTGCATATATGGCCTTGAAAAATAAGTTCTCATTCCGTTGGCACACAAAAACAGTAGAAGATTTACATAGAAATAATCACGAAACGTTCAAGTTGACCAATCTGATTGTGACACCTTTAAGCTATTTCGTGTGTAAATTGTTGATCGGCAATATACGTGATGCAGCGTATATCAAGGCTCGGTAACAGTAATGCGCTGCCCTCTGTTCTAAATAGGAGTAATGATCGCACGGTCTGTAAGTCGTTACCTTTTAACTACCACAGCTTTACAATGCACATTTCTGTCGCAAGCGCTAGATTCCCATAACATTTCTGTTATTGCTAAATCGCAGATGAACTCGAAAGAAAGTAAATGTCTTGAACTACATGGAAATGGTTTGGTGACAATGACTGAGAGTGGTATCATTAGTGTTGTTGGCGTGACATAAAAACAATTTTTTTAAAATTCAGTATTGATATCCAATTAAGTATTACGATAAATGAAGGCTGGATGATATTATGCAGAAAAATCGATTCAAAAAATTTTTGAATCATTCTACTGTTTACGACCTGCGTAATAATATTTGGATCGCAACATTCGAAAATAATAAAATTAATGGCATTTCAGTACAGTTGTGAATGTAGAATAATTTTTCTATGTTGTAACCGTCGTTATCCCTTCCCGGATCACGTGGCAAGTGCGTCAGTACGCCTGAATCGCGCGGTCGAAATTGGGCCAATCGCGAACCAATTTCGATCGCGTGATTCCGGGTAACGCGTGATTTCGGGTATTGCGTGGGATTTTTCGGGGTACCTAGGTACCGAGAACGTACCGAGGCCCCAGAGAGTCGTCCGACGTCCGTCGTCGAAACATTACACCGACGGCTCCAAAATGCCGACCACCAGGCACATGTATTCGAAATAAATATTAATTACTAAAATATAAATAAAAAAGGGTGCAAAGTCGAACCTTGCACATTGCTTCCTCATAATTTTTTGAATTCGACAAAGCTTCCTCTATGAGGAACTGCATGTGTCGATCAATTTTGGCTTCCTCATAGAGGAAGCTTTGTCGAATTCAAAAAATTATGAGGAAGCAATGTGCAAGGTTCGACTTTGCACCCTTGTTCTTCTATAAAATCGGTTCGTAAATCGATCTAGCCCAGAATAAATACATAGTGAATTCCATGTCGAATTTAAAAAATTGAAAGTCGCATCAAATTTAACCCTTTCGCACTTTCAGACGAGATATCTCGCGAGCAGTATACTTCCCGCTTAGCATTTGTGACGAGATATTTCGCGAGCAGATACTTCCCGTTTAGCGTTTGTGACGAGATATCTTGCGTCCCAATTCTTACCATTCAACGCTTATGACGAGTTCGCCAACTAGTCCAAGTCAGTCCTTGATACACGCAGTATTTCGCTACTGAATTAATTTGACCGGCTAAATGGCAAAAGTAAAAATGCGTACTACCATTGATTTTTCCGACTTACCTATCTGTATTTTCGTTCGACGTGAAATACTTCAAAACATGGTGAGATGCATAGAGGTACTTTACAGCGCTTACACCGGTATCGCATTTCCTCTCGCGTATCGCTTGCCGCGTATATTACGCAACGTTTCGTCGGGAATTTTTTCTATATATAAACTATATACAAACTATATATGAACTATATATAAACTATATATGAACTATATACAAACTATATATAAACTATGTATAGACTATACATGCCCAATACTATATGAAAACTATACATAGT
Source organism: Sussaba pulchella (assembly GCA_963971145.1). Lineage (NCBI taxonomy): Eukaryota > Metazoa > Arthropoda > Insecta > Hymenoptera > Ichneumonidae > Sussaba > Sussaba pulchella. The sequence goes on from OZ020165.1 coordinate 9,494,803, forward strand.
TTATATATAATTTTTTCACTTGGGTAAGCACCTTACAATTTCCATATTACTACTGTTCTGTTTACAAAACGCCATTGCCGGCTCAAAAATGCGAGGGGTGGGTTGTAAACAAGCCTCAGACGTACCTTGTAAGATCAGACAGCCATGTACTGGTTGTCACAAACGCTAAACGGGAAGTATCTGCTCGCGAGACATTTCGTCACAAACGCTAAGCGGGAAGTATTTGCTCGCGAGATATCTCGTCCGGGAGTTCGAAAGGGTTAAACGCCTAGATGGATTTTGCCCAAATTCGATACGAAACATCTTTTGATGATAGTGCGACTTTGTACCAAGTTTTGATCCGATATCTCAAAAACTGTGGAAGCTAGAGCGCGCGCGACGATTTTAAAAAAATTTCTAAACGACATAAAATATGAATGGTTGGATGGATTTCGCCCAAATTCAATCCGAAACGTCTCTTGATAATAGTGCAGCTACGTACCAAATTTTAGTCCGATATCTAGAAAATTGTGACAGCTAGAGTGTGCACACCATTTTTTTACACCTTTTAAAATTTCTTAAAACAAAAGCACTGCATGGATTTTTTTCCAATTTAGTGACGAGCATCACCCTGTGGTCGTACAACATTATACTAAATTTGAGGTCGATATCTCTAAAATTGTGGAAGCTACAGACCAAAAATAATTTTTTGAATTTTAAAAAAATCCCGTAAAAACGAAAAAACTGCATGGATTTTTCTGAAAATTAAATTATGCTATGCGCCGTGAACCCTCTACATGTGTGACAAATTCCAGCTTGATATTTTGAGCCGTTCTCAAGTTATGAACGCTCAACCAATGTTACATACACACACACACACACACACACACACACACACACACACACACACACACACACACACACACACACACACACACACACACACACACACACACACACACACACACACACACACACACACACACACACACACACACACACACACACACACACACACACACACACACACACACACACACACACACACACACACACACACACACACACACACACACACACACACACACACACACACACACACACACACACACACACACACACACACACACACACACACACACACATACATACATCCGGACATTTTTTCCAGTTGTGTTTTTTAGATGTTTTGGGACATTCTGAACACGTTTTCATGAACATCTCGAAAAAAAATTTTGTCACGAAAACAAAGCTTCCTCTATGAGGAAGCAATAAATAATTAAAAATAAAATCCAATTCGAAAGCCGCAACAAACCGACGGCGAATGGATTTCAGCCCGATAAAATGTGGCAAACTAAATAAATCAAACATAAAACTAATACTATAACTTTAAATCGAAAGTCAGTGCAAAAGCCGCGACAAAGTGATGGCGCATTGACTTCAAAAAATGAAACCCGACGAAGTGTGGTAAATTAAAACGAATCAAACTAAACGTGAATTAATATAAAATTTCAAATGAACAATGTATGGTGGGGACTGGCGGCGAAATAGGATGATGGACAAGAACAACAATAATAAAAACGGACATAGCAACAAGATATAATGGACAGTGGCGTATTACGACGAAAGGCTAATAACAAGGACATGTGAACGAAAATAAACATCGAAGTGTATGAGTGAAATGTATATGGGAATGTGATCGAGAAGAATGTGGTAGAAAATAAACCTTTGAGCAAATGAACTTTGGATTACTCGAAATTTATGTAAGATGATTAGAAAAATATATTATTGTGAAAGAATAAATGATTCGTGAACGGTATGAAATTTTAATATCAATGAGTGATTTGATTGGTGAATAAATGGGATTAGACGATTAAAAAGAAAGAAAATTAGGGTCGTGAAACGTAAAAAAAAAAAAAATACGTTCTTCTTGGATTTTATTAAAAGAAACCCCCACGAAATCGATCCCACTCCGGCCCAATCCACAGATGTACATAGATAACGAGAAAGAAAATTCGTCAGAATGTTTAGAACTGTGCTCAAATTCTCATAACTTTTTTTATTTTAAAAGAACTTGATCCGAAATTTGGTAAGTTGGTAGGCAACAGTATAAAAATTCGAAGATAATAATAGTTCTAGAACATCGATTTTCAGGTGACAGCCCCTTTGATTCGATTAAATATATCCAATGCGAAAGGCAAAGAAATTGATTCCCCATCAAATCGCACGAGATTTGAAACATCCAAAGTCACACCTGTACGGAGTCTAAATTAAAAATGATGCTGTTGAAACTCTTCCACCACACAAAATGATGCGTACATCAAGAGCCGAAATTTTCCCATTATTCCGGCATGCCTCCATTGAAATAAATGATGAATTTTCGGAGTAAAAACGAGTTTTTGGTGCCAACAAACAAGATGCGAGTAGTAAAATAAAATCAGACGCACATCCCAGAAACTCGTTCCGTCGATCAGAGATAACTTGAAAATGAGTCGTTTCAAGGAAAACATTTAAACGGTTGATGCATCGCGGAGCTGCCGCTGCTAAGCGGTCGGCCCCTATCGTCAGTCTACATTCCAGAAAACGCGCTGCTTTTGGCTATTACGAAAAAAATGATTCCAATGCTAATTTATTTCTAGGCAGACCCTTTCAACGGTCAAAACTTTTGAAAAATGCAATAGAACATTGATTACATTAGACATTTTAAACAAATCTAGTCTTTAAAATGATTTTATATTCATATTTGTACATGTCGGTTGCGCATTGGACGTTTTATCATATTGATATCAAATATCTTTTCACTTTCTCTTAAATCCGTTGTCCACAAAACTAGCACTAGGAGCCAGCTATTACGATTGTTACATCCAGTCTCGAATATTATAAGTATTCGGTGAACGAAGTACACAAAGGGGTGGTCTCTCTTTTGCGTCAAGGCGTTAGCCTTTTACTGCGGGGACGGAGACCTCGCCTTATCATGTACGAACTAATGACTTTACCTGATGTTGGTGGAAGAGCAGTGTTTAATCACAACCGATCTCCACTTGTAGACTGCGATTTGACGGATCCCATTGAGACTCGATCGGGGGACCAGATGTTGAGGGTCAGGTGGTTGAGTGAGGCACGAGCGGTTTTACGTCACACAACGATTTTTAATGTTCGATTCTAGAGTCACAGTACAACTTCAATTATAAAATGTTCGCACAATTGATTTCACAATGTCGATACTCAAAATGTAATACAGTTCGCTTAAAAGTCGCGGTACAAAGTTGTCGAATGTAAACGCTTATTATTTCAATATATGAATCGGGTGGTTCGCCAACTGCGCGAAAGAGTACACTCGGGTCTTAAGTTACCGAAGATCAGAAGGTTCTTGCGGTATTTTCGCGATGAAGAGACTCTTTGGTCTTTTGCAATAAACAACCGACACCGTTGACTTATGAGGTCATTCAGTGCAGCCTGAGAGGGACCCTTGACTCTTTAAATATTCATTTAATTCAATTAACTGGACTCTTTGGTCCCTTTGTAATTGTCTGGTAATATTTATTTAATCCAATTATCTGGACTCTTTGGTCCCTTTGCAACAAGTTGTTAATATTAATCTGATTCAAATAGCTGGACTCTTTTGGCCCCTTTTGTATTCATTTAAGTTTCGTTGAAATTTCATTTAATTCACTTTAATCGGCTTCGAGTTATTCGTTATTTAATTGATCGACTTTGACGATTCCAAAGTCCAAACCGTAAAATAGACGGTGGACACAAAAATATATCAAGACCGTTCGCGTAAACGATTCTAAGTCCCAACCATAAATTGAAACGGTTCACGCAAAGAGTCGAAGTTTGATGAACGCGAAACGATTCTAAGTCCAATCCGAAATAATAGTCGGTAGACGCAATAACGAGATCCCGTTCTCCCAGAGTAACGATACTGTTGAGTGGAGTTGGATCACTGATTAAGTTTCTAAAAATCCGGGCTTTTATACTCTGGAGGAGTATCCCTGTTTCTCTTAATCGAGTAAAAGGGCTTATCGTTTTGTTTCATTCTATCTTAACCTCGTCGCATAAAAATATCGAATGAAATACGTGATTTTCTGCACGTTTAGGACTACGCATCCACTCGGTAGCAGACCTTGGCCTTCGCGAATTTTCCTAAATGATTGACGAAAAAAAAAAAGTGATATTGCTTGCTTCCCGTGTCGCAGGCATTGTATCTGCGCGGTGCGATGAAACCTGATACTTCATTCGGAGAAAAACGATCGCGAAGAAGGCAATGTTTGTATTATTCGTTATCTATCTGGAAGCGAGCGGTCCGTCGGCGCGTGTAACAGCTATATACATTCTCACGCGCGCGAAAAGAATATTATAAAAAATTTTCTCTTGTTCTCCCAAAGCGAATATGATTCACCAGTCTCTTTGTCGATCTCAGGCGTTAGATAGGAACGAAGACGAACACGATCAACGCGTTTGCAATATTACGACCGATGAACGAAAAAATGGGGAAACACCATGCTGGAACCATGGCGCATGATTTTGATAAACTTTTTTATTGAAAAATAATCATAAGCCACGATTGTACTACTTCCACCGTAATGAAATTCCGCTTTGAAAAATAATTTTTTCTCAATGTCCGTACCTCGAAAAGTAAAAGTCAGGAAAAACTCGGAAAAACAAGAAGGCATGTATTTTTTATTATCAGTCCAATGTAAAATGGATTTCCTGAAATGTAGCCTGGCCGTTCAATGTAGAATAAATAGGGAAGAGTACGATTTAAATATGATGTTACAAATTCGATTCAACCGCATTTCTACGTCGAGCCCGGCAGCGCTGAACGCCGCGGAACTCAAAGGCATGCTTGAGCCGAGGGGGCGGAGTCATAGATGGCCCGGGCATCCTTGCCGGCGCTCCGGCGGCTCGGCCTAACCCACTAGCCCTACGGGTCGTCCAATCACGTAGTTAACCCTGCGGTCCCACTACGCTACGGGTATCGCCGTGGGGGTAAGGGTATAAAAACCTCGAGGCCAGACCGAAGAGCTTCACTTTCTCAGAGTGACTCCGACGGAAAGGGTCTTCAAGTACAACTGATACACTAATTTTGACGGGTTACTATATTTTGTGTCACGAAAGAAGTTTTAGTTTTATCACGATAGAAAGTTCAATCGTCTTTGGGTTTTAATTTCCTTGGCAAACATGGTTCTACCCAAGGTACGAAGTAACTTCAGTCGTAAGAAGAGCGCCAGACTTTCGGCGGCAAAATGCAAGAAGATGAAGATGCTGTTTGGTGATGGTAAGTATATCCCCGTTGATAATCAGTCACTTCAACAAAAAATATAATTAAAAAGACTAAATCTTCGATTTTAAGTAATAATTTCGAATTTATATAATTTTTTCTAGACTGGGACAATGACTCGCATAGAAACAAGCACCCTAGTTCTGGTGGATATGTGGAAAATTGTACCAACATTTCGGCGGCAAAATGCAAGAAGATGAAGATGCTGTTTGGTGATGGTGAGTATATTTTCGTTGATAATCAATCACTTCAACAAAAAATATAGCTTATCATACTTACATCAACAATTCATATCACACTTTCTCGTTATGAAATGACTGATAGTTCGATATTAAGTAATAATTTTGAATTTATATCATTTTCCAGACTGGGACAATAACTCTTATGGGAACAAACGCCCTAGTTCCGGTGGATTTATGGATAATTCCATTAAAATTTCGGCGGCAAAATGCAAGAAGATGAAGATGCTGTTTGGCGATGGTGAGTATATTTCCGTTGATAATCAGTCACTTCAACAAAAAGTATAGCTTTCCATAAATACATTAAGAATCCACATCACAGGTTCTCGCGATGAAATGACTGATTTTTCGATATTGAGTAATAACTTTAAAATTATATCATTTTTCAGATTGGGACGATAACTCGCATGGCAACAAACGCCCTCGTTCCGGTGGATTTGTTGAAAACTGTACCAAAATTTCAGCGGCAAAATGCAAGAAGATGAAAATGCTGTTTGGTGATGGTGAGTATAATTCCGTTGATAATCAGTCACTTCAACAAAAAATATAGCTTTTCATATTTACATCGACAATTCATATCACAGTTTCTCGTTATGAAATTACCGATACTTCGATATTAAGTAATAATTTCGAATCTATTTCATTTTTCAGACTGGGACGACAACTCGCATGGAAACAAACGCCCAAATTTCGGTGGATTTGTGGATAACAAAACTGACGATAAGCGAAGGACTATAGGACAACAGAAACAAAGAGTTCCAAGCCTGCCATTGCTGGAAGACTCTTTGGAGGACAGGGGAATAAAGCGTCGTCCGGACGCGGCCTTTGAAATTTGGAGTAAGACTCCCGTGGAAAAATCTTGCGTTGTAGCAAATAACGATCTTTCGCAGAATGTTATTACTCAGTTTCAAGGAGTTTCGTATTCTTAAAAGGAACCGCGTGAAACTGGACACGTCACGTGAGTCGTTCATCTCGTTCGTCTTATTATTACAGCAGCTGAGATCAAACCGCATTACACGACAAGGACAGACCGGCCATGGCCGACGCTTCGTTTTCGAAATCCACCTCTCACCTTCACCTACAAAGGTTATATATTTTCCCCGTTATGCGGAGACGGGTCGGGTAAGCCGAACTATCAGATAGAGTATACAATGAATAAGAATTTTCGTGTTACCAGACCGTACAATTTCTTACGTACAATGAAGTTTAAGAAGTCGCGCGGTCTGGCAACACAACCGTGGAATGCTATAACAGACTTTACCTCCTCGTGGTGCATTCTGGGTAACGCTAAAATTGTCTGTAAACATTTTTTCTATGTATATTTCCCATTATTTCTTTAAAAATTAGGATGATTTGAGTAATTACTGGTTTTGTTATAACTCATTCTAGATGCGAGGAATTCGTTATCATGGATAACGTGTGCGTTCGAATAATTGAATAACCAAAAGCCGGAAGATCGTATCTACCACAATGAAATTCAAGCCGGCAGCGTGTTTTCGCAATAAAAACATTCATTACTCTGACGGACTAAGCGTGAGATATGCAGGATATCTACGTTCCTGCTGGTACGCATCCACAGCAACTCTATTTCTGAAACAGCTTACCGAATTGTTGTCCACGTTGCGGGACGCGACTTTACGTGACGCGACGAGGAATACAATGTAATATGAGGAAAAATACAAATCGGAGAGAAAGATGGAAACGAGGTTTTTGAGAATTATATTGGCCGCTGAACGATACATAAATTACACCGGTTACAATACCGTAATCGATTCTTGAGGCGTGAGCTGGCCGACGCCGTCGGCAAAGTATCAACTCATTTGACATTCTATTGATTTCTGGGATTTCCGACCACTAACGATCATTAATTCCACGACTTGAGGATCGAGTACACGCAACGGGGACCGAAAGGATAAGCTAGGATTAACAAGAGCTTTCACGGTCGGCCGCGGCCCGCGTCGAGTTAAGCAGGTCATGAACCACTAATCGGTTAGCCGTCGCAAAGAGTCTGTCAGACAGATAGAGGGACGGAAAGAAGTATCTAAGGAAAATCACCACGTATAGAAACGATTCCCTCTGGTTCCATCGGGAACCTTGTTTTTTTTTTTCAACATCGCTTTTCCACCGCTATTTTTTTCGGACCTCTCAGCAGCTTTAGCGGTATTTTACATCTGGGCTTGAGCGTGAAACTAGATAGCGTGTATATTCAAATAATTGAATGACCAATAGCCGGAAGATCGTATCTACCACAATGAAATTCGAGCCGGCAGCGTGTTTTCGCAATAAAAACATTTATTACTCTGACGGACTAAGCGTGAGATATGCAGGATATCTACGTTCCTGCTGGTACGCATCCACAGCAACTCTATTTCTGAAACAGCTTACCGAATTGTTGTCCACGTTGCGGGACGCGACTTTACGTGACGCGACGAGGAATACAATGTAATATGAGGAAAAATACAAATCGGAGAGAAAGATGGAAACGAGGTTTTTGAGAATTATATTGGCCGCTGAACGATACATAAATTACACCGGTTACAATACCGTAATCGATTCTTGAGGCGTGAGCTGGCCGACGCCGTCGGCAAAGTATCAACTCATTTGACATTCTATTGATTTCTGGGATTTCCGACCACTAACGATCATTAATTCCACGACTTGAGGATCGAGTACACGCAACGGGGACCGAAAGGATAAGCTAGGATTAACAAGAGCTTTCACGGTCGGCCGCGGCCCGCGTCGAGTTAAGCAGGTCATAAACCACTAATCGGTTAGCCGTCGCAAAGAGTCTGTCAGACAGATAGAGCGACGGAAAGAATTATCTAAGGAAAATCACCACGTATAGAAACGATTGTCTCTGGTTCCATCGGGAACATTGTTTCTTTTTTCAACATCGCTTTTCCACCGCTATTTTTTTCGGACCTCTCAGCAGCTTTGGCGGTATTTTACATCTGGGCTTGAGCGTGAAACTAGATAGCGTGTACATTCAAATGATTAAATGACCAAAAGCCGGAACGTCGTATCTACCACAATGAAATTCAAGCCGGCAGCGTGTTTTCGCAATAAAAACATTCATTACTCTGACGGACTAAGCGTGAGATATGCAGGATATCTACGTTCCTGCTGGTACGCATCCACAGCAACTCGATTTCTGAAACAGCTTACCGAATTGTTGTCCACGTTGCGGGACGCGACTTTACGTGACGCGACGAGGAATACAATGTAATATGAGGAAAAATACAAATCGGAGAGAAAGATGGAAACGAGGTTTTTGAGAATTATATTGGCCGCCGAACGATACATAAATTACACCGGTTACAATACCGTAATCGATTCTTGAGGCGTGAGCTGGCCGACGCCGTCGGCAAAGTATCAACTCATTTGACATTCTATTGATTTCTGGGATTTCCGACCACTAACGATCATTAATTCCACGACTTGAGGATCGAGTACACGCAACGGGGACCGAAAGGATAAGCTAGGATTAACAAGAGCTTTCACGGTCGGCCGCGGCCCGCGTCGAGTTAAGCAGGTCATGAACCACTAATCGGTTAGCCGTCGCAAAGAGTCTGTCAGACAGATAGAGCGACGGAAAGAAGTATCTAAGGAAAATCACCACGTATAGAAACGATTGTCTCTGGTTCCATCGGGAACCTTGTTTTTTTTTCAACATCGCTTTTCCACCGCTATTTTTTTCGGACCTCTCAGCAGCTTTAGCGGTATTTTACATCTGGGCTTGAGCGTGAAACTAGATAGCGTGTATATTCAAATGATTAAATGACCAAAAGCCGGAACGTCGTATCTACCACAATGAAATTCAAGCCGGCAGCGTGTTTTCGCAATAAAAACATTCATTACTCTGACGGACTGAGCGTGAGATATGCAGGATATCTACGTTCCTGCTGGTACGCATTCACAGCAACTCTATTTCTGAAACAACTTACCGAATTTTTGTCCACGTTGCGGGACGCGACTTTACGTGACGCGACGAGGAATACAATGAAATATGAGGAAAAATAGGAATCGGAGAGTATGAAGAAAACGAGGATGGCGCCGATTATACTTCCGCTGATTGATACATGCATTGCATCAGTTTCAATACCGTAATCCGATCTTAACCGTTTGAGTCCCAGGGGATATTGAAAAAAACACTGTCGAAGAATCCCGAACAGCGCGATCGCGCTTACCCGTAAACGATGCTGGGTTTTCTCGACATGAAACCTGAACAGCGCGATCGCGCTGCTTGGGACTCAAACGGTTAAGACGTGAACTGGCCGACGCCGTCGGCAAAGTATCAACTCATTTGACATTCTATTGATTTCTGGGATTTCTCACCACTAACGATCATTAGTTCCACGACTCGCGGATCGAGTATACGAGACGGGGACCGAGAGGATGAGAGCTAGGATTGACAAGAGCTTTCACGGTCGGCCGCGGCCGTCGTCGTGTTAAGCAGGTCATAAACCATCAATCGGTTAGCCGTCGCAGGGAGTCTGTCAAACAGTTAGAGCGAGGGACAGAGAGGAAAGATTCAGTCATAGATATTCGCGGATCACCTCGAAATATCATAGACTCCGAGATTCGATCGGTTCCAACATATGGTTTATAGTTTCATTAATAACGGTCGTGTCAACGGAATTGACAAATAATAATGCGACTGTTTTGATTTACCTGATGATTCTAATCACTGGCTTTTTTTTGTTTCAATTTCGTATTTTATTCAAATACACTTGAACAAAAAATTACAAGATATGAAAAAAATCGCGAATTCTTCGGTGTTTTTTAGAAGGCTCTAACTTAGCGAAAAATAGTCGTAGAGCTATCATGAACAGAGCTTATCAAAGCTTTATGTTTTTTGTTTTGAAATTCTGAGATTAAATATTTTCACCATTTGCTATTCCGGAGGAGTCATAAAAAGCGCGAGGTAAATTTTTTTAATTTAATTTTTCCTCTTCTTTCAAGAAGCCCACGAGCTTTAGGGATTTTTCGTGGGTATATCCGTCCGGATGTTCTCTTAGGTTGATTCTTCTCCTCTAATTCGAGTCGTCGATGCGATCCGTGCGGTGATTTGTTGTTGATTTACGAGCTGTCAAAGCAGAAAAGACCTTTTCCACTATGATGACTCATAACTCGGGTACTAATGATCTTACATAGAAACGAAATTCGGTTCTGGAGATTTCACGTTCTTTACTTTGAGATGATTTTTATTGGTTTCCGATGAAAAAATTTGTTTGCTTGCGAGAAACCTGATTTAAAAACACGTAAAAAATTGCATTTTTACGATTATTCACTTGACTTGGGATTACTTTGCAAAGAATCGGTAGACTAAGAAGAAATTCGGATTTTTTTTCAACCTCAAAGTATCTTCAAGTAAGCCTCAAAAGCGCGAATCGCTGCATTTTTTTTCATTGTGATCCGAATGATTGAACTTGTCGCTTTCGCTAAAAGTCAATTGGAGAATCAATTTTTTTTATTCACTGTTCGAGAATGAAATTCCTTTTTCGTCAATAATCGGTATGTTACCGACGAAAAATGTTGATTATGGCAACAAAAAAAAATCGTTAAAAATTTTTATTTTTTATTTTTACGAAATTTGAATTGAATTTAAATTTGAAAGTGAATAGTCGTGGATATGCAGTTTTTCACGTCTTTTAAAATCATGTTTCTCGTAATTAAACAAATTTTTTATCGAAAAACAATCAAAACATCTCAGTTGTCACTGATTTTTACTTCCTGAACGTTTTACTGCCGCACTCCTCTCAAGCATGAATTTCATGGCACATGGACGAATAATAATGGCTGCCAAAAACGCACCGGCACCGGAGAAGGCGCAGGGCTGTCGAGCGACAGAATTCGCCCAGACCCAACGTCAGTCGGTGGTTGGCTGGCTCAGTGCGTACCGCGCATAGTGCGCGCCTCGAGTTCAACCACTTCACGATCCTAGTTATTTTGTGTTGTTACGTTGAGTTCAAAACTCAACAATTGCGAACTAGACGTTTTATCATATTAATATCAAATATCTTTTCACTTTCTCTTGAATCCGTTGTCTCCAAAACTTGCATTACAAGCGAGCTATTACGATCAACGTGTTTGCAATATTGCTTTACGACCGATGGACGAATAAATGGGATAACACAATGCTGGATCCTTGGCGCATGATGCTTGATAAACTTTTTTATTGAAAAATAATCATAAGCCACGATTGTACTACTTCCACCGTAATGAAATTCCGCTTTGAAAAATAATTTTTTCTCAATGTCCGTACCTCGAAAAGTAAAAGTCACGAAAAACTCGGAAAAACAAGAAGGCATGTATTTTTTATTATCAGTCCAATGTAAAATGGATTTCCTGAAATGTAGCCTGGCCGTTCAATGTAGAATAAATAGGGAAGAGTACGATTTAAATATGATGTTACAAATTCGATTCAACCTCATTTCTACGTCGAGCCCGGCAGCGCTGAACGCCGCGGAACTCAAAGGCATGCTTGAGCCGAGGGGGCGGAGTCATAGATGGCCCGGGCATCCTTGCCGGCGCTCCGGCGGCTCGGCCTAACCCACTAGCCCTACGGGTCGTCCAATCACGTAGTTAACCCTGCGGTCCCACTACGCTACGGGTATCGCCGTGGGGGTAAGGGTATAAAAACCTCGAGGCCAGACCGAAGAGCTTCACTTTCTCAGAGTGACTCCGACGGAAAGGGTCTTCAAGTACAACTGATACACTAATTTTGACGGGTTACTATATTTTGTGTTACGAAAGAAGTTTTAGTTTTATCACGATAGAAAGTTCAATCGTCTTTGGGTTTTAATTTCCTTGGCAAACATGGTTCTACCCAAGGTACGAAGTAACTTCAGTCGTAAGAAGAGCGCCAGACTTTCGGCGGCAAAATGCAAGAAGATGAAGATGCTGTTTGGTGATGGTAAGTATATCCCCGTTGATAATCAGTCACTTCAACAAAAAATATAATTAAAAAGACTAAATCTTCGATTTTAAGTAATAATTTCGAATTTATATAATTTTTTCTAGACTGGGACAATGACTCGCATAAAAACAAGCACCCTAGTTCTGGTGGATATGTGGAAAATTGTACCAACATTTCGGCGGCAAAATGCAAGAAGATGAAGATGCTGTTTGGTGATGGTGAGTATATTTTCGTTGATAATCAATCACTTCAACAAAAAATATAGCTTATCATACTTACATCAACAATTCATATTACAGTTTCTCGTTATGAAATGACTGATAGTTCGATATTAAGTAATAATTTTGAATTTATATCATTTTCCAGACTGGGACAATAACTCTTATGGGAACAAACGCCCTAGTTCCGGTGGATTTATGGATAATTCCATTAAAATTTCGGCGGCAAAATGCAAGAAGATGAAGATGCTGTTTGGCGATGGTGAGTATATTTCCGTTGATAATCAGTCACTTCAACAAAAAGTATAGCTTTCCATAAATACATTAAGAATCCACATCACAGGTTCTCGCGATGAAATGACTGATTTTTCGATATTGAGTAATAACTTTAAAATTATATCATTTTTCAGATTGGGACGATAACTCGCATGGCAACAAACGCCCTCGTTCCGGTGGATTTGTTGAAAACTGTACCAAAATTTCAGCGGCAAAATGCAAGAAGATGAAAATGCTGTTTGGTGATGGTGAGTATAATTCCGTTGATAATCAGTCACTTCAACAAAAAATATAGCTTTTCATATTTACATCGACAATTCATATCACAGTTTCTCGTTATGAAATTACCGATACTTCGATATTAAGTAATAATTTCGAATCTATTTCATTTTTCAGACTGGGACGACAACTCGCATGGAAACAAACGCCCAAATTTCGGTGGATTTGTGGATAACAAAACTGACGATAAGCGAAGGACTATAGGACAACAGAAACAAAGAGTTCCAAGCCTGCCATTGCTGGAAGACTCTTTGGAGGACAGGGGAATAAAGCGTCGTCCGGACGCGGCCTTTGAAATTTGGAGTAAGACTCCCGTGGAAAAATCTTGCGTTGTAGCAAATAACGATCCTTCGCAGAATGTTATTACTCAGTTTCAAGGAGTTTCGTATTCTTAAAAGGAACCGCGTGAAACTGGACACGTCACGTGAGTCGTTCATCTCGTTCGTCTTATTATTACAGCAGCTGAGATCAAACCGCATTACACGACAAGGACAGACCGGCCATGGCCGACGCTTCGTTTTCGAAATCCACCTCTCACCTTCACCTACAAAGGTTATATATTTTCCCCGTTATGCGGAGACGGGTCGGGTAAGCCGAACTATCAGATAGAGTATACAATGAATAAGAATTTTCGTGTTACCAGACCGTACAATTTCTTACGTACAATGAAGTTTAAGAAGTCGCGCGGTCTGGCAACACAACCGTGGAATGCTATAACAGACTTTACCTCCTCGTGGTGCATTCTGGGTAACGCTAAAATTGTCTGTAAACATTTTTTCTATTTATATTTCCCATTATTTCTTTAAAAATTAGGATGATTTGAGTAATTACTGGTTTTGTTATAACTCATTCTAGATGCGAGGAATTCGTTATCATGGATAACGTGTGCGTTCGAATAATTGAATAACCAAAAGCCGGAAGATCGTATCTACCACAATGAAATTCAAGCCGGCAGCGTGTTTTCGCAATAAAAACATTCATTACTCTGACGGACTAAGCGTGAGATATGCAGGATATCTACGTTCCTGCTGGTACGCATCCACAGCAACTCTATTTCTGAAACAGCTTACCGAATTGTTGTCCACGTTGCGGGACGCGACTTTACGTGACGCGACGAGGAATACAATGTAATATGAGGAAAAATACAAATCGGAGAGAAAGAAGGAAACGAGGTTTTTGAGAATTATATTGACCGCTGAACGATACATAAATTACACCGGTTACAATACCGTAATCGATTCTTGAGGCGTGAGCTGGCCGACGCTGTCGGCAAAGTATCAACTCATTTGACATTCTACTGATTTCTGGGATTTCCGACCACTAACGATCATTAATTCCACGACTTGAGGATCGAGTACACGCAACGGGGACCGAAAGGATAAGCTAGGATTAACAAGAGCTTTCACGGTCGGCCGCGGCCCGCGTCGAGTTAAGCAGGTCATAAACCACTAATCGGTTAGCCGTCGCAAAGAGTCTGTCAGACAGATAGAGCGACGGAAAGAATTATCTAAGGAAAATCACCACGTATAGAAACGATTGTCTCTGGTTCCATCGGGAACATTGTTTCTTTTTTCAACATCGCTTTTCCACCGCTATTTTTTTCGGACCTCTCAGCAGCTTTAGCGGTATTTTACATCTGGGCTTGAGCGTGAAACTAGATAGCGTGTATATTCAAATGATTGAATGACCAAAAGCCGGAACGTCGTATCTACCACAATGAAATTCAAGCCGGCAGCGTGTTTTCGCAATAAAAACATTCATTACTCTGACGGACTAAGCGTGAGATATGCAGGATATCTACGTTCCTGCTGGTACGCATCCACTGCAACTCTATTTCTGAAACAGCTTACCGAATTGTTGTCCACGTTGCGGGACGCGACTTTACGTGACGCGACTTTACGTGACGCGACGAGGAATACAATGTAATATGAGGAAAAATACAAATCGGAGAGAAAGATGGAAACGAGGTTTTTGAGAATTATATTGGCCGCCGAACGATACATAAATTACACCGGTTACAATACCGTAATCGATTCTTGAGGCGTGAGCTGGCCGACGCCGTCGGCAAAGTATCAACTCATTTGACATTCTATTGATTTCTGGGATTTCCGACCACTAACGATCATTAATTCCACGACTTGAGGATCGAGTACACGCAACGGGGACCGAAAGGATAAGCTAGGATTAACAAGAGCTTTCGCGGTCGGCCGCGGCCCGCGTCGAGTTAAGCAGGTCATAAACCACTAATCGGTTAGCCGTCGCAAAGAGTCTGTCAGACAGATAGAGCGACGGAAAGAAGTATCTAAGGAAAATCACCACGTATAGAAACGATTCCCTCTGGTTCCATCGGGAACCTTGTTTTTTTTTTTCAACATCGCTTTTCCACCGCTATTTTTTTCGGACCTCTCAGCAGCTTTAGCGGTATTTTACATCTGGGCTTGAGCGTGAAACTAGATAGCGTGTATATTCAAATAATTGAATGACCAATAGCCGGAACGTCGTATCTACCACAATGAAATTCGAGCCGGCAGCGTGTTTTCGCAATAAAAAGATTTATTACTCTGACGGACTAAGCGTGAGATATGCAGGATATCTACGTTCCTGCTGGTACGCATTCACTGCAACTCTATTTCTGAAACAACTTACCGAATTTTTGTCCACGTTGCGGGACGCGACTTTACGTGACGCGACGAGGAATACAATGAAATATGAGGAAAAATAGGAATCGGAGAGTATGAAGAAAACGAGGATGGCGCCGATTATACTTCCGCTGATTGATACATGCGTTGCATCAGTTTCAATACCGTAATCCGATCTAAACCGTTTGAGTCCCAGGGCATACTGAAAAAAACACTGTCGAAGAATCCCGAACAGCGCGATCGCGCTTACCCGTAAACGATGCTGGGTTTTCTCGACATAAAACCTGAACAGCGCGATCGCGCTGCTTGGGACTCAAACGGTTAAGACGTGAACTGGCCGACGCCGTCGGCAAAGTATCAACTCATTTGACATTCTATTGATTTCTGGGATTTCTCACCACTAACGATCATTAGTTCCACGACTCGCGGATCGAGTATACGAGACGGGGACCGAGAGGATGAGAGCTAGGATTGACAAGAGCTTTCACGGTCGGCCGCGGCCGTCGTCGTGTTAAGCAGGTCATAAACCATCAATCGGTTAGCCGTCGCAGGGAGTCTGTCAAACAGTTAGAGCGAGGGACAGAGAGGAAAGATTCAGTCATAGATATTCGCGGATCACCTCGAAATATCATAGACTCCGAGATTCGATCGGTTCCAACATATGGTTTATAGTTTCATTAATAACGGTCGTGTCAACGGAATTGACAAATAATAATGCGACTGTTTTGATTTACCTGATGATTCTAATCACTGGCTTTTTTTTGTTTCAATTTCGTATTTTATTCAAATACACTTGAACAAAAAATTACAAGATATGAAAAAAATCGCGAATTCTTCGGTGTTTTTTAGAAGGCTCTAACTTAGCGAAAAATAGTCGTAGAGCTATCATAAACAGAGCTTATCAAAGCTTTATGTTTTTTGTTTTGAAATTCTGAGATTAAATATTTTCACCATTTGCTATTCCGGAGGAGTCATAAAAAGCGCGAGGTAAATTTTTTTAATTTAATTTTTCCTCTTCTTTCAAGAAGCCCACGAGCTTTAGGGATTTTTCGTGGGTATATCCGTCCGGATGTTCTCTTAGGTTGATTCTTCTCCTCTAATTCGAGTCGTCGATGCGATCCGTGCGGTGATTTGTTGTTGATTTACGAGCTGTCAAAGCAGAAAAGACCCTTTCCACTACGATGACTCATAACTCGGGTACTAATGATCTTACATAGAAACGAAATTCGGTTCTGGAGATTTCACGTTCTTTACTTTGAGATGATTTTTATTGGTTTCCGATGAAAAAATTTGTTTGCTTGCGAGAAACCTGATTTAAAAACACGTGAAAAATTGCATTTTTACGATTATTCACTTGACTTGGGATTACTTTGCAAAGAATCGGTAGACTAAGAAGAAATTCGGATTTTTTTCAACCTCAAAGTATCTTCAAGTAAGCCTCAAAAGCGCGAATCGCTGCATTTTTTTTCATTGTGATCCGAATGATTGAACTTGTCGCTTTCGCTAAAAGTCAATTGGAGAATCAATTTTTTTTATTCACTGTTCGAGAATGAAATTTCTTTTTCGTCAATAATCGGTATGTTACCGACGAAAAATGTTGATTATGGCAACAAAAAAAAATCGTTAAAAATTTTTATTTTTTATTTTTACGAAATTTGAATTGAATTTAAATTTGAAAGTGAATAGTCGTGGATATGCAGTTTTTCACGTCTTTTAAAATCATGTTTCTCGTAATTAAACAAATTTTTTATCGAAAAACAATCAAAACATCTCAGTTGTCACTGATTTTTACTTCCTGAACGTTTTACTGCCGCACTCCTCTCAAGCATGAATTTCATGGCACATGGACGAATAATAATGGCTGCCAAAAACGCACCGGCACCGGAGAAGGCGCAGGGCTGTCGAGCGACAGAATTCGCCCAGACCCAACGTCAGTCGGTGGTTGGCTGGCTCAGTGCGTACCGCGCATAGTGCGCGCCTCGAGTTCAACCACTTCACGATCCTAGTTATTTTGTGTTGTTACGTTGAGTTCAAAACTCAACAATTGCGAACTAGACGTTTTATCATATTAATATCAAATATCTTTTCACTTTCTCTTGAATCCGTTGTCTCCAAAACTTGCATTACAAGCGAGCTATTACGATCAACGTGTTTGCAATATTGCTTTACGACCGATGGACGAATAAATGGGATAACACCATGCTGGATCCTTGGCGCATGATGCTTGATAAACTTTTTTATTGAAAAATAATCATAAGCCACGATTGTACTACTTCCACCGTAATGAAATTCCGCTTTGAAAAATAATTTTTTCTCAATGTCCGTACCTCGAAAAGTAAAAGTCACGAAAAACTCGGAAAAACAAGAAGGCATGTATTTTTTATTATCAGTCCAATGTAAAATGGATTTCCTGAAATGTAGCCTGGCCGTTCAATGTAGAATAAATAGGGAAAAGTACGATTTAAATATGATGTTACAAATTCGATTCAACCGCATTTCTACGTCGAGCCCGGCAGCGCTGAACGCCGCGGAACTCAAAGGCATGCTTGAGCCGAGGGGGCGGAGTCATAGATGGCCCGGGCATCCTTGCCGGCGCTCCGGCGGCTCGGCCTAACCCACTAGCCCTACGGGTCGTCCAATCACGTAGTTAACCCTGCGGTCCCACTACGCTACGGGTATCGCCGTGGGGGTAAGGGTATAAAAACCTCGAGGCCAGACCGAAGAGCTTCACTTTCTCAGAGTGACTCCGACGGAAAGGGTCTTCAAGTACAACTGATACACTAATTTTGACGGGTTACTATATTTTGTGTTACGAAAGAAGTTTTAGTTTTATCACGATAGAAAGTTCAATCGTCTTTGGGTTTTAATTTCCTTGGCAAACATGGTTCTACCCAAGGTACGAAGTAACTTCAGTCGTAAGAAGAGCGCCAGACTTTCGGCGGCAAAATGCAAGAAGATGAAGATGCTGTTTGGTGATGGTAAGTATATCCCCGTTGATAATCAGTCACTTCAACAAAAAATATAATTAAAAAGACTAAATCTTCGATTTTAAGTAATAATTTCGAATTTATATAATTTTTTCTAGACTGGGACAATGACTCGCATAGAAACAAGCACCCTAGTTCTGGTGGATATGTGGAAAATTGTACCAACATTTCGGCGGCAAAATGCAAGAAGATGAAGATGCTGTTTGGTGATGGTGAGTATATTTTCGTTGATAATCAATCACTTCAACAAAAAATATAGCTTATCATACTTACATCAACAATTCATATCACACTTTCTCGTTATGAAATGACTGATAGTTCGATATTAAGTAATAATTTTGAATTTATATCATTTTCCAGACTGGGACAATAACTCTTATGGGAACAAACGCCCTAGTTCCGGTGGATTTATGGATAATTCCATTAAAATTTCGGCGGCAAAATGCAAGAAGATGAAGATGCTGTTTGGCGATGGTGAGTATATTTCCGTTGATAATCAGTCACTTCAACAAAAAGTATAGCTTTCCATAAATACATTAAGAATCCACATCACAGGTTCTCGCGATGAAATGACTGATTTTTCGATATTGAGTAATAACTTTAAAATTATATCATTTTTCAGATTGGGACGATAACTCGCATGGCAACAAACGCCCTCGTTCCGGTGGATTTGTTGAAAACTGTACCAAAATTTCAGCGGCAAAATGCAAGAAGATGAAAATGCTGTTTGGTGATGGTGAGTATAATTCCGTTGATAATCAGTCACTTCAACAAAAAATATAGCTTTTCATATTTACATCGACAATTCATATCACAGTTTCTCGTTATGAAATTACCGATACTTCGATATTAAGTAATAATTTCGAATCTATTTCATTTTTCAGACTGGGACGACAACTCGCATGGAAACAAACGCCCAAATTTCGGTGGATTTGTGGATAACAAAACTGACGATAAGCGAAGGACTATAGGACAACAGAAACAAGGAGTTCCAAGCCTGCCATTGCTGGAAGACTCTTTGGAGGACAGGGGAATAAAGCGTCGTCCGGACGCGGCCTTTGAAATTTGGAGTAAGACTCCCGTGGAAAAATCTTGCGTTGTAGCAAATAACGATCTTTCGCAGAATGTTATTACTCAGTTTCAAGGAGTTTCGTATTCTTAAAAGGAACCGCGTGAAACTGGACACGTCACGTGAGTCGTTCATCTCGTTCGTCTTATTATTACAGCAGCTGAGATCAAACCGCATTACACGACAAGGACAGACCGGCCATGGCCGACGCTTCGTTTTCGAAATCCACCTCTCACCTTCACCTACAAAGGTTATATATTTTCCCCGTTATGCGGAGACGGGTCGGGTAAGCCGAACTATCAGATAGAGTATACAATGAATAAGAATTTTCGTGTTACCAGACCGTACAATTTCTTACGTACAATGAAGTTTAAGAAGTCGCGCGGTCTGGCAACACAACCGTGGAATGCTATAACAGACTTTACCTCCTCGTGGTGCATTCTGGGTAACGCTAAAATTGTCTGTAAACATTTTTTCTATGTATATTTCCCATTATTTTTTTAAAAATTAGGATGATTTGAGTAATTACTGGTTTTGTTATAACTCATTCTAGATGCGAGGAATTCGTTATCATGGATAACGTGTGCGTTCGAATAATTGAATAACCAAAAGCCGGAAGATCGTATCTACCACAATGAAATTCAAGCCGGCAGCGTGTTTTCGCAATAAAAACATTCGATACTCTGACGGACTAAGCGTGAGATATGCAGGATATCTACGTTCCTGCTGGTACGCATCCACAGCAACTCTATTTCTGAAACAGCTTACCGAATTGTTGTCCACGTTGCGGGACGCGGCTTTACGTGACGCGACGAGGAATACAATGTAATATGAGGAAAAATACAAATCGGAGAGAAAGAAGGAAACGAGGTTTTTGAGAATTATAGTGACCGCTGAACGATACATAAATTACACCGGTTACAATACCGTAATCGATTCTTGAGGCGTGAGCTGGCCGACGCTGTCGGCAAAGTATCAACTCATTTGACATTCTACTGATTTCTGGGATTTCCGACCACTAACGATCATTAATTCCACGACTTGAGGATCGAGTACACGCAACGGGGACCGAAAGGATAAGCTAGGATTAACAAGAGCTTTCACGGTCGGCCGCGGCCCGCGTCGAGTTAAGCAGGTCATAAACCACTAATCGGTTAGCCGTCGCAAAGAGTCTGTCAGACAGATAGAGCGACAAAAAGAAGTATCTAAGGAAAATCACCACGTATAGAAACGATTCCCTCTGGTTCCATCGGGAACCTTGTTTTTTTTTTTCAACATCGCTTTTCCACCGCTATTTTTTTCGGACCTCTCAGCAGCTTTAGCGGTATTTTACATCTGGGCTTGAGCGTGAAACTAGATAGCGTGTATATTCAAATAATTGAATGACCAATAGCCGGAACGTCGTATCTACCACAATGAAATTCGAGCCGGTAGCGTGTTTTCGCAATAAAAACATTTATTACTCTGACGGACTAAGCGTGAGATATGCAGGATGTCTACGTTCCTGCTGGTACGCATCCACAGCAACTCTATTTCTGAAACAACTTACCGAATTTTTGTCCACGTTGCGGGACGCGACTTTACGTGACGCGACGAGGAATACAATGTAATATGAGGAAAAATACAAATCGGAGAGAAAGATGGAAACGAGGTTTTTGAGAATTATATTGGCCGCTGAACGATACATAAACTACACCGGTTACAATACCGTAATCGATTCTTGAGGCGTGAGCTGGCCGACGCCGTCGGCAAAGTATCAACTCATTTGACATTCTATTGATTTCTGGGATTTCCGACCACTAACGATCATTAATTCCACGACTTGAGGATCGAGTACACGCAACGGGGACCGAAAGGATAAGCTAGGATTAACAAGAGCTTTCACGGTCGGCCGCGGCCCGCGTCGAGTTAAGCAGGTCATAAACCACTAATCGGTTAGCCGTCGCAAAGAGTCTGTCAGACAGATAGAGCGACGGAAAGAAGTATCTAAGGAAAATCACCACGTATAGAAACGATTGTCTCTGGTTCCATCGGGAACCTTGTTGTTTTTTTCAACATCGCTTTTCCACCGCTATTTTTTTCGGACCTCTCAGCAGCTTTAGCGGTATTTTACATCTGGGCTTGAGCGTGAAACTAGATAGCGTGTTTATTCAAATGATTAAATGACCAAAAGCCGGAACGTCGTATCTACCACAATGAAATTCAAGCCGGCAGCGTGTTTTCGCAATAAAAACATTCATTACTCTGACGGACTAAGCGTGAGATATGCAGGATATCTACGTTCCTGCTGGTACGCATTCACAGCAACTCTATTTCTGAAACAACTTACCGAATTTTTGTCCACGTTGCGGGACGCGACTTTACGTGACGCGACGAGGAATACAATGAAATATGAGGAAAAATAGGAATCGGAGAGTATGAAGAAAACGAGGATGGCGCCGATTATACTTCCGCTGATTGATACATGCATTGCATCAGTTTCAATACCGTAATCCGATCTTAACCGTTTGAGTCCCAGGGGATATTGAAAAAAACACTGTCGAAGAACAGCGCGATCGCGCTTACCCGTAAACGATGCTGGGTTTTCTCGACATGAAACCTGAACAGCGCGATCGCGCTGCTTGGGACTCAAACGGTTAAGACGTGAACTGGCCGACGCCGTCGGCAAAGTATCAACTCATTTGACATTCTATTGATTTCTGGGATTTCTCACCACTAACGATCATTAGTTCCACGACTCGCGGATCGAGTATACGAGACGGGGACCGAGAGGATGAGAGCTAGGATTGACAAGAGCTTTCACGGTCGGCCGCGGCCGTCGTCGTGTTCAGCAGGTCATAAACCATCAATCGGTTAGCCGTCGCAGGGAGTCTGTCAAACAGTTAGAGCGAGGGACAGAGAGGAAAGATTCAGTCATAGATATTCGCGGATCACCTCGAAATATCATAGACTCCGAGATTCGATCGGTTCCAACATATGGTTTATAGTTTCATTAATAACGGTCGTGTCAACGGAATTGACAAATAATAATGCGACTGTTTTGATTTACCTGATGATTCTAATCACTGGCTTTTTTTTGTTTCAATTTCGTATTTTATTCAAATACACTTGAACAAAAAATTACAAGATATGAAAAAAATCGCGAATTCTTCGGTGTTTTTTAGAAGGCTCTAACTTAGCGAAAAATAGTCGTAGAGCTATCATGAACAGAGCTTATCAAAGCTTTATGTTTTTTGTTTTGAAATTCTGAGATTAAATATTTTCACCATTTGCTATTCCGGAGGAGTCATAAAAAGCGCGAGGTAAATTTTTTTAATTTAATTTTTCCTCTTCTTTCAAGAAGCCCACGAGCTTTAGGGATTTTTCGTGGGTATATCCGTCCGGATGTTCTCTTAGGTTGATTCTTCTCCTCTAATTCGAGTCGTCGATGCGATCCGTGCGGTGATTTGTTGTTGATTTACGAGCTGTCAAAGCAGAAAAGACCTTTTCCACTATGATGACTCATAACTCGGGTACTAATGATCTTACATAGAAACGAAATTCGGTTCTGGAGATTTCACGTTCTTTACTTTGAGATGATTTTTATTGGTTTCCGATGAAAAAATTTGTTTGCTTGCGAGAAACCTGATTTAAAAACACGTAAAAAATTGCATTTTTACGATTATTCACTTGACTTGGGATTACTTTGCAAAGAATCGGTAGACTAAGAAGAAATTCGGATTTTTTTCAACCTCAAAGTATCTTCAAGTAAGCCTCAAAAGCGCGAATCGCTGCATTTTTTTTCATTGTGATCCGAATGATTGAACTTGTCGCTTTCGCTAAAAGTCAATTGGAGAATCAATTTTTTTTATTCACTGTTCGAGAATGAAATTCCTTTTTCGTCAATAATCGGTATGTTACCGACGAAAAATGTTGATTATGGCAACAAAAAAAAATCGTTAAAAATTTTTATTTTTTATTTTTACGAAATTTGAATTGAATTTAAATTTGAAAGTGAATAGTCGTGGATATGCAGTTTTTCACGTCTTTTAAAATCATGTTTCTCGTAATTAAACAAATTTTTTATCGAAAAACAATCAAAACATCTCAGTTGTCACTGATTTTTACTTCCTGAACGTTTTACTGCCGCACTCCTCTCAAGCATGAATTTCATGGCACATGGACGAATAATAATGGCTGCCAAAAACGCACCGGCACCGGAGAAGGCGCAGGGCTGTCGAGCGACAGAATTCGCCCAGACCCAACGTCAGTCGGTGGTTGGCTGGCTCAGTGCGTACCGCGCATAGTGCGCGCCTCGAGTTCAACCACTTCACGATCCTAGTTATTTTGTGTTGTTACGTTGAGTTCAAAACTCAACAATTGCGAACTAGACGTTTTATCATATTAATATCAAATATCTTTTCACTTTCTCTTGAATCCGTTGTCTCCAAAACTTGCATTACAAGCGAGCTATTACGATCAACGTGTTTGCAATATTGCTTTACGACCGATGGACGAATAAATGGGATAACACCATGCTGGATCCTTGGCGCATGATGCTTGATAAACTTTTTTATTGAAAAATAATCATAAGCCACGATTGTACTACCAGAGATTAGAGGAGAGATCGCCAACGAGGTCGGGGAAGCCGTTTCACCGACTTGGTGCGCCGCCAACCAGGGGGCCGGCGAACTAGCTCCCCCCCGGGGCGTATATATAGTAATAGCACAATGCTAAATTCGTATCGTCGCCGTCATAGCGGGTGACATTTTCGAGCCGGAGCTACATCGGCAAGGCCATACTCGGTCGTATGCTGAGAGGGGGACGTCAGAGGTGGTCAGAGCGTAGTGGGGAATATCCGAACAGGGCGCATCATTGAAATAAGATGTTACGACAGCGAGACCCACGTGTATTTTCTCGCCACCGTAATTTAAAGGGGAACTCGTTCTTACGAAATAACTCGTTTATTTTCTACTTTTGATTAAGGATGGTCATGAACAAATTTGTAGGAAATTTAATTATCTAGCCGTTTTTTCATAACAATTCTTCGTCTCTGATATTTTCGACTTTAATCTGAAAGAGCAAACCAAATCAAATAATGGTGTTGTCTCGTTTACTTTTCTAAGTTTAGCGCGCGAAGGGGGGGGGGGGGGGGGTAGATACTTCGATATTAAAAAAAGCATATTTTTGATAATTTTTTTTGCGACACCGCTAATGTACATTTATTTCTATAATAACTACTAAATAACGTAACACTCGAAGAATAGGCTATAAAATTTTCATTAACTTTTATAAGCAAATGAGCCATTGACGGAGAATCTCTGCAGACGTCTAGAAAAAAAAGTTTTATTGCGGTGCACACCATAAGCGGATCATCTGAAACCGAAGATCCAAAATGATTTCATTAGGTGATAAGTTATAACAACAGCAGGTTATAACAACGAATATTTGTTTTCATTGATTGGTCAATATTTTACAGCACTCAGAAGTCAAAGTACTGATTTTTCATCAAAAAAATTGAAAATGTTGCCATTTTTAAATGATACAAAATTTGAAAAAAGTCTTGACGTCATAACCTGCAGAAATTTATCACCTAATAAAATCATTTTGGTTGTTTGGTCTCAAATGATACAGTGATAAGTTATGATGGGTACGGCAATGACACTTTTTTTTTTAAACGTCCGCAGAGATTTTCCGTCAATGGCTCATTTGATCATAAAAGTTAATGAAAGTTTTATAAAATATTCTCCAAATGTTACGTTATTGAGTAGTTATTATAAAAATAAGTGTATATTAACTCTGTCGTAAAAAAAAAATGATCAAAAAAATGCTTTTTTTCTATCCAATTTACCTCCCGCCCCCCTTTGGGAGTATTAACGAACTTTTTCGCAATCTTTGTTTTTTTACCGTAATGTTTGTAACGTTGTTTCAAAAAAGTACCATGTCGACAAAGTCAAGTTATCAATTGCCAAATTATCTAATTGTAAACAAGTAAAACTGAAATTGTACAATCAGGATTACATATATGAATAATGTCGTTAATTATTTTTTTAAAGACACAATTTTCAATTGAAACCGCATGGGTTATTGGGAACAGTTTGCCACTTTTTATAATTTTTCGTTTCATGCGTTGAATGCATTCATCGTTTCATGGCTCTCGACCATCGAGTTAAAAATCGTTGTTAATGGGGAAGCCTGCTTTAGAGGCTTCAAAAAATCTATTTTTTTGAGGAATTTTCAGGGAAGGAAATAAATATTTAATTCAATCGAAACTTTCAGGTTCTGTTGTTATATATTTCAACATTTTTCTCAATTTTTTTCATTAAATTATATGTCATAATATGCCGGGTACAAGCATTTCGCCGAGACCTAAAAAATCTAAAAAAAGTGAGAAATTCAACAATTTTTCGCAACTTAAAAAAAAAAATTTTTTTTCCAAAAAAATATTATTTTTTTTAAGTTGCGAAAAATTGTTGAATTTCTCACTTTTTTTAGATTTTTTAGGTTTAACTAAAATCTATACTATTGAAAATATAAATTTGTTCTGGTTTTTTTGTTTCAGATGGAAATTGTGACCTGCATCTTTCCCGCCACACGACAGATGCACGCTCGAGGCGCCTCGGCGAAATGCTTGTACCCGGCATATTATGACATATAATTTAATGAAAAAAATTGAGAAAAATGTTGAAATATATAACAACAAAACCTGAAAGTTTCGATTCAATTAAATATTTATTTCCTTCCCTGAAAATTCCTCAAAAAAATAGATTTTTTGAAGCCTCTAAAGCAGGCTTCCCCATTAACAACGATTTTTAACTCGATGGTCGAGAGCCATGAAAAGATGAATGCATTCAACGCATGAAACGAAAAATTATAAAAAGTGGCAAACTGTTCCCAATAACCCATGCGGTTTCAATTGAAAATTGTGTCTTTAAAAAAATAATCAACGACATTATTCATATATGTAATCCTGATTGTACAATTTCAGTTTTACTTGTTTACAATTAGATAATTTGGCAATTGATAACTTGACTTTGTCAACATGGTACTTTTTTGAAACAACGTTACAAACATTACGGTAAAAAAACAAAGATTGCGAAAAAGTTCGTTAATACTCCCAAAGGGGGGCGGGAGGTAAATTGGATAGAAAAAAAGCATATTTTTGATCATTTTTTTTTTACGACAGAGTTAATATACACTTATTTTTATAATAACTACTCAATAACGTAACATTTGGAGAATATTTTATAAAACTTTCGTTAACTTTTATGTCCTATGACTTTTGTCAGAGGTTTTCCAATGGCGCGTCAATCTAATATTTAATGACGAAGTCGTTCCCGGGCTGTCCCGGAGGTTTTTTTAAACTGCACTTCGTTGATTTTTCATGTTCGCAACTAATAAATACAAAAATCGTTCCCGACTCGTGTCGGAGGCTCGCTGAGCGGCGTTTTTGTGGGGGGTGGTGCTGATTTGTGGTAATTCCTATACCACGAATAATTATACAAGCAGATAAAGCGAACGACGATATTTATTTATTAACTGACAACGATTGCTGATTATTGATATGATTTACAGGTTCTTTGGTTAGCCACAGCTGCGGCGTGTCGAAGTCTCGACGTGGGAACAGTGTCTGTTTCCGTCGTGCGCGTCGCTCTCCTCCCGAGCTCGAGATGGGCGTTTCTGGCCCAGTCGGTATGCCAGAGAGTTGACTAGACCAACTGGGTACATTCTGCGATGTGTGTGTGGACGAGTCCGCCACAGATTGCCTTCTCGTGGTGCCCCCTGAAAACGAGTGCACTTATCATACGCATAAAATATATAGTCGATATGCATAGTAAATCTATTGTAGGGTGGTTTTTAATTAGGAACTTCATGTTTATATATATTTTTTTTAATGTCGGAATTTCTTTGGTATCACCCTCGAAAATTAATGATCATAAGTAGAAAAAAAATTAGTCGCAATCGCGAATTTGACCGATAATGGCTTTTTTGAGCCAGCCATGAGAAGCCATTTTTACGTAGTAAATATTGGATTCACAGAAATTTTACAAGGAACCTTTTTTGTAGAACATCAAATTTTCTACAAAATTGTGATGGGGGATTTTTGTATCATGTATAGTTTTGAAGAAATATAAAATGTCCCCAACAATATTCCAAATGCATTTTGTTTTTTCAAATTCGATTGCTTGTCGCCCCGGGTTAGACTTATCGGGCAAATTCCCGATTGCGACCAATTTATTTTCTATTCATATCGATTACTTTTCAAGGGCAATACCAAAAAAATTCCGAGATCACCCAATTAAGAACCATCCTAATATATAGTCATTATTATTTTTTACGCTTTGCGCGTAAACTGTGTGAATTTATACAACTATCACAATTCGTGGTATTCCGTACAGATCAGTGCACTCGGCTAAACAGTCAGCAAAATTGAGTACGTTAGTGTGTAATTGTGGGCGAATTGGAATAATAATGTATCAGAGACAGCATTCCAGCATTCCAAATTGCTGCAATCTTTTTTTCATTGTGATCCGAATGATTAAAATAGTCGCTTTCGCTAAAGGTCAATGAGAGGGTCAATTTTTGTTAAATTAAATTTTCGAGGATGAAATTTTTCTTCTTGTCAATAATCCATATGTTTCCGACTGAAAATGTTGATCATTGCAAACAAAAATAAAGCGAAAATTATTTATTATTTTGAAACAATAAATTTTTTTTCGAGAGCTAATTTTTATTCATTATTTGAGGATAACATTTATTCTTCGATCGATAATCCATATTTTTCACCAACAAAATGGTGGGTTCCGGTTATCAATATCAAAACAAAGTATTGCACAGCATTTGTTTACACCCCCCCCCCCCCCAATTGAATTATTGGAGGCTTATTGATATTTTATACATGTGGCGAATTCATTTCACTTCGATCGATGCTCGGTTCGATGAATTTATCGGTAATTACAGAGACAAAGTTGATTTGTCGAAAAATTGAAAATATAATAAAACCCAGGTTTCTCGATGGATTTAGCTAAAAAATCGCGACTATTGCAAAGATTACATATGCATAAGGCACAGAATGTGTGCAAAACTTGGGGGCTGTAGCTTACGCCGTTGTCGAGTTATAAGCGTTTGAATTTTGGATGGTCGATTCATCCATTCGCACCCACACATACAGACCCATACGTACACACAGACACGCATGCACATGCACATAGAGACACGCGCCCGCGATCACCCGCGATGCCCGGCCCGACGGCCGTTGAAACGTTACGTTTCATTTTTGTTGAGTAGATCGAAATGGCTCATCTACACTCGGGCGTTCCCACTTGTCGTACACGCCATATACGCCACACAACCATGCGTCTCGTTCCGCCCGCTCCCCGCGTACATCGAGCCGTAGATCGACGCTGGCCGCTGGGCTTGGCTGGGTTCCACCGGGCTCTGGCCTCCCGTTGAGGCTCACGCTTGAACCTGACACCCGGTATATTCTGTTGGACTCCATTGGAACCTCGGCTCGGCGGATCCCGCTACAATTCGGAAAAATTCGGGGCCAACCGAACTCCACGGCGTTGGCGATCTCTCCTCTAATCTCTGGGCTGCGTTCTGAAACCCAACTCGAGTCAACTATAGTATAACTATAGTAATAGAATTATAACGACGCGAGTTAACTATAGTTGACTCGAGTAGGGATTCAGAACGCAGCCCTGATAGTTATACTATAGTTGACTCGAGTTGGGTTTCAGAACGCAGCCCTAGGCTGCGTTCCGAAACCTTACTCGAGTCAACTCGAGTAAGGTGCGAGTGAGATAGCGCCGTCGAAGATTGCGGTGGAGCGAGAGAGATATTGAAGGAACGAGTTGTACTCGAGTTAGGTTTCAGAACGCGGCCCTGGCAATCTCTCCTTTAATCTCTGTCCACGGCGCTGGCGATCTCTTCTCTAATCTCTGCTTGCACTCTCTGTTTCGGGCTTTGGCCGCTACGGCGAAAAGGCGCTACCACAATTTGAGTGAAACCCGAGCGCTGGCCATCTCCCTACTCATCTCTGTTTGATGTAATTTTTCTTCTTTGGCGAGATTGCGAGTTCTATACAATGGCTTCCGCGATATTTTTAGCGTTCCTCTCTGTTTTAGCTTGGCTGATCATTTTGAACGGATGCGAAGCATTAAACAAATATTCGGAAGCAGCCGATAAACCACGGATTGAAAAAGTTAAGGCTGAAACTGTAAGGACTATCCCTACCTCCCTAAGAGAGTTGGACAAACCCTATCGAATGGCCAAATTGAATCTTCTCTGGACGAAAGCGAAACACGTGAGTTTGAATAAGAAAAAAAATGTTTATTAAAAAAAAAATTGAGTTACTATTTTAGAATTTTTTTGACAATGTGTGAATGTTTGATTTTAGCGATTGACGGAACTGAAACTTAGATCATTATTCAGCGATTTAAAACTTCACGATAAGGAAGAACTTGCCCATAAGCACTCAAAAGCCAATGGAAACGATCCTGAAGGTCTGGACGAAGCCAGACTCAGAAAAAAGCTCATGGGTATGGCTCGTATTTATTTTACTCATTCTTTTCCAACATCCTTTGAGATTAAGATGTTTGCAAAAAGACAATGAATTTAGTAATTATAACATTCACCAGGTACTATGAGTACTTATGGACTCTTGGAACATTTTGCTGAAACGGATGATCCGGAATTGTTGAAGAGGCACAAAGCACTTAACGATGGCACAAACTATGTTCCCAACAATGTCTTTGACGATCGGAGACTCAACAAGCTCTGGGCCAAGGCTGAGAGAGCTGGTTTCACTCGTTAGTCTTTGTTATTTTTTAAATTGTTTCTTTTTGCTTCCTCATAAAGGAAGCTTTGTGACGGTCAAAGAATTTTCTTTCAGAATTTTGATGTCAATACGTTCAAAATGTCCTGAAACATCCAGAAATGATGCTTGAGCAAAATTTTTGTCTGTATGTGTGCGTGTGTGTGTGTGTGTGTGTGTGTGTGTAATGGCCTCCTAAATTTCGAACGTCTATAACTCAATAACGGTTCCAGCTACAGCGCTCAAACTTTGCACACATATGCAGCTTCGTAATGTCCATGCCATCTGTAATTCTCGCGATAATTGGTGAAGCCGCTCGGATTTGACAGGGTTTTGAAATTTCCAAAAAATGTCTGTCCACTCTAGCGTCCGGAATTTTGAGTTATCAGTCTGCATAGTTTTCACAAAGCCAATGACGCTCACGGATGTTTGGTATTGAATTTGGGCCGAATCCATCAAGAAGTTCAGATTTTATACGATTTTTCATTGTTTGAAGAATTTACGTTTCGTTTCAACTCACGTCAGCTTTGAACGATCGAGGCCGAACTCGGTACATATCAGGAACACCATTCAACCGTACTATGTATTGAATTTGGTAAAGATCGATTGAGGGGATCGAATTTTATAAAACTTTGAATTTTGTAGGTGTTTGGATTTTCTTAAACTAGCTGCAAGTTGAAACTTGCAATTTGCTTCCTCTGCACTTGAGGCAATGGACAAAATCCTTTATGAGGAAGCCAGAATGAATAAAGAAAAAGGTACACATAGGGATCCTCACATAGGACTTCGTCCTTTCCGCTCAAGTGCGGAGGAAGCAAATTGCAAATTTCAACTTGCAACTAGTTTCAAATTTCTTTTGCAGATTTCCTTTTTTTTTTACAGATGAAGAACTGGAAGCTCTTAAACAAGAATTCACTCATCATCAGGACAAAGTTGGTGAATACATGAGCTTGTTGAAAGATGTGGAAGGTGGGGACCCGGATAAACACAAAAGTTTGTAAACAAAAATTCTGTACGATAAAAAACGGGGTTTTTTTTTTTTTTAACGGAATAATTTGATACATAATATATATAGATAGCTTGGAAGAGGATCGCGATAGCTGGAACGAAATAGAAAATGCTGGAGTTGAAGAGAACGAAGTGTCTGGCAAGAATCAGAAGCTTGATTACATGGGGAAAGCAAATTTACTGAGGCAAATTCTTATGCCATTTTCTACAAAATATTTCAATGTGATTTTACAATGACAAAAATGTGTAATTCATTTGTTTTGCAGAGAGAAACATTTGGAGATAAAGAGTGGATACGACCAGCTCGAAGGACAAACCGCTCAGGGACCGGATCACAAGGAATTCGTAGAACCTAAGGTTCAAGGCCTGTGGAGAATTGCGCAAAAAGCTACATTCTCGACCAGAGAACTCGCTTCTCTCAAGGTAACAAGCGTACGAAGTCGTATCGTCGATACAAAGCTTTTTATGGAGTCTCTTTCTAAAATAAATGATTTCGTAGGAAGAGCTACACCATTATGAGACTCGATTGCTGAAGCTTCGTCATCTTCACACCGAAGCCGCGCTCGAGGCAGCGAGAAACGGTAAATCTTACGATCTCGAGAACGTTACCGAACAACATCGAATAAAGAAACACGCTCGAATCGTTGAAAAACTGCACATGGATATCGAAGCCAGAATTTTGGAAAAACACACGGAATTGTAAAAACTGAAGAAGAAAAAAGCCGAACGATCATCTCGTTATGGATGTTCTATCGATTTTTAATATACAAATGACCAAGTTTATTCGAATATCTTGATCAAGCATTGTAATTGACGTTATTATCTCTCATTCTCTATTAAATCTCATTATTTTTCAAACATTTTATCACGTTTAACTGAAGGTCTTACCGGACGGATCATCGGGCAAAAAGTTAGTCCAAAACCGGCGAATCGTGGATCCACAATTCTAGATCATGCCGTAACATGTTTGGCCTTACGAATAGCTAAAGTAATATTAAATTGACACTTAGAAATATTAATTATCTACTTTTAATAAGAATTTAAGCCAAATTCGACGATATTGGCGTGTGGTTGATTGACGTTTTGTCAATGACTGTACAACGGAAATAACCATCTTCGCGCGCTACAACGAGCAACACTACTATATCTATATATATACGTTTTCGGACTAATGTTTCAACTGTTTCAGGCGATTTTCCTTATTACTTTAATTAATTTCTCGACAATCACTCAGACGATTAATTTTAAACTAAGCATAATCGATCTGTCGATCCTAAATCTTGATGATATAGTATTTTCAGAATTTCCTGACATTTAGTTCCATTCGTTTTGCAGTCATTAACGTCTGCAGAAGCGGTTCTCCCATAAGAGAACGTGTTGAATTCACAAATTTATAACTCGTAAACCATTTAGTGAGAAAATCCGAAATAATTCATGTATTATTATTCAATAAAAAATTATCATTCCTCCAATTTTCAAGAATTTCTGACATTTATTAGTAACCATCCAGTAATACCTAAATAAATTGCAATAACTCATATAATTAGACGTTCTATTGGAAATGAATTTTTTTTTCGAATAGCTAAGCAACGTTTGTTATATCAATGTCTCCATAGCAATGGAAGAACCAATCTCAAGTCCCAAGTCTATGTTGGAATGATAAACAAAAGTAAAGCGTCTGGAAACATATGAATGGATTTTGGCGAATAATTATCGTCGTTGAACATAACTCTCCTCGGATTTTTCATTTCAAGTTGAGAAAAACCTATAACAATGACTACGGCGCTTCAAGAGAAAACTATTCCTTCTATGAACACGCTTGTCAAATATGATAATCCAGTATTGGTGGCGAAACACCGTAATATGGTAATTTTTCACAATTTCTATGAAATTTTGTACTAAAGAATGGCAAAAATGTAAGGGGAATTTCACCAAAGCTCTGTAAGGTTTTGAAACTTTTGTTTTCACTCAAGAAAGCCTTTAAAAAAAAAAATCTGTATTCTTTTGTACAATTCTTAATTATTTAATTGTTATTAATAATTGTTCTATAGATGCTACATAAATATGTATAAATTCATCGTGTAACGCGTACAAAAACGGAGGAGAAAAAAAAATCACCTCTGGTTTTAAAATTTATAACTAACCGTTGCTCAGATAAATCGATTTGTTTAACCGGTAAACGTGTGTAAAAGCTATAACTTACGAACCAAGCCGATAGCCAAGTTCGATGAGATCTCAAAATTTTCGTTTTTGATCGAGGAATTCAGGTAAAAATAAACTAGGGGGCCTATGGTTAGTAGTGCATATGGTCGGTGGCGCCTATGACTAGTGATGCCTATGACTATTTATTTTTTTTTCGTGTGTGACACTACGATCCACACAAGTAACTTCCCGATTCGGGAGTTGGAATTTATTATTATTATTATTCATTGCCTTTAATAACGAGTTTATTCGTGTTCGGAAAGATGTCATAGTTCGCTACTTATCAATATTTCGGCTAAATTTCGTCGCGTTGAACGAACATCGTATAATTTTCGTCCGCTTGGTTGCTTATAACAGCATAACAATGTTGCAAAATAAACGCCAATGCCCCACAATCAAACGCGTTGTTTTGATATTGTACTTTGTGACATATATATTTCTTATTAAATGTTTCGATTTTTAATTAAAACATCATATACTGATATAAAAAATGGTGGGGCATAAATTTTGACCCAACTGGTCAAAGGTGACTGAAATACTGTGGAATCCCCCACCTGTATCTTGCGATGTATCGTTTAGCCAGAAAATCGTGGAACCTCGACCAAACTTGGCAGTACAGCTTGCAAGATTCAAACAACTCCTCCGACAGCCGATACTAGACGTGAAACCGTGGAAATCCTTAATGCAATTCTACCGCCGAAGGAATGGGAAGAGGACGGTCAAACGTGGACCCAACAGGTTTCCAACACACCGGCCACCAGATTGGATGTCATCAATTTGCAGCAACAACTCGGCATGCGGTTGCAGCAGAGACAGGCACGAGAGACTGGAATATGTCCGGTCCGCCGACAACTCTACACTCAGTGTTTTGGTAAACAATATTTTTCCAGCCAAAAATGTTTATCGCACGGAAAGACAATTGGCTTTTTAAAATTTCAGACGAACTAATAAGACAGGTCACCGTTAATTGCGGCGAACGCGGTCTTCTTCTTCTCAGAGTCAGGGATGAGAGTACGATGACAATGGCCGCGTATCAAACACTTTATCAGAGCAGCATTGCCTTTGGTATGCGCAAGGCACTGCAGGTATATTTTTCAAGTCAATCACCGGTGTCGTTTCATTATTATAATTTCGTAGTTCTATAATCTTAAATTATTTTCAATAGGCCGAACAAGGACAGGAAGACTTGATATCGAGCGCCAAAGAATTAAAAGGGCAGAATGCTGAATTGGAACGAGCTTTAGCAGAATCGAGACAAAAGTTCGAACAAGCCGAGAGAAGAGCTGCCGAGTTGCTCGAAGCCTTGCAAAAGAAGTTTACAGAGGAAATACAATTTTTGAAAAAGACGAACCAGCAATTGAAGGTGAATTTTATTTTTTATTGATCAAGTAAAATTGACTTTTAAGCCGATGAAAAAAAAAAAAAAAAAAAAAAAAAAAAAAAAAAAAAAAAAAAAAAAAAAAAAAAACGCATTATATCAACTATTTTTCAGACTCAATTAGAGGGAATAATTGCACCCAAAAAATGAATACAACAAAATCACGACTCATGGATATTAGGACGCTGCGGATTAAAAATAACGGAGTTCAAATGATATTCATGTGGATCGTCGAATGATTAAGTATTTCTTTCTTTTGGCGTTTTTTTTTTGAAAGAATTAGTTTATCAGTGTGCCATTTCCTTTACAAATACACGTATACAGCATTATAAAACGTATAATTATTGGTTATTATCTAAGTCAGCAAATCGTAATAAATATATATGGGGCAAAATTTCCCAATTCACCGAACTGAAACCGGCCTCCTATTCCTCGATGTGGACGATGATTTTTTTTTAGTATTTCAAAAAAATAAATAAAAATATTCGGAACCCGCTGCCCACTCCAATTTTATGGAAAAAGTTCTTCAATTTCAATAGAGGATCCGGAAAAAAAATTTCATCCACATAAAAAGGGGGCAAATAGCAGTTACCTCTTAATAAAAATAATATGGCGGAGGGAGGGGAGGAGAAGGGATCTAAAAAATCTTTAAAAAAATTAGTGAGGTCGTAGGATCCAAAGGATACTAAAAAAAAATCATCGTCCACATCGGGGGATAGGAGGGTTTCAGTTCGGTGAATTGGGAAATTTTGCCCCATATATACTTTTGGTCTAAAAACAAGATATTAAATCTTATCCTTAAATATTCTATCTTTTCCATTCAATTTCAATTCATTCATTCATTCATTCATTTCAATTTCATTTTCAATTCTATTCCATTCAATATCCATGGAATGAACTTTTTGTCATCCTCATCCGAGAATGACGCATTCTCGCACCAATTTTAGTGCGCGATGTCCCTGATTCTCGCATTTGTGGAGCGATGCGGGAATGTTCGATTCCCGCACAGTTTAATGACCTGAGGTAAAGCAGAAATCATACGATCTGTAAATTGTTCAGGCACATTGCTTGACGTTGACGATGCATCAGCGGTAAGTTGTCGATATCTCGTCTTCGGGTCTGCTTTGACTCCCCTTTGGCTCGCCTTCGTATACCCGTCGATTCGACATCGGCAACTCACGGCCTCGGAGTCGTCTGCGTCTACGCCTCGTGTTAACCTCGCACTCATGCGGGAATCAACAACTTCTCACCCTTGTAACCCAATATACTATTTTTTCAGACGAATGAATCTATCATCGACGAGACAATTTTTTTTGTCCGACCCCCGTTGAAAACGCGCCGTTTCGCGCATGTACTACCGGCGGAAAGTGGCAGTTTCCAGCGCACTCCGCCAGCGGCCGGTAAAGTTATTTTCCGCCCGCAACTGCCGGGCAGAACAGATCCGAGTGTATAATTGTAATTTAAATTTACGTCACCGGTGTCAAAAATCCTTCCATTTCATTTCAGAAGAGAATACCAAATAAATTTTCCGAGAAAATAAACAATTCCACGTTTGCTTTCCTTCTTGTTCAAAATCAAGAGTATGGCATTTGTTGCAGCAGGATTGTGTGAGCGGGATGGAGTGAATGTTTGAGACAGTTTCTAGTGTTAAGTAATTAATATAAGATTTTATTAGTTCTCGACAGGTATTCGTTTACACGTGCTCAGCGGTCTTCTAGCTCGTGGCTTTATCTACTCTTTATTCACTGGCGTACGTACCTACTGCGCGTGACTCGAGAGACTACTCGCTGTACCTACTTCGTCTCTTCGAAGGCCATGAGAGAGCTGCCGAAGTTTCCCGAGTCGCGCTCGGCTCTTTGCTATTACAGCTCCGATAATGAGACCGTGCTTGTACACCGTAGCTAAGAAATGCGCTGAACTAACTATTCCTAATAGCATTTGGTCCAGTCAAAGGCGCTTTACCCTTTACCTCCCTGAAACCTCTTGTTTTCAAAAAGGGTAGGACAAAAAGTACGGTGTGCGCCTCGGGCGGAAGGCGATTTCCCCTCGGGTGGCGACTTCACACTTGGCGGTATCACCAACTTTCCGTCCTTGATATACAATGTACTATTTTCATAGAGAAGTTCGAACATTCGATATGTGCCTCGTAGGCCAGTATAGTTTGCTCAATCGTCTGTCCTCGGCGATTATTCGAGCATATTGTGTGCCCAGTTGGCACTTTAAATGCAGTCGCATTAAATCTCTCAATGAAATTTCAAAAGGACAACAATTGAAAAAACATAAAATGTATCCCTGCATACTTGTCGATCAAAATGTTAAAAAAATATCTCAGATTAATAAAAACGTAGATCAGTACCCCAAGCAACGCATTGCGGTTAAACTGGTTGCGACCACCCGTAATATATAGGGAGACGAACGATCAATTAATTCCTTGGTCCCTCGCGCTTAATCATACTTTTCGTCACCGAATAGCCGGTAAATTATTATTATTATTATTTTTCATTAAATGACAAGCACATGTGCACATTATGATACCATGTCACAACTTTAATATAAATATATCAACAATATGCGCCGTTACACATTAAAATATTGCGTCCGTTCGTTATAAAACAGTACTCTTATCGATTTTAAGGCGAAAAGACACTTTGTTGACACGAATTCAGGATTGTTGAGACAAGTGCACAAGATCGATTGCTCGAGGCACTTCTTTGAACCCTCGAGGGGCGCGAGGGGTCACTTCTGAAGACGCAAATGCTTCTACAAATTATAACTCTTAATGTCGATGAAGTACTTCAAAGGAATGGCGGTACTTTGCACCCTTCGCATTATCACGGAGTCATTGTAAAGTCGTCTGCCGCGAGATTTTATCTTGCATCCCGTGAATATAGACCCACAAAGGTAGGTTTTAAAGGGTAATTATGCAGTTGTGCGGCTTTTCCGAATTTTAAAGTTTTTCAAAATTTTCTTTTTCGAGGATGCGTGTTCGGTCTTATAGATGAATAATCAGGTGGGGGAGATCAGAAAATGTTTTCCGAAATATTTTTTTTTTTACGTTTTTTAATTTTTTTTTCTTTCAATTTGCGTGGTTCGGAAGCTGTTTTCTCGTATTATATATACGTGTATATGTGTGTGTATGATTGGGCGTATGTGTAGACGAGCGTCGATGCGTGTGCGCATCTGCGGAAGGGCGCGCGCGTGTGTGATGATGGGGCGAAATTCAACCGTCTCTAACTCGCGAACGGCTCGAGCTATAGCGGTCGAATGATGTAAACATGTGATCTCCATATCATCTGCAATATTTGTTGTAATTAATACAGGTGGAATTCAAGTATGTTAACACAAGTATGAGGACACTTTTGTGAGTAATTTTATTAGGGGGGCGAGGAAAATAGTTAAAATAAATAAAGTGTGATAGTAAAGACAAAAAATAATAGTTAAAATTTTGAATCTGATTAAATAAAATTTCAAAAAAATGAATGGAATTTTTTCATTCCGTTCCCCGGGTTTTTTGCGTTTCTTTGTCGTCGTTACGTTAGATAAGCTTGGTGGCCCTGAAAAGGGCCGATGAAGTTGGTGGCCTTGAAAAAGGTCAATGAAAATAACGTTAATTTACTCTCCCGAGCGACTGTCTTCCTGTTCTTCCATGGCCGCAATGATTCGGAATATCATATGGAATCCATCCGCGTGTTTTGGATATTGCCGTTTTAAAAAAAATTCGGCAATATATCCATCCATATGATACTCCCGACGACCGTAACGCGGAACGTTCGCTCGAACTTCCCGCCAGGTACGCTCGATATTCTCCGTATGTGCGCCAGTATCCGGATCGACAAAATTATACGAATAGTTGACCGTCAGATGTTCGAAGCTTTTCGACTGGAGGCAATTGTATGCTCTCCAGCAATCCGACATAATTGTCGATCCAGGTCGAACCTTTTGCAGAATAACGTCCAGCAAAGTTTTCGACGACCTGTCCGAAACGGGAACGATAAAAACTTCCTTCGTATCACGAGAAAAACCACCGAATATCCACTGGCCATCGATGATGCGACCTCGATGGTATTTACGTTTTCCGAATTTCGCTTCATCGATTTCGACGATACAGCCGGGACCACCGATCGGCGATGATTTCGAGATGTACCACGAAAGTATCGCTTCTCGTATAAAGCTCGACCAATCCACAATTGTATGAGCACTGAGGCCCATTTCGATTTCGAGAAATTCTTGTCTCGGAGGCTTCAATGTAACGAAATAGCTGATAAAAATACAGGCATCCTCGATCGAAAGCGCTGCATGTTTAAACCATGTGTCCGTCCGGATCGATTTCTTGAAGGCACACTTTTCCGTCACCACTTTCTTCCCCTTCGTGATTTTTTTATTTTTTTGGCACCTCCAGAAGGAATTTTTCGAATTGAAAACTGCCGGTTGTCCACAATTATCGCACTTTACCAAGTTTGGGATTACGCTGTGACGCGGGGTGATAAGACTCCCTCTCCAGGCGACTGCCTGCCTATATATATGAGAGCGCACCGCGGCTTCATTAGTTTTTTACGTTCAGCCATCAAGCTATGGACACTCTGCCGCTACGCGCGCCAGACTGCAAATGTAAAACTCCGTTTTTTTAAATAGATAACGTTACTATAAAATAAAAGTGTCTTAAGAGTCAAATTCGCTAAGGCGAGTTGACTCCTCATTTTTTAAAAACTCGTACGAGGAAATTTCCCCGTAACATACGCCATGTGATTTCAGAAAATCAAAAAGCCGATCCTGATTTTCACACAGGCGATGAAATTCACGTAAAGAAAAAACACAGCCGTCACAATCCATCGTACTCGAAAGAACTATCGAAACTGTGGAATTCTTGTGGATTAGATAGACGGCAGGCAACAACAAAGTAGTGTTTACATTTTTCAATGTCGAACACGGTTGTTTTCAATCCGCAAAACAGTCGCCACAGTCGATATACGATGTTAAATATTTCTTTTCATCGTTTACCAAGAGTTCGGTTCGAGCCGTCGTCGTAGACGGTCGTGTTTGAGCCGAGAGCAGAATTAGCTTAATCCGAGCTATCCGTATTGTATTGTAAACATACAGCGAATTATCGTGAATTCTTCGTTGAATGTACGTGTAAGAAGCCAAGTCCGAGTAATCGCCGTAGACGATCGCGTTTGCGCCCGAGTGCGGAATTAGCTGAACTTCAATTATTGATATTTGTAACCATACAGTGAATAATAGAACGTTAGAAAAGTGCAATTCCTCCAGCCACCTTAGCCGCAAGGCCATGAGCGGTAGAAATGCAGCGCCAAAAAGTAATATTATCGACCCCGATACGGAGCCGAAAATATCTGGAGACGAGCCTCTTAGTGAAAGTGGTGTAGTGCCCCCAATTATTATTCGGAATACTAAATCAACGAGTCAACCTAATCAGTCAGCGCCCCGGCAGGTGATTAGCCCAAGGAAACGCGCAAGAAGACTAGGAAGCAGCGATGATATGGACGGTGAGTCATCACAAGATATCTTATACAATAACAACTCGAATAAACTGAAACAAGCTAGCGACAGCAACAACACCAACATGAAACCAACGCCGATCGTAGTCAAGTCAACCGCATTACGAGAAAATGAACCGCTGCAAATGCAACTATACCGGGTCTGCAGAGAACATAAAACTGAATTAAAGCATGATGGTGGAGCCAAACTGGCGCATTAAATGCCCAAACCTGCCAGCAAAAAACTCGGTGAGACAATTCCTAAGAACCAACAAAATTGAACACCACACTTTTGGTGACTGCACCGACAAAAACAAAAGAGTCATGGTCAAGGGTATTAAGCCAACCCTGTACGAAGAAGGAGAATTGGAAACAATTATAGAGTCGGAGTGGGGCACCAAACCATTACACATCATCCTGTTGTGTCCCCGGATGGCCCGTGTCTCCTTAGACTCTTGGATTACGGGTCAGGAGGGATATGTTGTTTTGGGATCGGTTGCCAATTAAGAGTAAAACTCAAATAAATATATTAGCACGGTTTTGGTTTATTATAACGTTTCTTGCAATTTAGTCTACACAGATTGACCGGTGTGGAATGCGATATCGTCTTACAAGTTGTGACGATATCCATTCAGAGATTTCAATTGACTCACAGGTTTCTCGTTTCTCGGAAACCGAACCATCCGCACTGGATCACTGGTTCGCGTTTGATTTAAAACACGCACTCACGTAATTGATTATGTTATGCTGTTAATTGCGGCGCGACGTACTGTACGATTACCGTGCCGCGGGTTTATCTCAAAGAACCACGCTCGCGTTCCTAAGACCGATGTGGAAACCCTGTCACGGCACGGGAGTCTACTTTGAGGAGGATCGCTCAATTTGATGGTTCGAGTAAGACTGTCTTTTCGATGGCGAGCTTTTCGGTTGCTCGAGGCTCGTCGTCGAAAAGCTGGTTTACAATTTTGGTGGTCTGATCGTTGCTGGTCAATCACCTGGTTCTTGGTCAGCACGGTCAATGTTCGAGGTCTTTGGGAATGAATTTATTGAGTTTATTGAACTTAGGCGTAAGCAATTTTGGCGTAAGCAGTTTCGTTAGCAAATTCTGTTTCGACTGGTTCGATGACCGTGGGGAACAATTATATACTCGATATAATTGTTCATGAATTTTTATTCTAAAAATTTGTGTGGTTTCCTGTCTGTAAAGGAAATGCCATATTTCCTTTCATATCGCCTGATTCGGAATCAGCGATGTTCGATCATGAGAAACAATTATATCGTGCGTATAATTGTTTCGTAAATTTATTTTATAACCTTCAAATTTATAGTGCAAAGAATGTAATGAAAATTGCGGGGCACATCATCCCTCCCCCCTGAAAAGTAAAAATTTGGATATTGACAATGGACACAATTTTTACTTCGAATACGATTCTTATGTGCCCATGGAATTTTCGACTTGTTGGAGGGTGTCGGTTTAATTAATTTCACGCGGCGGTAGTATTGGTCTAGCTGGTGTACTGTGTCACGGTTAGTTTGCGCTTCGTCTTTGCGACGGGTTCTGTGTTGCTCCTCTTCTTGAGGGGCAACGGTCTCGAGGTTGATAGCGACGGTCGCGGCTGAAGGCTGCGGTGTCGCGTTTCTTATCCAGCGTCGCTAACCAATACTATCGCTGCGATGGTAAACATGACGGTAGTACCTATCGCGAGAGTACTATGGAGCTTAATACGGAGTTCTTCACGTAATTTTTTCTTAATTTCCCGGATTCCCTGTCCGAGTTCGCGTAACTTTGCGGGGTTTCGAATCACTACTAGTAGTTTCGCTATTTCCCCGTCGTTTTTCTAAATGGGCGCTTCCTTGTTCGCGTCCAAGGGGGTGAGATTGCTGGGGGCAGATGATCCTCCTTGACCATCTCCGTGTATCTCCGGCCCGTTGCGACGCTGAAGCCCCGGGCAGTTACCCTACATATTCCTACCAAAGCCATTATTCCTGTCCCTATACATTTTTTTTATGTTTCGTTATAACGTTTTCGCACGTTATCCCGGTCATTTCGATTTTTGGCGCCCCGCGTAACCATCTACTCGGTTGTAGCATGGTTATTTTAACTGTTACTTCTAATTTCGCGGCCCGTTTCTCACATCCGATTTCGCTATCGGGACGTATTTTCGCGTATGGTTGTGTTTCGTACGGCGCTTAGTCGGTCAATGGTTGCACCGGCA
Source organism: Sussaba pulchella (assembly GCA_963971145.1). Lineage (NCBI taxonomy): Eukaryota > Metazoa > Arthropoda > Insecta > Hymenoptera > Ichneumonidae > Sussaba > Sussaba pulchella. The sequence goes on from OZ020165.1 coordinate 9,537,783, forward strand.
ACGCTGCGGAACACACGTACAGATTTTCTTCGAATTTGCGTTTCGGAAGGTCGTTGTTCGACATCTGTATAAAATTTCGGTTAGCTGCTTTCGTCGGGTAACCTCATCCTAGCAGTCGGTAAGACTCTACGTCATTTTCTTGATGAGAGTTCTAGGGGTTTTCTCGTTTGTCTCGATATGTCTCGAGGTCTCGTTAAAATGTCTATGGAATTGTCTAGTGGAGCCCTGTCCAGTGGATGGAGAAATATTTTTGTTTATTTCTTTTTCATTTTTTTTTTTTTGTTTTGCTTATTTCTTTTTTATTTTTCTTCATGGCCTGGCGCTTTCTCGCAGCACGCGTGGCTAGCGAGAATCTGGAGTCGGGTGTATGCATCCGGTTCCGGCCGTGGTGGGTCGGATTTTCGCTGAAATGCAGAATGTTTCGTCGGCGGTGGTCGTTCACGCTCTGGGTCGGGCATGCAAACGGTCTTTCGCGCGGTACGCGAGTCTTCAGGGTTTCATTCCTCCAGAACGGTTCGACATGTGTAGCGGTGATAAGTCTGCGTCCAGACTGAGGGGAGGTTTTCCTCAGCCTCCTCAGCTTCATCCCCGGTTCATGCGGTTTCTGCGTGACATTTTGGTACGGGTATTTGTATTATTACTATTATTTCCTCTTTTTTTTTCTCTTTCTTTTTTTTTTTTTTTGTATCATCCATTTGATTAAGTTGTCGGGTTTTTTTTTGTTTAGCCGCCTCGGCCTGGTTCCCCGGACGCCATGGAGGAGCGATTCTGGCAAGGTGCTCACCTCTGGGGCGAGGAGGCCATTGTGATGGCGATGGATCTGTTGTTGAGGCGTCGGACTAGGGAGCTGCGTGCTATAGCGCGTTTGACGTTGGAGCTGCTGTGGTCGGACACCGACCTGGTGGACCAGTTGGGTCTACAGTTCCTCTTCCACGAGGAAAGGAATGGCCCTTTCACACCGCATTGACCGAGTTTGATTACTGTAATAGGTTTCTATTTTTTATGCGTACGTGTATCTTCTCGTTGTGGGGTTTTTCTTTTGAATAGATACGTGTGGTCAAGCTCATGTTGGTCCGTTTTATTTTATTCCATTTTCCCTTTATTTCACTTTTGTTCCCTTTTCCTCCTTTCGGATTTATTTTCTAATTTGTTTAAGTTTACGTGATTTTACGTGACGTACTTTACAACATACTTGGTCCTGATCCTGGACAAGATCCTTTTAATACCTTGATGTCCTCCGAGAGTGGCATCGTGATGTTTACTGATAATAATTTTTGCGTTTTTCGGGGCTAGGACAGGTTACGCTACTGCGGACGCTGCACTTGTCTTTAATACAGCTGTCCTCGTCGCTACTGTGTTGCGTCTCCGTATCGCTGTCCTCCCCGCTCTCCGCTTCCTCAGTCACGGGTAGCCGTCCGCTGACCGCTGCCTGGCGGCTCGAGCCGCTGGATCTCGCGCTCGCTACACCGCTGGTTTCGCTGTCGCACGGCGCGAGGCTTGCTTTCTCGCTCTTCTCGCCCGTTCCTTTCGCACGGCTGTCCGCGCTGTCCCCGCTCGCGCCGCTCTCGGTCGCTATGGGGTACGGCGGATCGGTCGAGCGTGGGGCCATGCCGGGGGAGTTGTCTCTCTTTCTCTCCCGCGCAGTGCGCCCCTTCCTCCCTTTACGGGTACGTTCATGCTACCCGCCCCCGACCACTCACCGCGGTGGCCGATCTTGGCGGTGTTGTGTCACGAACGTCTTCGCGACGATAAGTATCTCCGTCTCTATCGCCCGCGGCTCGCCCTCTCGTCTCTCTTGTCCCTTTTGTGCGGACATTCGCACTGCCCCCGCTCCCTTCGCGCCCTTCCGGAGTGGAACGGCGGGGTGCAGCTGCGCTCGTGAGCGAGAGTTATTTTGCCGTTCCTTGAGTATGCATTGCTTTTTCCCTTAAAGCGTGTGCCATACACATACGGCCGGAACTGCGTTATAGCCCACACGATCGCGAGCAATCTTTCTCGGTCGTGGTATAACTGAGTTCAACAAATTTTTTTTTTGTTTTGGACGACCTTCCTCTTTCAAATTTAATCAATTTAATTAATTTATGTGCCCGAGATAATGTGTTGCTTTTCACTAAAGTTGACACTTACTCGGGTGTAGGGCCAGTTTCGCTTCTCGCAGGCGTTGAAAAACTTCTGCGAGTCGACTGTTGTGCTCCTGCCGGGTCTTACCGTGAATGACGATATCATTCAGGTAGACGTAGCATTTTATCCCGTCCAAACCGTCTAGTCTTTGGAATCAAAAACTTCCTCAGCGATGAGGTGCGCGAGATCCAACTTGTCTCGTAGTCAGTCGAGACACTCGGCCCCTCTACCCGCGCATACCGTACCGACGCTGAGAGTCTCGGCCGCGTCATCTTCTAGCGGCTCGAGTTGCACCACAGGTCGTGGTACTATACACATTCGTTTGCTTGTGTTTACTATGCTGACCGTACAGCTGTTTCCCGTCGATGGCGTTACACAAACACCCACGGGTTTTTTCGGTTTCGATCTCATGTTTATCCGCGAAACCGATAGTTTTACTTTTCGTTTACTCGATTGTTGTATGGGGTAGCAGACAATCTCGTCGGATTATGCAGCATTGAGCCCCGGTGTCCGCTTTCAGGGTTATTATCCCGCTGGCCGAGTTCGGTGACTTGATATCGAAATCGCTGGCGGATAACGCTGATTCAATCGTAACTTGCATGGCTTGCAATGTCTCTCCTGGTTCCGGGGCGTCTGCCGTTGACCCGTGGTCGCTTATCGATAGTAAATTAACCGATAGCGAGCCCAGCGTTAATTTGTTCGGTGTGTCGTTTTGCGATTGACCGTTTCTGTTATTTTGCTGATTGTCTTGCTGACCTCCATTTCTCTCGTCGGCGATTCGCTTCCGACAGTCCTTTTTCGTATGACCCTTTCGCTGACAATAGTGACACACTATATCCACCTGATTGAGCGTCTTATTGTTGTCCGGAGCGGGGAGGCTGTGGCGTACGGTTTGTCCTGGACAGCTTCTCGCGAAGTGGGCATCACTTCCGCAATGGTAACAAGTTTTGTCATAATTCCCGCGGTTGTTGCCGTTGTTGTTGCCATTGCTGTTGTAGCTCCGGCGTTGGTTACCGCTGTCGTTGCCGTTGTTGCCGTAGCTCCGGCGTTGATTACCGCTGTTGTTGCCGTTGCTGTTGCCGTTGTTGTCGTAGCTCCGGCGTTGATTACCTCCCTGTGCTCCTCCGTTTCCCTTCGGGTGAATCATGTCGCTTATCTCGATGGCTCCGACCACTGCTTCATGTAGCGTCGCGAAATTTCGCGCTCGTACGATCGTTTGCACCTGGCCGTGTAACCCGTTCTCAAAGTTGGCCTGTGCGCTCCTTCGCGTGACTGTTTCGATTGTCTGGGCCTCTCTTGGCGTCAGAACTCCTTCACACAGTTTCCCGATCAGATCGACCGTTACTTGCTCGACTCTTCCCGCGTACGTCGCAACACTTTCACCCTGACCCTGTTGTAGGGAATTAAACTCCATTTGTAGAGCAGCGAGTGACTTGCGCTTTCCGTACAGCGTCAATAACTCCGTCTTGAGTTCTTCGAGGGTTTTAATACTTTTGTGTTTTAAATCTTGCGCCGGTCTGCCGTCGATGCGACCCGATATTACGAATTCTATGAATACTTCGTGGTCCTCATATATGATCCAGTCGTACGCGGTCTGGCAGGCACGTAAGAATTGGTCCAATTCGTCCGGGCCTTCTCCGGAGAATTTCGGGACCTGCTTCATAGCCATTCCGAGATCCACCGTCCGTCGTTCACCGGGAAGCCCGCGTGTTCGTCGCGTGGACCGCGGTCTCGACGTCCTCTCTTCCGATAGTCTTTCTTCCACTCGTTCTAATCGGTACCTTAATTCGGCATTCTGTTCTTCAAGGACCCTAATTAATTCGTAGGGTTCGGCATTGACGCCCTGAAGCGTCTCAGCCAGGTCGCGTCGAGCTGATCTCGAAGTGTCGCGGGCGCGTCGATGCATGTCGACGTTCACAGCGTCGTCGCGAGACATTCGACCCGAATCCCTACCGTCATTGTCGTTGATTCTTCGCGTCCTCGGTATTGCCCCGAGATTGGATGCGACTGGCCGTACGGTGGTGTTCGCTGGCGGAAGACCCGAGGCCTCATCACGGAGGCGCGAGATCTCTTCGTCGATCATGTCGTCCGTGACGCGACGTCGCGCCCGACGGTGCAGCTCCCGGTCAGAGTCACTTGTCTCCGGGAATTCCGTACCGCGCCTCGCATTTATCCCAATCTGCCGGAAACTTTCCGACTTCGCGGTCTGGCGAGCCTGGGGTAAAAACCCCGATGGTGGTAGGGTATTTAACGCTTCGCCCGTACGAAACGTAATGTCACCGTGCGCTGCTGTTAGCCCGGCTGGGGCTCCGACGGCGTGCCATGGCAAACTCGAATCGAAGGAGTGCGCGAGTCGCTGGTCTTTCGGATCGTCGCCCATTTTTCCTTTAGTTTTCCCACGGAGTTATTACGTATTTATGAGAATATTTCCCTTTAATTTTCCCGCGAAGTTATTACGTCTTTATTAAAAATTTCTTTAATTTTAATCTTCTTTTGCCTGTGCGGGTTGGTTATTTGAAGAATATTTTTCTTTCCTCAATTTAAATTCCCGTTCCGCGTTAAATTAATGTTCTCTTTTTTTTTTTTTTTTAATCCTGCTGAATTTGTTTTTTACCGTGGAAAGTTTTTGGGATTTGTGTTTAATTTAAATTTCTGTAAATTAGATTTTTGCTTTAATTTTCATCGAGCCTTTTATTTTCCCGACGTCTCGCTCTGGAGACGCGCTTCTAAAATTTCAAGAACGTTGGGGATTTTTTTTCTAATTTATCGACCTTCATTCGCTTTTGGATTTTTATGGGTCGTTTCGAGATGATTTTGGGAGATTTTGCGGGTTAATAAAATTTTCGTATTTTATGATTTCTGTCCGCCAAAATTTCCCGTTCAAATTATTCGTTGCGTGCCACGCTGCGTGGGCTTTTCGTTTTGTACCGCGTTAGCAGATTTCCCTATCTGTCGCGGTTAATATTGACGCAAACATTTTCGATCGCTCCCTATGAGGACGCGTTTCAAAACTTTCGCGGACGATGGAATAATTTCTAAATTGGCTTTGGTAGGCTAATATGTCAAAGGTATACGCTGCCACTTACGGGTTGATGATCCCTGATGATCCTTGATGATCCTTGATGATCCTTGATGATCCTTGAAGATCCTTGAAACGGTCGGCCTTGGTTCATTTCCGCTGCGTTTCCTTGAGCTGGTGTCCGGTTCGCCGTCCTGGTCCTTGACCCTCTGACGCGCTCTGCTCGGATGGCTCGTTATCTCGCTACGGCAGATATCACTGCGCGGTAGGAGAACCAGGCTGTACCGCGACGACTGCGTGTCGCGTAGAGCACTGGACTTTCGCACGCGACTCTGCACCGATTGCACTATTGCGTCACAATGGTGTGGCCGCTGCACCCGGGTAAATTCTCGCGATGTGCACTTCCGGAATTTAACCCCGAGTTCACGCGCGGGCACTGTCGATTTCTTAATCACTGCGCCGCACAGCCAGGTAGAATGCCTCGTCAGCTTCAGTAACGGGATTCTATCGCTGGGTTACCCCACGCGCACCGTAAGCACTGCTGGCTCGGTGCCGTGTAGCCGGATAAAAATGTAACCAAGATTTTTATCACGGGTATTGTTTATCGCGGTCTATCTCGGTTGTTTTAACGCGATGCCGCCTTCCAGGTGAATTCCTCGACGACTGCGTGTCAGGAATTTTCACACTGGGAACACGTCGTAAGGTAAGTTCCGAAACCGCACTGGTTTTAATTTATTTTGGCACATCCCACCGCTGCCACCAATGTTGTGTCCCCGGATGGCCCGTGTCTCCTTAGACTCTTGGATTACGGGTCAGGAGGGATATGTTGTTTTGGGATCGGTTGCCAATTAAGAGTAAAACTCAAATAAATATATTAGCACGGTTTTGGTTTATTATAACGTTTCTTGCAATTTAGTCTACACAGATTGACCGGTGTGGAATGCGATATCGTCTTACAAGTTGTGACGATATCCATTCAGAGATTTCAATTGACTCACAGGTTTCTCGTTTAGTTACTTCGCGCTGTTTTAACCGGAAACCGAACCATCCGCACTGGATCACTGGTTCGCGTTTGATTTAAAACACGCACTCACGTAATTGATTATGTTATGCTGTTAATTGCGGCGCGACGTACTGTACGATTACCGTGCCGCGGGTTTATCTCAAAGAACCACGCTCGCGTTCCTAAGACCGATGTGGAAACCCTGTCACGGCACGGGAGTCTACTTTGAGGAGGATCGCTCAATTTGTTGGTTCGAGTAAGACTGTCTTTTCGATGGCGAGCTTTTCGGTTGCTCGAGGCTCGTCGTCGAAAAGCTGATTTTACAATTTTGGTGGTCTGATCGTTGCTGGCCAATCACCTGGTTCTTGGTCAGCACGGTCAATGTTCGAGGTCTTTGGGAATGAATTTATTGAGTTTATTGAACTTAGGCGTAAGCAATTTTGGCGTGAGCAGTTTCGTTAGCAAATTCTGTTTCGACTGGTTCGATGACCGTGGGGAACAATTATATACTCGATATAATTGTTCATGAATTTTTATTCTAAAAATTTGTGTGGTTTCCTGTCTGTAAAGGAAATGCCATATTTCCTTTCATATCGCCTGATTCGGAATCAGCGATGTTCGATCATGAGAAACAATTATATCGTGCGTATAATTGTTTCGTAAATTTATTTTATAACCTTTAAATTTATAGTGCAAAGAATGTAATGAAAATTGCGGGGCACAACAATCCCGTTCACAAACACAAGCATCTTCATGGTAGTGATTTTCCCGCCAGATGCAAAACTCACCGAACTCTACAAGAAAACCAAACTCGACGTATGCATTGTAAAATGTGAAAAATACCAAGCGAAAGAAAACCGAACCCC
>OZ020165.1:9544991-9663343 GCA_963971145.1 Sussaba pulchella
AGATTTTTTGAAGCCTCTAAAGCAGGCTTCCCCATTAACAACGATTTTTAACTCGATGGTCGAGAGCCATGAAACGATGAATGCATTCAACGCATGAAACGAAAAATTATAAAAAGTGGCAAACTGTTCCCAATAACCCATGCGGTTTCAATTGAAAATTGTGTCTTTAAAAAAATAATTAACGACATTATTCATATATGTAATCCTGATTGTACAATTTCAGTTTTACTTGTTTACAATTAGATAATTTGGCAATTGATAACTTGACTTTGTCGACATGGTACTTTTTTGAAACAACGTTACAAACATTACGGTAAAAAAACAAAGATTGCGAAAAAGTTCGTTAATACTCCCAAAGGGGGGCGGGAGGTAAATTGGATAGAAAAAAAGCATATTTTTGATCATTTTTTTTTACGACAGAGTTAATATTGGATTCACAGAAATTTTACAAGACACCTTTTTTGTAGAACATCAAACTTTCTACAAAATTGTGATGGGGGATTTTTGTATCATGTATAGTTTTGAAAAAATATAAAATGTCCCCAACAATATTCCAAATGCATTTTGTTTTTTCAAATTCGATTGCTTGTCGCCCCGGGTTAGACTTATCGGGCAAATTCCCGATTGCGACCAATTTATTTTCTATTCATATCGATTACTTTTCAAGGGCAATACCAAAAAAATTCCGAAATCACCCAATTAAGAACCATCCTAATATATAGTCATTATTATTTTTTACGCTTTGCGCGTAAACTGTGTAAATTTATACAACTATCACAATTCGTGGTATTCCGTACAGATCAGTGCACTCGGCTAAACAGTCAGCAAAATTGAGTACGTTAGTGTGTAATTGTGGGCGAATTGGAATAATAATGTATCAGAGACAGCATTCCAGCATTCCAAATTGCTGCAATCTTTTTTTCATTGTGATCCGAATGATTAAAATAGTCGCTTTCGCTAAAGGTCAATGAGAGGGTCAATTTTTGTTAAATGAATTTTTCGAGGATGAAATTTTTGTTCTTGTCAATAATCCATATGTTTCCGACTGAAAATGTTGATCATTGCAAACAAAAATAAAGCGAAAATTATTTATTATTTTGAAACAATAAATTTTTTTTTCGAGAGCTAATTTTTGTTCATTATTTGAGGATAACATTTATTCTTCGATCGATAATCCATATTTTTCACCAACAAAATGGTGAGTTCCGGTTATCAATATCAAAACAAAGTATTGCACAGCATTTGTTTACACCCCCCCCCCCCCCAATTGAATTATTGGAGGCTTATTGATATTTTATACATGTGGCGAATTCATTTCACTTCGATCGATGCTCGGTTCGATGAATTTATCGGTAATTACAGAGACAAAGTGCATTTGTCAAAAAATTGAAAATATAATAAAACCCAGGTTTCTCGATGGATTTAGCTAAAAAATCGCGACTATTGCAAAAATTACATATGCATAAGGCACAGAATGTGTGCAAAACTTGGGGGCTGTAGCTTACGCCGTTGTCGAGTTATAAGCGTTTGAATTTTGGATGGTCGATTCATCCATTCGCACCCACACATACAGACCCATACGTACACACAGACACGCATGCACATGCACATAGAGACACGCGCCCGCGATGCCCGGCCCGACGGCCGTTGAAACGTTACGTTTCATTTTTGTTGAGTAGATCGAAATGGCTCATCTACACTCGGGCGTTCCCACTTGTCGTACACGCCATATACGCCACACAACCATGCGTCTCGTTCCGCCCGCTCCCCGCGTACATCGAGCCGTAGATCGACGTTGGCCGCTGGGCTTGGCTGGGTTCCACCGGGCTCTGGCCTCCCGTTGAGGCTCACGCTTGAGCCTGACACCCGGTATATTCTGTTGGACTCCATTGGAACCTCGGCTCGGCGGATCCCGCTACAATTCGGAAAAATTCGGGGCCAACCGAACTCCACGGCGTTGGCGATCTCTCCTCTAATCTCTGGTACTACTTCCACCGTAATGAAATTCCGCTTTGAAAAATAATTTTTTCTCAATGTCCGTACCTCGAAAAGTAAAAGTCACGAAAAACTCGGAAAAACAAGAAGGCATGTATTTTTTATTATCAGTCCAATGTAAAATGGATTTCCTGAAATGTAGCCTGGCCGTTCAATGTAGAATAAATAGGGAAAAGTACGATTTAAATATGATGTTACAAATTCGATTCAACCGCATTTCTACGTCGAGCCCGGCAGCGCTGAACGCCGCGGAACTCAAAGGCATGCTTGAGCCGAGGGGGCGGAGTCATAGATGGCCCGGGCATCCTTGCCGGCGCTCCGGCGGCTCGGCCTAACCCACTAGCCCTACGGGTCGTCCAATCACGTAGTTAACCCTGCGGTCCCACTACGCTACGGGTATCGCCGTGGGGGTAAGGGTATAAAAACCTCGAGGCCAGACCGAAGAGCTTCACTTTCTCAGAGTGACTCCGACGGAAAGGGTCTTCAAGTACAACTGATACACTAATTTTGACGGGTTACTATATTTTGTGTTACGAAAGAAGTTTTAGTTTTATCACGATAGAAAGTTCAATCGTCTTTGGGTTTTAATTTCCTTGGCAAACATGGTTCTACCCAAGGTACGAAGTAACTTCAGTCGTAAGAAGAGCGCCAGACTTTCGGCGGCAAAATGCAAGAAGATGAAGATGCTGTTTGGTGATGGTAAGTATATCCCCGTTGATAATCAGTCACTTCAACAAAAAATATAATTAAAAAGACTAAATCTTCGATTTTAAGTAATAATTTCGAATTTATATAATTTTTTCTAGACTGGGACAATGACTCGCATAAAAACAAGCACCCTAGTTCTGGTGGATATGTGGAAAATTGTACCAACATTTCGGCGGCAAAATGCAAGAAGATGAAGATGCTGTTTGGTGATGGTGAGTATATTTTCGTTGATAATCAATCACTTCAACAAAAAATATAGCTTATCATACTTACATCAACAATTCATATCACAGTTTTTCGTTATGAAATGACTGATAGTTCGATATTAAGTAATAATTTTGAATTTATATCATTTTCCAGACTGGGACAATAACTCTTATGGGAACAAACGCCCTAGTTCCGGTGGATTTATGGATAATTCCATTAAAATTTCGGCGGCAAAATGCAAGAAGATGAAGATGCTGTTTGGCGATGGTGAGTATATTTCCGTTGATAATCAGTCACTTCAACAAAAAGTATAGCTTTCCATAAATACATTAAGAATCCACATCACAGGTTCTCGCGATGAAATGACTGATTTTTCGATATTGAGTAATAACTTTAAAATTATATCATTTTTCAGATTGGGACGATAACTCGCATGGCAACAAACGCCCTCGTTCCGGTGGATTTGTTGAAAACTGTACCAAAATTTCAGCGGCAAAATGCAAGAAGATGAAAATGCTGTTTGGTGATGGTGAGTATAATTCCGTTGATAATCAGTCACTTCAACAAAAAATATAGCTTTTCATATTTACATCGACAATTCATATCACAGTTTCTCGTTATGAAATTACCGATACTTCGATATTAAGTAATAATTTCGAATCTATTTCATTTTTCAGACTGGGACGACAACTCGCATGGAAACAAACGCCCAAATTTCGGTGGATTTGTGGATAACAAAACTGACGATAAGCGAAGGACTATAGGACAACAGAAACAAAGAGTTCCAAGCCTGCCATTGCTGGAAGACTCTTTGGAGGACAGGGGAATAAAGCGTCGTCCGGACGCGGCCTTTGAAATTTGGAGTAAGACTCCCGTGGAAAAATCTTGCGTTGTAGCAAATAACGATCCTTCGCAGAATGTTATTACTCAGTTTCAAGGAGTTTCGTATTCTTAAAAGGAACCGCGTGAAACTGGACACGTCACGTGAGTCGTTCATCTCGTTCGTCTTATTATTACAGCAGCTGAGATCAAACCGCATTACACGACAAGGACAGACCGGCCATGGCCGACGCTTCGTTTTCGAAATCCACCTCTCACCTTCACCTACAAAGGTTATATATTTTCCCCGTTATGCGGAGACGGGTCGGGTAAGCCGAACTATCAGATAGAGTATACAATGAATAAGAATTTTCGTGTTACCAGACCGTACAATTTCTTACGTACAATGAAGTTTAAGAAGTCGCGCGGTCTGGCAACACAACCGTGGAATGCTATAACAGACTTTACCTCCTCGTGGTGCATTCTGGGTAACGCTAAAATTGTCTGTAAACATTTTTTCTATTTATATTTCCCATTATTTCTTTAAAAATTAGGATGATTTGAGTAATTACTGGTTTTGTTATAACTCATTCTAGATGCGAGGAATTCGTTATCATGGATAACGTGTGCGTTCGAATAATTGAATAACCAAAAGCCGGAAGATCGTATCTACCACAATGAAATTCAAGCCGGCAGCGTGTTTTCGCAATAAAAACATTCATTACTCTGACGGACTAAGCGTGAGATATGCAGGATATCTACGTTCCTGCTGGTACGCATCCACAGCAACTCTATTTCTGAAACAGCTTACCGAATTGTTGTCCACGTTGCGGGACGCGACTTTACGTGACGCGACGAGGAATACAATGTAATATGAGGAAAAATACAAATCGGAGAGAAAGAAGGAAACGAGGTTTTTGAGAATTATATTGACCGCTGAACGATACATAAATTACACCGGTTACAATACCGTAATCGATTCTTGAGGCGTGAGCTGGCCGACGCTGTCGGCAAAGTATCAACTCATTTGACATTCTACTGATTTCTGGGATTTCCGACCACTAACGATCATTAATTCCACGACTTGAGGATCGAGTACACGCAACGGGGACCGAAAGGATAAGCTAGGATTAACAAGAGCTTTCACGGTCGGCCGCGGCCCGCGTCGAGTTAAGCAGGTCATAAACCACTAATCGGTTAGCCGTCGCAAAGAGTCTGTCAGACAGATAGAGCGACGGAAAGAATTATCTAAGGAAAATCACCACGTATAGAAACGATTGTCTCTGGTTCCATCGGGAACATTGTTTCTTTTTTCAACATCGCTTTTCCACCGCTATTTTTTTCGGACCTCTCAGCAGCTTTAGCGGTATTTTACATCTGGGCTTGAGCGTGAAACTAGATAGCGTGTATATTCAAATGATTGAATGACCAAAAGCCGGAACGTCGTATCTACCACAATGAAATTCAAGCCGGCAGCGTGTTTTCGCAATAAAAACATTCATTACTCTGACGGACTAAGCGTGAGATATGCAGGATATCTACGTTCCTGCTGGTACGCATCCACTGCAACTCTATTTCTGAAACAGCTTACCGAATTGTTGTCCACGTTGCGGGACGCGACTTTACGTGACGCGACTTTACGTGACGCGACGAGGAATACAATGTAATATGAGGAAAAATACAAATCGGAGAGAAAGAAGGAAACGAGGTTTTTGAGAATTATATTGGCCGCTGAACGATACATAAATTACACCGGTTACAATACCGTAATCGATTCTTGAGGCGTGAGCTGGCCGACGCCGTCGGCAAAGTATCAACTCATTTGACATTCTATTGATTTCTGGGATTTCCGACCACTAACGATCATTAATTCCACGACTTAAGGATCGAGTACACGCAACGGGGACCGAAAGGATAAGCTAGGATTAACAAGAGCTTTCACGGTCGGCCGCGGCCCGCGTCGAGTTAAGCAGGTCATAAACCACTAATCGGTTAGCCGTCGCAAAGAGTCTGTCAGACAGATAGAGCGACGGAAAGAATTATCTAAGGAAAATCACCACGTATAGAAACGATTGTCTCTGGTTCCATCGGGAACATTGTTTCTTTTTTCAACATCGCTTTTCCACCGCTATTTTTTTCGGACCTCTCAGCAGCTTTAGCGGTATTTTACATCTGGGCTTGAGCGTGAAACTAGATAGCGTGTATATTCAAATGATTGAATGACCAAAAGCCGGAACGTCGTATCTACCACAATGAAATTCAAGCCGGCAGCGTGTTTTCGCAATAAAAACATTCATTACTCTGACGGACTAAGCGTGAGATATGCAGGATATCTACGTTCCTGCTGGTACGCATCCACTGCAACTCTATTTCTGAAACAGCTTACCGAATTGTTGTCCACGTTGCGGGACGCGACTTTACGTGACGCGACTTTACGTGACGCGACGAGGAATACAATGTAATATGAGGAAAAATACAAATCGGAGAGAAAGAAGGAAACGAGGTTTTTGAGAATTATATTGGCCGCTGAACGATACATAAATTACACCGGTTACAATACCGTAATCGATTCTTGAGGCGTGAGCTGGCCGACGCCGTCGGCAAAGTATCAACTCATTTGACATTCTATTGATTTCTGGGATTTCCGACCACTAACGATCATTAATTCCACGACTTGAGGATCGAGTACACGCAACGGGGACCGAAAGGATAAGCTAGGATTAACAAGAGCTTTCACGGTCGGCCGCGGCCCGCGTCGAGTTAAGCAGGTCATAAACCACTAATCGGTTAGCCGTCGCAAAGAGTATGTCAGACAGATAGAGCGACGGAAAGAAGTATCTAAGAAAAATCACCACGTATAGAAACGATTCCCTCTGGTTCCATCGGGAACCTTGTTTTTTTTTTCAACATCGCTTTTCCACCGCTATTTTTTTCGGACCTCTCAGCAGCTTTAGCGGTATTTTACATCTGGGCTTGAGCGTGAAACTAGATAGCGTGTATATTCAAATGATTAAATGACCAAAAGCCGGAACGTCGTATCTACCACAATGAAATTCAAGCCGGCAGCGTGTTTTCGCAATAAAAACATTCATTACTCTGACGGACTAAGCGTGAGATATGCAGGATATCTACGTTCCTGCTGGTACGCATTCACAGCAACTCTATTTCTGAAACAACTTACCGAATTTTTGTCCACGTTGCGGGACGCGACTTTACGTGACGCGACGAGGAATACAATGAAATATGAGGAAAAATAGGAATCGGAGAGTATGAAGAAAACGAGGATGGCGCCGATTATACTTCCGCTGATTGATACATGCGTTGCATCAGTTTCAATACCGTAATCCGATCTAAACCGTTTGAGTCCCAGGGCATACTGAAAAAAACACTGTCGAAGAATCCCGAACAGCGCGATCGCGCTTACCCGTAAACGATGCTGGGTTTTCTCGACATAAAACCCGAACAGCGCGATCGCGCTGCTTGGGACTCAAACGGTTAAGACGTGAACTGGCCGACGCCGTCGGCAAAGTATCAACTCATTTGACATTCTATTGATTTCTGGGATTTCTCACCACTAACGATCATTAGTTCCACGACTCGCGGATCGAGTATACGAGACGGGGACCGAGAGGATGAGAGCTAGGATTGACAAGAGCTTTCACGGTCGGCCGCGGCCGTCGTCGTGTTAAGCAGGTCATAAACCATCAATCGGTTAGCCGTCGCAGGGAGTCTGTCAAACAGTTAGAGCGAGGGACAGAGAGGAAAGATTCAGTCATAGATATTCGCGGATCACCTCGAAATATCATAGACTCCGAGATTCGATCGGTTCCAACATATGGTTTATAGTTTCATTAATAACGGTCGTGTCAACGGAATAGACAAATAATAATGCGACTGTTTTGATTTACCTGATGATTCTAATCACTGGCTTTTTTTGTTTCAATTTCGTATTTTATTCAAATACACTTGAACAAAAAATTACAAGATATGAAAAAAATCGCGAATTCTTCGGTGTTTTTTAGAAGGCTCTAACTTAGCGAAAAATAGTCGTAGAGCTATCATGAACAGAGCTTATCAAAGCTTTATGTTTTTTGTTTTGAAATTCTGAGATTAAATATTTTCACCATTTGCTATTCCGGAGGAGTCATAAAAAGCGCGAGGTAAATTTTTTTTATTTAATTTTTCCTCTTCTTTCAAGAAGCCCACGAGCTTTAGGGATTTTTCGTGGGTATATCCGTCCGGATGTTCTCTTAGGTTGATTCTTCTCCTCCAATTCGAGTCGTCGATGCGATCCGTGCGGTGATTTGTTGTTGATTTACGAGCTGTCAAAGCAGAAAAGACCCTTTCCACTACGATGACTCATAACTCGGGTACTAATGATCTTACATAGAAACGAAATTCGGTTCTGGAGATTTCACGTTCTTTACTTTGAGATGATTTTTATTGGTTTCCGATGAAAAAATTTGTTTGCTTGCGAGAAACCTGATTTAAAAACACGTGAAAAATTGCATTTTTACGATTATTCACTTGACTTGGGATTACTTTGCAAAGAATCGGTAGACTAAGAAGAAATTCGGATTTTTTTCAACCTCAAAGTATCTTCAAGTAAGCCTCAAAAGCGCGAATCGCTGCATTTTTTTTCATTGTGATCCGAATGATTGAACTTGTCGCTTTCGCTAAAAGTCAATTGGAGAATCAATTTTTTTTATTCACGGTTCGAGAATGAAATTTCTTTTTCGTCAATAATCGGTATGTTACCGACGAAAAATGTTGATTATGGCAACAAAAAAAAATCGTTAAAAAATTTTATTTTTTATTTTTACGAAATTTGAATTGAATTTAAATTTGAAAGTGAAGAGTCGTGGATATGCAGTTTTTCACGTCTTTTAAAATCATGTTTCTCGTAATTAAACAAATTTTTTATCGAAAAACAATCAAAACATCTCACTTGTCACTGATTTTTACTTCCTGAACGTTTTACTGCCGCACTCCTCTCAATCATGAATTTCATGGCACATGGACGAATAATAATGGCTGCCGAAAACGCACCGGCACCGGAGAAGGCGCAGGGCTGTCGAGCGACAGAATTCGCCCAGACCCAACGTCAGTCGGTGGTTGGCTGGCTCAGTGCGTACCGCGCATAGTGCGCGCCTCGAGTTCAACCACTTCACGATCCTAGTTATTTTGTGTTGTTACGTTGAGTTCAAAACTCAACAATTGCGAACTAGACGTTTTATCATATTAATATCAAATATCTTTTCACTTTCTCTTGAATCCGTTGTCTCCAAAACTTGCATTACAAGCGAGCTATTACGATCAACGTGTTTGCAATATTGCTTTACGACCGATGGACGAATAAATGGGATAACACCATGCTGGATCCTTGGCGCATGATGCTTGATAAACTTTTTTATTGAAAAATAATCATAAGCCACGATTGTACTACTTCCACCGTAATGAAATTCCGCTTTGAAAAATAATTTTTTCTCAATGTCCGTACCTCGAAAAGTAAAAGTCAGGAAAAACTCGGAAAAACAAGAAGGCATGTATTTGTTATTATCAGTCCAATGTAAAATGGATTTCCTGAAATGTAGCCTGGCCGTTCAATGTAGAATAAATAGGGAAGAGTACGATTTAAATATGATGTTACAAATTCGATTCAACCTCATTTCTACGTCGAGCCCGGCAGCGCTGAACGCCGCGGAACTCAAAGGCATGCTTGAGCCGAGGGGGCGGAGTCATAGATGGCCCGGGCATCCTTGCCGGCGCTCCGGCGGCTCGGCCTAACCCACTAGCCCTACGGGTCGTCCAATCACGTAGTTAACCCTGCGGTCCCACTACGCTACGGGTATCGCCGTGGGGGTAAGGGTATAAAAACCTCGAGGCCAGACCGAAGAGCTTCACTTTCTCAGAGTGACTCCGACGGAAAGGGTCTTCAAGTACAACTGATACACTAATTTTGACGGGTTACTATATTTTGTGTTACGAAAGAAGTTTTAGTTTTATCACGATAGAAAGTTCAATCGTCTTTGGGTTTTAATTTCCTTGGCAAACATGGTTCTACCCAAGGTACGAAGTAACTTCAGTCGTAAGAAGAGCGCCAGACTTTCGGCGGCAAAATGCAAGAAGATGAAGATGCTGTTTGGTGATGGTAAGTATATCCCCGTTGATAATCAGTCACTTCAACAAAAAATATAATTAAAAAGACTAAATCTTCGATTTTAAGTAATAATTTCGAATTTATATAATTTTTTCTAGACTGGGACAATGACTCGCATAGAAACAAGCACCCTAGTTCTGGTGGATATGTGGAAAATTGTACCAACATTTCGGCGGCAAAATGCAAGAAGATGAAGATGCTGTTTGGTGATGGTGAGTATATTTTCGTTGATAATCAATCACTTCAACAAAAAATATAGCTTATCATACTTACATCAACAATTCATATCACACTTTCTCGTTATGAAATGACTGATAGTTCGATATTAAGTAATAATTTTGAATTTATATCATTTTCCAGACTGGGACAATAACTCTTATGGGAACAAACGCCCTAGTTCCGGTGGATTTATGGATAATTCCATTAAAATTTCGGCGGCAAAATGCAAGAAGATGAAGATGCTGTTTGGCGATGGTGAGTATATTTCCGTTGATAATCAGTCACTTCAACAAAAAGTATAGCTTTCCATAAATACATTAAGAATCCACATCACAGGTTCTCGCGATGAAATGACTGATTTTTCGATATTGAGTAATAACTTTAAAATTATATCATTTTTCAGATTGGGACGATAACTCGCATGGCAACAAACGCCCTCGTTCCGGTGGATTTGTTGAAAACTGTACCAAAATTTCAGCGGCAAAATGCAAGAAGATGAAAATGCTGTTTGGTGATGGTGAGTATAATTCCGTTGATAATCAGTCACTTCAACAAAAAATATAGCTTTTCATATTTACATCGACAATTCATATCACAGTTTCTCGTTATGAAATTACCGATACTTCGATATTAAGTAATAATTTCGAATCTATTTCATTTTTCAGACTGGGACGACAACTCGCATGGAAACAAACGCCCAAATTTCGGTGGATTTGTGGATAACAAAACTGACGATAAGCAAAGGACTATAGGACAACAGAAACAAAGAGTTCCAAGCCTGCCATTGCTGGAAGACTCTTTGGAGGACAGGGGAATAAAGCGTCGTCCGGACGCGGCCTTTGAAATTTGGAGTAAGACTCCCGTGGAAAAATCTTGCGTTGTAGCAAATAACGATCCTTCGCAGAATGTTATTACTCAGTTTCAAGGAGTTTCGTATTCTTAAAAGGAACCGCGTGAAACTGGACACGTCACGTGAGTCGTTCATCTCGTTCGTCTTATTATTACAGCAGCTGAGATCAAACCGCATTACACGACAAGGACAGACCGGCCATGGCCGACGCTTCGTTTTCGAAATCCACCTCTCACCTTCACCTACAAAGGTTATATATTTTCCCCGTTATGCGGAGACGGGTCGGGTAAGCCGAACTATCAGATAGAGTATACAATGAATAAGAATTTTCGTGTTACCAGACCGTACAATTTCTTACGTACAATGAAGTTTAAGAAGTCGCGCGGTCTGGCAACACAACCGTGGAATGCTATAACAGACTTTACCTCCTCGTGGTGCATTCTGGGTAACGCTAAAATTGTCTGTAAACATTTTTTCTATGTATATTTCCCATTATTTTTTTAAAAATTAGGATGATTTGAGTAATTACTGGTTTTGTTATAACTCATTCTAGATGCGAGGAATTCGTTATCATGGATAACGTGTGCGTTCGAATAATTGAATAACCAAAAGCCGGAAGATCGTATCTACCACAATGAAATTCAAGCCGGCAGCGTGTTTTCGCAATAAAAACATTCGATACTCTGACGGACTAAGCGTGAGATATGCAGGATATCTACGTTCCTGCTGGTACGCATCCACAGCAACTCTATTTCTGAAACAGCTTACCGAATTGTTGTCCACGTTGCGGGACGCGACTTTACGTGACGCGACGAGGAATACAATGTAATATGAGGAAAAATACAAATCGGAGAGAAAGAAGGAAACGAGGTTTTTGAGAATTATATTGACCGCTGAACGATACATAAATTACACCGGTTACAATACCGTAATCGATTCTTGAGGCGTGAGCTGGCCGACGCTGTCGGCAAAGTATCAACTCATTTGACATTCTACTGATTTCTGGGATTTCCGACCACTAACGATCATTAATTCCACGACTTGAGGATCGAGTACACGCAACGGGGACCGAAAGGATAAGCTAGGATTAACAAGAGCTTTCACGGTCGGCCGCGGCCCGCGTCGAGTTAAGCAGGTCATAAACCACTAATCGGTTAGCCGTCGCAAAGAGTCTGTCAGACAGATAGAGCGACAAAAAGAAGTATCTAAGGAAAATCACCACGTATAGAAACGATTCCCTCTGGTTCCATCGGGAACCTTGTTTTTTTTTTTCAACATCGCTTTTCCACCGCTATTTTTTTCGGACCTCTCAGCAGCTTTAGCGGTATTTTACATCTGGGCTTGAGCGTGAAACTAGATAGCGTGTATATTCAAATAATTGAATGACCAATAGCCGGAACGTCGTATCTACCACAATGAAATTCGAGCCGGTAGCGTGTTTTCGCAATAAAAACATTTATTACTCTGACGGACTAAGCGTGAGATATGCAGGATGTCTACGTTCCTGCTGGTACGCATCCACAGCAACTCTATTTCTGAAACAACTTACCGAATTTTTGTCCACGTTGCGGGACGCGACTTTACGTGACGCGACGAGGAATACAATGTAATATGAGGAAAAATACAAATCGGAGAGAAAGATGGAAACGAGGTTTTTGAGAATTATATTGGCCGCTGAACGATACATAAACTACACCGGTTACAATACCGTAATCGATTCTTGAGGCGTGAGCTGGCCGACGCCGTCGGCAAAGTATCAACTCATTTGACATTCTATTGATTTCTGGGATTTCCGACCACTAACGATCATTAATTCCACGACTTGAGGATCGAGTACACGCAACGGGGACCGAAAGGATAAGCTAGGATTAACAAGAGCTTTCACGGTCGGCCGCGGCCCGCGTCGAGTTAAGCAGGTCATAAACCACTAATCGGTTAACCGTCGCAAAGAGTCTGTCAGACAGATAGAGCGACGGAAAGAATTATCTAAGGAAAATCACCACGTATAGAAACGATTGTCTCTGGTTCCATCGGGAACATTGTTTCTTTTTTCAACATCGCTTTTCCACCGCTATTTTTTTCGGACCTCTCAGCAGCTTTGGCGGTATTTTACATCTGGGCTTGAGCGTGAAACTAGATAGCGTGTACATTCAAATGATTAAATGACCAAAAGCCGGAACGTCGTATCTACCACAATGAAATTCAAGCCGGCAGCGTGTTTTCGCAATAAAAACATTCAATACTCTGACGGACTAAGCGTGAGATATGCAGGATATCTACGTTCCTGCTGGTACGCATCCACAGCAACTCGATTTCTGAAACAGCTTACCGAATTGTTGTCCACGTTGCGGGACGCGACTTTACGTGACGCGACGAGGAATACAATGTAATATGAGGAAAAATACAAATCGGAGAGAAAGAGGGAAACGAGGTTTTTGAGAATTATATTGGCCGCCGAACGATACATAAATTACACCGGTTACAATACCGTAATCGATTCTTGAGGCGTGAGCTGGCCGACGCCGTCGGCAAAGTATCAACTCATTTGACATTCTACTGATTTTTGGGATTTCCGACCACTAACGATCATAAATTCCACGACTTGAGGATCGAGTACACGCAACGGGGACCGAAAGGATAAGCTAGGATTAACAAGAGCTTTCACGGTCGGCCGCGGCCCGCGTCGAGTTAAGCAGGTCATAAACCACTAATCGGTTAGCCGTCGCAAAGAGTCTGTCAGACAGATAGAGCGACGGAAAGAATTATCTAAGGAAAATCACCACGTATAGAAACGATTGTCTCTGGTTCCATCGGGAACATTGTTTCTTTTTTCAACATCGCTTTTCCACCGCTATTTTTTTCGGACCTCTCAGCAGCTTTAGCGGTATTTTACATCTGGGCTTGAGCGTGAAACTAGATAGCGTGTATATTCAAATGATTGAATGACCAAAAGCCGGAACGTCGTATCTACCACAATGAAATTCAAGCCGGCAGCGTGTTTTCGCAATAAAAACATTCATTACTCTGACGGACTAAGCGTGAGATATGCAGGATATCTACGTTCCTGCTGGTACGCATTCACAGCAACTCTATTTCTGAAACAGCTTACCGAATTGTTGTCCACGTTGCGGGACGCGACTTTACGTGACGCGACTTTACGTGACGCGACGAGGAATACAATGTAATATGAGGAAAAATACAAATCGGAGAGAAAGAAGGAAACGAGGTTTTTGAGAATTATATTGGCCGCTGAACGATACATAAATTACACCGGTTACAATACCGTAATCGATTCTTGAGGCGTGAGCTGGCCGACGCCGTCGGCAAAGTATCAACTCATTTGACATTCTATTGATTTCTGGGATTTCCGACCACTAACGATCATTAATTCCACGACTTGAGGATCGAGTACACGCAACGGGGACCGAAAGGATAAGCTAGGATTAACAAGAGCTTTCACGGTCGGCCGCGGCCCGCGTCGAGTTAAGCAGGTCATAAACCACTAATCGGTTAGCCGTCGCAAAGAGTCTGTCAGACAGATAGAGCGACGGAAAGAAGTATCTAAGGAAAATCACCACGTATAGAAACGATTGTCTCTGGTTCCATCGGGAACCTTGTTTTTTTTTTCAACATCGCTTTTCCACCGCTATTTTTTTCGGACCTCTCAGCAGCTTTAGCGGTATTTTACATCTGGGCTTGAGCGTGAAACTAGATAGCGTGTATATTCAAATGATTAAATGACCAAAAGCCGGAACGTCGTATCTACCACAATGAAATTCAAGCCGGCAGCGTGTTTTCGCAATAAAAACATTCATTACTCTGACGGACTAAGCGTGAGATATGCAGGATATCTACGTTCCTGCTGGTACGCATTCACAGCAACTCTATTTCTGAAACAACTTACCGAATTTTTGTCCACGTTGCGGGACGCGACTTTACGTGACGCGACGAGGAATACAATGAAATATGAGGAAAAATAGGAATCGGAGAGTATGAAGAAAACGAGGATGGCGCCGATTATACTTCCGCTGATTGATACATGCATTGCATCAGTTTCAATACCGTAATCCGATCTTAACCGTTTGAGTCCCAGGGGATATTGAAAAAAACACTGTCGAAGAATCCCGAACAGCGCGATCGCGCTTACCCGTAAACGATGCTGGGTTTTCTCGACATAAAACCTGAACAACGCGATCGCGCTGCTTGGGACTCAAACGGTTAAGACGTGAACTGGCCGACGCCGTCGGCAAAGTATCAACTCATTTGACATTCTATTGATTTCTGGGATTTCTCACCACTAACGATCATTAGTTCCACGACTCGCGGATCGAGTATACGAGACGGGGACCGAGAGGATGAGAGCTAGGATTGACAAGAGCTTTCACGGTCGGCCGCGGCCGTCGTCGTGTTAAGCAGGTCATAAACCATCAATCGGTTAGCCGTCGCAGGGAGTCTGTCAAACAGTTAGAGCGAGGGACAGAGAGGAAAGATTCAGTCATAGATATTCGCGGATCACCTCGAAATATCATAGACTCCGAGATTCGATCGGTTCCAACATATGGTTTATAGTTTCATTAATAACGGTCGTGTCAACGGAATTGACAAATAATAATGCGACTGTTTTGATTTACCTGATGATTCTAATCACTGGCTTTTTTTTGTTTCAATTTCGTATTTTATTCAAATACACTTGAACAAAAAATTACAAGATATGAAAAAAATCGCGAATTCTTCGGTGTTTTTTAGAAGGCTCTAACTTAGCGAAAAATAGTCGTAGAGCTATCATGAACAGAGCTTATCAAAGCTTTA
Source organism: Sussaba pulchella (assembly GCA_963971145.1). NCBI lineage: Eukaryota > Metazoa > Arthropoda > Insecta > Hymenoptera > Ichneumonidae > Sussaba > Sussaba pulchella. The sequence goes on from OZ020165.1 coordinate 9,560,759, forward strand.
TGTTTTTTGTTTTGAAATTCTGAGATTAAATATTTTCACCATTTGCTATTCCGGAGGAGTCATAAAAAGCGCGAGGTAAATTTTTTTAATTTAATTTTTCCTCTTCTTTCAAGAAGCCCACGAGCTTTAGGGATTTTTCGTGGGTATATCCGTCCGGATGTTCTCTTAGGTTGATTCTTCTCCTCTAATTCGAGTCGTCGATGCGATCCGTGCGGTGATTTGTTGTTGATTTACGAGCTGTCAAAGCAGAAAAGACCTTTTCCACTATGATGACTCATAACTCGGGTACTAATGATCTTACATAGAAACGAAATTCGGTTCTGGAGATTTCACGTTCTTTACTTTGAGATGATTTTTATTGGTTTCCGATGAAAAAATTTGTTTGCTTGCGAGAAACCTGATTTAAAAACACGTAAAAAATTGCATTTTTACGATTATTCACTTGACTTGGGATTACTTTGCAAAGAATCGGTAGACTAAGAAGAAATTCGGATTTTTTTCAACCTCAAAGTATCTTCAAGTAAGCCTCAAAAGCGCGAATCGCTGCATTCTTTTTCATTGTGATCCGAATGATTGAACTTGTCGCTTTCGCTAAAAGTCAATTGGAGAATCAATTTTTTTTATTCACTGTTCGAGAATGAAATTCCTTTTTCGTCAATAATCGGTATGTTACCGACGAAAAATGTTGATTATGGCAACAAAAAAAAATCGTTAAAAATTTTTATTTTTTATTTTTACGAAATTTGAATTGAATTTAAATTTGAAAGTGAATAGTCGTGGATATGCAGTTTTTCACGTCTTTTAAAATCATGTTTCTCGTAATTAAACAAATTTTTTATCGAAAAACAATCAAAACATCTCACTTGTCACTGATTTTTACTTCCTGAACGTTTTACTGCCGCACTCCTCTCAAGCATGAATTTCATGGCACATGGACGAATAATAATGGCTGCCAAAAACGCACCGGCACCGGAGAAGGCGCAGGGCTGTCGAGCGACAGAATTCGCCCAGGCCCAACGTCAGTCGGTGGTTGGCTGGCTCAGTGCGTACCGCGCATAGTGCGCGCCTCGAGTTCAACCACTTCACGATCCTAGTTATTTTGTGTTGTTACGTTGAGTTCAAAACTCAACAATTGCGAACTAGACGTTTTATCATATTAATATCAAATATCTTTTCACTTTCTCTTGAATCCGTTGTCTCCAAAACTTGCATTACAAGCGAGCTATTACGATCAACGTGTTTGCAATATTGCTTTACGACCGATGGACGAATAAATGGGATAACACCATGCTGGATCCTTGGCGCATGATGCTTGATAAACTTTTTTATTGAAAAATAATCATAAGCCACGATTGTACTACTTCCACCGTAATGAAATTCCGCTTTGAAAAATAATTTTTTCTCAATGTCCGTACCTCGAAAAGTAAAAGTCACGAAAAACTCGGAAAAACAAGAAGGCATGTATTTTTTATTATCAGTCCAATGTAAAATGGATTTCCTGAAATGTAGCCTGGCCGTTCAATGTAGAATAAATAGGGAAGAGTACGATTTAAATATGATGTTACAAATTCGATTCAACCGCATTTCTACGTCGAGCCCGGCAGCGCTGAACGCCGCGGAACTCAAAGGCATGCTTGAGCCGAGGGGGCGGAGTCATAGATGGCCCGGGCATCCTTGCCGGCGCTCCGGCGGCTCGGCCTAACCCACTAGCCCTACGGGTCGTCCAATCACGTAGTTAACCCTGCGGTCCCACTACGCTACGGGTATCGCCGTGGGGGTAAGGGTATAAAAACCTCGAGGCCAGACCGAAGAGCTTCACTTTCTCAGAGTGACTCCGACGGAAAGGGTCTTCAAGTACAACTGATACACTAATTTTGACGGGTTACTATATTTTGTGTTACGAAAGAAGTTTTAGTTTTATCACGATAGAAAGTTCAATCGTCTTTGGGTTTTAATTTCCTTGGCAAACATGGTTCTACCCAAGGTACGAAGTAACTTCAGTCGTAAGAAGAGCGCCAGACTTTCGGCGGCAAAATGCAAGAAGATGAAGATGCTGTTTGGTGATGGTAAGTATATCCCCGTTGATAATCAGTCACTTCAACAAAAAATATAATTAAAAAGACTAAATCTTCGATTTTAAGTAATAATTTCGAATTTATATAATTTTTTCTAGACTGGGACAATGACTCGCATAAAAACAAGCACCCTAGTTCTGGTGGATATGTGGAAAATTGTACCAACATTTCGGCGGCAAAATGCAAGAAGATGAAGATGCTGTTTGGTGATGGTGAGTATATTTTCGTTGATAATCAATCACTTCAACAAAAAATATAGCTTATCATACTTACATCAACAATTCATATCACAGTTTCTCGTTATGAAATGACTGATAGTTCGATATTAAGTAATAATTTTGAATTTATATCATTTTCCAGACTGGGACAATAACTCTTATGGGAACAAACGCCCTAGTTCCGGTGGATTTATGGATAATTCCATTAAAATTTCGGCGGCAAAATGCAAGAAGATGAAGATGCTGTTTGGCGATGGTGAGTATATTTCCGTTGATAATCAGTCACTTCAACAAAAAGTATAGCTTTCCATAAATACATTAAGAATCCACATCACAGGTTCTCGCGATGAAATGACTGATTTTTCGATATTGAGTAATAACTTTAAAATTATATCATTTTTCAGATTGGGACGATAACTCGCATGGCAACAAACGCCCTCGTTCCGGTGTATTTGTTGAAAACTGTACCAAAATTTCAGCGGCAAAATGCAAGAAGATGAAAATGCTGTTTGGTGATGGTGAGTATAATTCCGTTGATAATCAGTCACTTCAACAAAAAATATAGCTTTTCATATTTACATCGACAATTCATATCACAGTTTCTCGTTATGAAATTACCGATACTTCGATATTAAGTAATAATTTCGAATCTATTTCATTTTTCAGACTGGGACGACAACTCGCATGGAAACAAACGCCCAAATTTCGGTGGATTTGTGGATAACAAAACTGACGATAAGCGAAGGACTATAGGACAACAGAAACAAAGAGTTCCAAGCCTGCCATTGCTGGAAGACTCTTTGGAGGACAGGGGAATAAAGCGTCGTCCGGACGCGGCCTTTGAAATTTGGAGTAAGACTCCCGTGGAAAAATCTTGCGTTGTAGCAAATAACGATCCTTCGCAGAATGTTATTACTCAGTTTCAAGGAGTTTCGTATTCTTAAAAGGAACCGCGTGAAACTGGACACGTCACGTGAGTCGTTCATCTCGTTCGTCTTATTATTACAGCAGCTGAGATCAAACCGCATTACACGACAAGGACAGACCGGCCATGGCCGACGCTTCGTTTTCGAAATCCACCTCTCACCTTCACCTACAAAGGTTATATATTTTCCCCGTTATGCGGAGACGGGTCGGGTAAGCCGAACTATCAGATAGAGTATACAATGAATAAGAATTTTCGTGTTACCAGACCGTACAATTTCTTACGTACAATGAAGTTTAAGAAGTCGCGCGGTCTGGCAACACAACCGTGGAATGCTATAACAGACTTTACCTCCTCGTGGTGCATTCTGGGTAACGCTAAAATTGTCTGTAAACATTTTTTCTATTTATATTTCCCATTATTTCTTTAAAAATTAGGATGATTTGAGTAATTACTGGTTTTGTTATAACTCATTCTAGATGCGAGGAATTCGTTATCATGGATAACGTGTGCGTTCGAATAATTGAATAACCAAAAGCCGGAAGATCGTATCTACCACAATGAAATTCAAGCCGGCAGCGTGTTTTCGCAATAAAAACATTCATTACTCTGACGGACTAAGCGTGAGATATGCAGGATATCTACGTTCCTGCTGGTACGCATCCACAGCAACTTTATTTCTGAAACAGCTTACCGAATTGTTGTCCACGTTGCGGGACGCGACTTTACGTGACGCGACGAGGAATACAATGTAATATGAGGAAAAATACAAATCGGAGAGAAAGATGGAAACGAGGTTTTTGAGAATTATATTGGCCGCTGAACGATACATAAATTACACCGGTTACAATACCGTAATCGATTCTTGAGGCGTGAGCTGGCCGACGCCGTCGGCAAAGTATCAACTCATTTGACATTCTATTGATTTCTGGGATTTCCGACCACTAACGATCATTAATTCCACGACTTGAGGATCGAGTACACGCAACGGGGACCGAAAGGATAAGCTAGGATTAACAAGAGCTTTCACGGTCGGCCGCGGCCCGCGTCGAGTTAAGCAGGTCATAAACCACTAATCGGTTAGCCGTCGCAAAGAGTCTGTCAGACAGATAGAGCGACGGAAAGAAGTATCTAAGGAAAATCACCACGTATAGAAACGATTCCCTCTGGTTCCATCGGGAACCTTGTTTTTTTTTTTCAACATCGCTTTTCCACCGCTATTTTTTTCGGACCTCTCAGCAGCTTTAGCGGTATTTTACATCTGGGCTTGAGCGTGAAACTAGATAGCGTGTATATTTAAATAATTGAATGACCAATAGCCGGAACGTCGTATCTACCACAATGAAATTCGAGCCGGCAGCGTGTTTTCGCAATAAAAACATTTATTACTCTGACGGACTAAGCGTGAGATATGCAGGATATCTACGTTCCTGCTGGTACGCATCCACAGCAACTCTATTTCTGAAACAGCTTACCGAATTGTTGTCCACGTTGCGGGACGCGACTTTACGTGACGCGACGAGGAATACAATGTAATATGAGGAAAAAAACAAATCGGAGAGAAAGATGGAAACGAGGTTTTTGAGAATTATATTGGCCGCTGAACGATACATAAATTACACCGGTTACAATACCGTAATCGATTCTTGAGGCGTGAGCTGGCCGACGCCGTCGGCAAAGTATCAACTCATTTGACATTCTATTGATTTCTGGGATTTCCGACCACTAACGATCATTAATTCCACGACTTGAGGATCGAGTACACGCAACGGGGACCGAAAGGATAAGCTAGGATTAACAAGAGCTTTCACGGTCGGCCGCGGCCCGCGTCGAGTTAAGCAGGTCATAAACCACTAATCGGTTAGCCGTCGCAAAGAGTCTGTCAGACAGATAGAGCGACGGAAAGAAGTATCTAAGGAAAATCACCACGTATAGAAACGATTGTCTCTGGTTCCATCGGGAACCTTGTTTTTTTTTTCAACATCGCTTTTCCACCGCTATTTTTTTCGGACCTCTCAGCAGCTTTAGCGGTATTTTACATCTGGGCTTGAGCGTGAAACTAGATAGCGTGTATATTCAAATGATTAAATGACCAAAAGCCGGAACGTCGTATCTACCACAATGAAATTCAAGCCGGCAGCGTGTTTTCGCAATAAAAACATTCATTACTCTGACGGACTAAGCGTGAGATATGCAGGATATCTACGTTCCTGCTGGTACGCATTCACAGCAACTCTATTTCTGAAACAACTTACCGAATTTTTGTCCACGTTGCGGGACGCGACTTTACGTGACGCGACGAGGAATACAATGAAATATGAGGAAAAATAGGAATCGGAGAGTATGAAGAAAACGAGGATGGCGCCGATTATACTTCCGCTGATTGATACATGCATTGCATCAGTTTCAATACCGTAATCCGATCTTAACCGTTTGAGTCCCAGGGGATATTGAAAAAAACACTGTCGAAGAATCCCGAACAGCGCGATCGCGCTTACCCGTAAACGATGCTGGGTTTTCTCGACATAAAACCTGAACAGCGCGATCGCGCTGCTTGGGACTCAAACGGTTAAGACGTGAACTGGCCGACGCCGTCGGCAAAGTATCAACTCATTTGACATTCTATTGATTTCTGGGATTTCTCACCACTAACGATCATTAGTTCCACGACTCGCGGATCGAGTATACGAGACGGGGACCGAGAGGATGAGAGCTAGGATTGACAAGAGCTTTCACGGTCGGCCGCGGCCGTCGTCGTGTTAAGCAGGTCATAAACCATCAATCGGTTAGCCGTCGCAGGGAGTCTGTCAAACAGTTAGAGCGAGGGACAGAGAGGAAAGATTCAGTCATAGATATTCGCGGATCACCTCGAAATATCATAGACTCCGAGATTCGATCGGTTCCAACATATGGTTTATAGTTTCATTAATAACAGTCGTGTCAACGGAATTGACAAATAATAATGCGACTGTTTTGATTTACCTGATGATTCTAATCACTGGCTTTTTTTTGTTTCAATTTCGTATTTTATTCAAATACACTTGAACAAAAAATTACAAGATATGAAAAAAATCGCGAATTCTTCGGTGTTTTTTAGAAGGCTCTAACTTAGCGAAAAATAGTCGTAGAGCTATCATGAACAGAGCTTATCAAAGCTTTATGTTTTTTGTTTTGAAATTCTGAGATTAAATATTTTTACCATTTGCTATTCCGGAGGAGTCATAAAAAGCGCGAGGTAAATTTTTTTAATTTAATTTTTCCTCTTCTTTCAAGAAGCCCACGAGCTTTAGGGATTTTTCGTGGGTATATCCGTCCGGATGTTCTCTTAGGTTGATTCTTCTCCTCTAATTCGAGTCGTCGATGCGATCCGTGCGGTGATTTGTTGTTGATTTACGAGCTGTCAAAGCAGAAAAGACCTTTTCCACTATGATGACTCATAACTCGGGTACTAATGATCTTACATAGAAACGAAATTCGGTTCTGGAGATTTCACGTTCTTTACTTTGAGATGATTTTTATTGGTTTCCGATGAAAAAATTTGTTTGCTTGCGAGAAACCTGATTTAAAAACACGTAAAAAATTGCATTTTTACGATTATTCACTTGACTTGGGATTACTTTGCAAAGAATCGGTAGACTAAGAAGAAATTCGGATTTTTTTCAACCTCAAAGTATCTTCAAGTAAGCCTCAAAAGCGCGAATCGCTGCATTCTTTTTCATTGTGATCCGAATGATTGAACTTGTCGCTTTCGCTAAAAGTCAATTGGAGAATCAATTTTTTTTATTCACTGTTCGAGAATGAAATTCCTTTTTCGTCAATAATCGGTATGTTACCGACGAAAAATGTTGATTATGGCAACAAAAAAAAATCGTTAAAAATTTTTATTTTTTATTTTTACGAAATTTGAATTGAATTTAAATTTGAAAGTGAATAGTCGTGGATATGCAGTTTTTCACGTCTTTTAAAATCATGTTTCTCGTAATTAAACAAATTTTTTATCGAAAAACAATCAAAACATCTCACTTGTCACTGATTTTTACTTCCTGAACGTTTTACTGCCGCACTCCTCTCAAGCATGAATTTCATGGCACATGGACGAATAATAATGGCTGCCAAAAACGCACCGGCACCGGAGAAGGCGCAGGGCTGTCGAGCGACAGAATTCGCCCAGACCCAACGTCAGTCGGTGGTTGGCTGGCTCAGTGCGTACCGCGCATAGTGCGCGCCTCGAGTTCAACCACTTCACGATCCTAGTTATTTTGTGTTGTTACGTTGAGTTCAAAACTCAACAATTGCGAACTAGACGTTTTATCATATTAATATCAAATATCTTTTCACTTTCTCTTGAATCCGTTGTCTCCAAAACTTGCATTACAAGCGAGCTATTACGATCAACGTGTTTGCAATATTGCTTTACGACCGATGGACGAATAAATGGGATAACACCATGCTGGATCCTTGGCGCATGATGCTTGATAAACTTTTTTATTGAAAAATAATCATAAGCCACGATTGTACTACTTCCACCGTAATGAAATTCCGCTTTGAAAAATAATTTTTTCTCAATGTCCGTACCTCGAAAAGTAAAAGTCACGAAAAACTCGGAAAAACAAGAAGGCATGTATTTTTTATTATCAGTCCAATGTAAAATGGATTTCCTGAAATGTAGCCTGGCCGTTCAATGTAGAATAAATAGGGAAAAGTACGATTTAAATATGATGTTACAAATTCGATTCAACCGCATTTCTACGTCGAGCCCGGCAGCGCTGAACGCCGCGGAACTCAAAGGCATGCTTGAGCCGAGGGGGCGGAGTCATAGATGGCCCGGGCATCCTTGCCGGCGCTCCGGCGGCTCGGCCTAACCCACTAGCCCTACGGGTCGTCCAATCACGTAGTTAACCCTGCGGTCCCACTACGCTACGGGTATCGCCGTGGGGGTAAGGGTATAAAAACCTCGAGGCCAGACCGAAGAGCTTCACTTTCTCAGAGTGACTCCGACGAAAAGGGTCTTCAAGTACAACTGATACACTAATTTTGACGGGTTACTATATTTTGTGTTACGAAAGAAGTTTTAGTTTTATCACGATAGAAAGTTCAATCGTCTTTGGGTTTTAATTTCCTTGGCAAACATGGTTCTACCCAAGGTACGAAGTAACTTCAGTCGTAAGAAGAGCGCCAGACTTTCGGCGGCAAAATGCAAGAAGATGAAGATGCTGTTTGGTGATGGTAAGTATATCCCCGTTGATAATCAGTCACTTCAACAAAAAATATAATTAAAAAGACTAAATCTTCGATTTTAAGTAATAATTTCGAATTTATATAATTTTTTCTAGACTGGGACAATGACTCGCATAAAAACAAGCACCCTAGTTCTGGTGGATATGTGGAAAATTGTACCAACATTTCGGCGGCAAAATGCAAGAAGATGAAGATGCTGTTTGGTGATGGTGAGTATATTTTCGTTGATAATCAATCACTTCAACAAAAAATATAGCTTATCATACTTACATCAACAATTCATATCACAGTTTCTCGTTATGAAATGACTGATAGTTCGATATTAAGTAATAATTTTGAATTTATATCATTTTCCAGACTGGGACAATAACTCTTATGGGAACAAACGCCCTAGTTCCGGTGGATTTATGGATAATTCCATTAAAATTTCGGCGGCAAAATGCAAGAAGATGAAGATGCTGTTTGGCGATGGTGAGTATATTTCCGTTGATAATCAGTCACTTCAACAAAAAGTATAGCTTTCCATAAATACATTAAGAATCCACATCACAGGTTCTCGCGATGAAATGACTGATTTTTCGATATTGAGTAATAACTTTAAAATTATATCATTTTTCAGATTGGGACGATAACTCGCATGGCAACAAACGCCCTCGTTCCGGTGTATTTGTTGAAAACTGTACCAAAATTTCAGCGGCAAAATGCAAGAAGATGAAAATGCTGTTTGGTGATGGTGAGTATAATTCCGTTGATAATCAGTCACTTCAACAAAAAATATAGCTTTTCATATTTACATCGACAATTCATATCACAGTTTCTCGTTATGAAATTACCGATACTTCGATATTAAGTAATAATTTCGAATCTATTTCATTTTTCAGACTGGGACGACAACTCGCATGGAAACAAACGCCCAAATTTCGGTGGATTTGTGGATAACAAAACTGACGATAAGCGAAGGACTATAGGACAACAGAAACAAAGAGTTCCAAGCCTGCCATTGCTGGAAGACTCTTTGGAGGACAGGGGAATAAAGCGTCGTCCGGACGCGGCCTTTGAAATTTGGAGTAAGACTCCCGTGGAAAAATCTTGCGTTGTAGCAAATAACGATCCTTCGCAGAATGTTATTACTCAGTTTCAAGGAGTTTCGTATTCTTAAAAGGAACCGCGTGAAACTGGACACGTCACGTGAGTCGTTCATCTCGTTCGTCTTATTATTACAGCAGCTGAGATCAAACCGCATTACACGACAAGGACAGACCGGCCATGGCCGACGCTTCGTTTTCGAAATCCACCTCTCACCTTCACCTACAAAGGTTATATATTTTCCCCGTTATGCGGAGACGGGTCGGGTAAGCCGAACTATCAGATAGAGTATACAATGAATAAGAATTTTCGTGTTACCAGACCGTACAATTTCTTACGTACAATGAAGTTTAAGAAGTCGCGCGGTCTGGCAACACAACCGTGGAATGCTATAACAGACTTTACCTCCTCGTGGTGCATTCTGGGTAACGCTAAAATTGTCTGTAAACATTTTTTCTATTTATATTTCCCATTATTTCTTTAAAAATTAGGATGATTTGAGTAATTACTGGTTTTGTTATAACTCATTCTAGATGCGAGGAATTCGTTATCATGGATAACGTGTGCGTTCGAATAATTGAATAACCAAAAGCCGGAAGATCGTATCTACCACAATGAAATTCAAGCCGGCAGCGTGTTTTCGCAATAAAAACATTCATTACTCTGACGGACTAAGCGTGAGATATGCAGGATATCTACGTTCCTGCTGGTACGCATCCACAGCAACTTTATTTCTGAAACAGCTTACCGAATTGTTGTCCACGTTGCGGGACGCGACTTTACGTGACGCGACGAGGAATACAATGTAATATGAGGAAAAATACAAATCGGAGAGAAAGATGGAAACGAGGTTTTTGAGAATTATATTGGCCGCTGAACGATACATAAATTACACCGGTTACAATACCGTAATCGATTCTTGAGGCGTGAGCTGGCCGACGCCGTCGGCAAAGTATCAACTCATTTGACATTCTATTGATTTCTGGGATTTCCGACCACTAACGATCATTAATTCCACGACTTGAGGATCGAGTACACGCAACGGGGACCGAAAGGATAAGCTAGGATTAACAAGAGCTTTCACGGTCGGCCGCGGCCCGCGTCGAGTTAAGCAGGTCATAAACCACTAATCGGTTAGCCGTCGCAAAGAGTCTGTCAGACAGATAGAGCGACGGAAAGAAGTATCTAAGGAAAATCACCACGTATAGAAACGATTCCCTCTGGTTCCATCGGGAACCTTGTTTTTTTTTTTCAACATCGCTTTTCCACCGCTATTTTTTTCGGACCTCTCAGCAGCTTTAGCGGTATTTTACATCTGGGCTTGAGCGTGAAACTAGATAGCGTGTATATTTAAATAATTGAATGACCAATAGCCGGAACGTCGTATCTACCACAATGAAATTCAAGCCGGCAGCGTGTTTTCGCAATAAAAACATTCATTACTCTGACGGACTAAGCGTGAGATATGCAGGATATCTACGTTCCTGCTGGTACGCATTCACAGCAACTCTATTTCTGAAACAACTTACCGAATTTTTGTCCACGTTGCGGGACGCGACTTTACGTGACGCGACGAGGAATACAATGAAATATGAGGAAAAATAGGAATCGGAGAGTATGAAGAAAACGAGGATGGCGCCGATTATACTTCCGCTGATTGATACATGCATTGCATCAGTTTCAATACCGTAATCCGATCTTAACCGTTTGAGTCCCAGGGGATATTGAAAAAAACACTGTCGAAGAATCCCGAACAGCGCGATCGCGCTTACCCGTAAACGATGCTGGGTTTTCTCGACATAAAACCTGAACAACGCGATCGCGCTGCTTGGGACTCAAACGGTTAAGACGTGAACTGGCCGACGCCGTCGGCAAAGTATCAACTCATTTGACATTCTATTGATTTCTGGGATTTCTCACCACTAACGATCATTAGTTCCACGACTCGCGGATCGAGTATACGAGACGGGGACCGAGAGGATGAGAGCTAGGATTGACAAGAGCTTTCACGGTCGGCCGCGGCCGTCGTCGTGTTAAGCAGGTCATAAACCATCAATCGGTTAGCCGTCGCAGGGAGTCTGTCAAACAGTTAGAGCGAGGGACAGAGAGGAAAGATTCAGTCATAGATATTCGCGGATCACCTCGAAATATCATAGACTCCGAGATTCGATCGGTTCCAACATATGGTTTATAGTTTCATTAATAACGGTCGTGTCAACGGAATTGACAAATAATAATGCGACTGTTTTGATTTATCTGATGATTCTAATCACTGGCTTTTTTTTGTTTCAATTTCGTATTTTATTCAAATACACTTGAACAAAAAATTACAAGATATGAAAAAAATCGCGAATTCTTCGGTGTTTTTTAGAAGGCTCTAACTTAGCGAAAAATAGTCGTAGAGCTATCATGAACAGAGCTTATCAAAGCTTTATGTTTTTTGTTTTGAAATTCTGAGATTAAATATTTTCACCATTTGCTATTCCGGAGGAGTCATAAAAAGCGCGAGGTAAATTTTTTTAATTTAATTTTTCCTCTTCTTTCAAGAAGCCCACGAGCTTTAGGGATTTTTCGTGGGTATATCCGTCCGGATGTTCTCTTAGGTTGATTCTTCTCCTCTAATTCGAGTCGTCGATGCGATCCGTGCGGTGATTTGTTGTTGATTTACGAGCTGTCAAAGCAGAAAAGACCTTTTCCACTATGATGACTCATAACTCGGGTACTAATGATCTTACATAGAAACGAAATTCGGTTCTGGAGATTTCACGTTCTTTACTTTGAGATGATTTTTATTGGTTTCCGATGAAAAAATTTGTTTGCTTGCGAGAAACCTGATTTAAAAACACGTAAAAAATTGCATTTTTACGATTATTCACTTGACTTGGGATTACTTTGCAAAGAATCGGTAGACTAAGAAGAAATTCGGATTTTTTTCAACCTCAAAGTATCTTCAAGTAAGCCTCAAAAGCGCGAATCGCTGCATTCTTTTTCATTGTGATCCGAATGATTGAACTTGTCGCTTTCGCTAAAAGTCAATTGGAGAATCAATTTTTTTTATTCACTGTTCGAGAATGAAATTCCTTTTTCGTCAATAATCGGTATGTTACCGACGAAAAATGTTGATTATGGCAACAAAAAAAAATCGTTAAAAATTTTTATTTTTTATTTTTACGAAATTTGAATTGAATTTAAATTTGAAAGTGAATAGTCGTGGATATGCAGTTTTTCACGTCTTTTAAAATCATGTTTCTCGTAATTAAACAAATTTTTTATCGAAAAACAATCAAAACATCTCACTTGTCACTGATTTTTACTTCCTGAACGTTTTACTGCCGCACTCCTCTCAAGCATGAATTTCATGGCACATGGACGAATAATAATGGCTGCCAAAAACGCACCGGCACCGGAGAAGGCGCAGGGCTGTCGAGCGACAGAATTCGCCCAGGCCCAACGTCAGTCGGTGGTTGGCTGGCTCAGTGCGTACCGCGCATAGTGCGCGCCTCGAGTTCAACCACTTCACGATCCTAGTTATTTTGTGTTGTTACGTTGAGTTCAAAACTCAACAATTGCGAACTAGACGTTTTATCATATTAATATCAAATATCTTTTCACTTTCTCTTGAATCCGTTGTCTCCAAAACTTGCATTACAAGCGAGCTATTACGATCAACGTGTTTGCAATATTGCTTTACGACCGATGGACGAATAAATGGGATAACACCATGCTGGATCCTTGGCGCATGATGCTTGATAAACTTTTTTATTGAAAAATAATCATAAGCCACGATTGTACTACTTCCACCGTAATGAAATTCCGCTTTGAAAAATAATTTTTTCTCAATGTCCGTACCTCGAAAAGTAAAAGTCACGAAAAACTCGGAAAAACAAGAAGGCATGTATTTTTTATTATCAGTCCAATGTAAAATGGATTTCCTGAAATGTAGCCTGGCCGTTCAATGTAGAATAAATAGGGAAGAGTACGATTTAAATATGATGTTACAAATTCGATTCAACCGCATTTCTACGTCGAGCCCGGCAGCGCTGAACGCCGCGGAACTCAAAGGCATGCTTGAGCCGAGGGGGCGGAGTCATAGATGGCCCGGGCATCCTTGCCGGCGCTCCGGCGGCTCGGCCTAACCCACTAGCCCTACGGGTCGTCCAATCACGTAGTTAACCCTGCGGTCCCACTACGCTACGGGTATCGCCGTGGGGGTAAGGGTATAAAAACCTCGAGGCCAGACCGAAGAGCTTCACTTTCTCAGAGTGACTCCGACGGAAAGGGTCTTCAAGTACAACTGATACACTAATTTTGACGGGTTACTATATTTTGTGTTACGAAAGAAGTTTTAGTTTTATCACGATAGAAAGTTCAATCGTCTTTGGGTTTTAATTTCCTTGGCAAACATGGTTCTACCCAAGGTACGAAGTAACTTCAGTCGTAAGAAGAGCGCCAGACTTTCGGCGGCAAAATGCAAGAAGATGAAGATGCTGTTTGGTGATGGTAAGTATATCCCCGTTGATAATCAGTCACTTCAACAAAAAATATAATTAAAAAGACTAAATCTTCGATTTTAAGTAATAATTTCGAATTTATATAATTTTTTCTAGACTGGGACAATGACTCGCATAAAAACAAGCACCCTAGTTCTGGTGGATATGTGGAAAATTGTACCAACATTTCGGCGGCAAAATGCAAGAAGATGAAGATGCTGTTTGGTGATGGTGAGTATATTTTCGTTGATAATCAATCACTTCAACAAAAAATATAGCTTATCATACTTACATCAACAATTCATATCACAGTTTCTCGTTATGAAATGACTGATAGTTCGATATTAAGTAATAATTTTGAATTTATATCATTTTCCAGACTGGGACAATAACTCTTATGGGAACAAACGCCCTAGTTCCGGTGGATTTATGGATAATTCCATTAAAATTTCGGCGGCAAAATGCAAGAAGATGAAGATGCTGTTTGGCGATGGTGAGTATATTTCCGTTGATAATCAGTCACTTCAACAAAAAGTATAGCTTTCCATAAATACATTAAGAATCCACATCACAGGTTCTCGCGATGAAATGACTGATTTTTCGATATTGAGTAATAACTTTAAAATTATATCATTTTTCAGATTGGGACGATAACTCGCATGGCAACAAACGCCCTCGTTCCGGTGGATTTGTTGAAAACTGTACCAAAATTTCAGCGGCAAAATGCAAGAAGATGAAAATGCTGTTTGGTGATGGTGAGTATAATTCCGTTGATAATCAGTCACTTCAACAAAAAATATAGCTTTTCATATTTACATCGACAATTCATATCACAGTTTCTCGTTATGAAATTACCGATACTTCGATATTAAGTAATAATTTCGAATCTATTTCATTTTTCAGACTGGGACGACAACTCGCATGGAAACAAACGCCCAAATTTCGGTGGATTTGTGGATAACAAAACTGACGATAAGCGAAGGACTATAGGACAACAGAAACAAAGAGTTCCAAGCCTGCCATTGCTGGAAGACTCTTTGGAGGACAGGGGAATAAAGCGTCGTCCGGACGCGGCCTTTGAAATTTGGAGTAAGACTCCCGTGGAAAAATCTTGCGTTGTAGCAAATAACGATCCTTCGCAGAATGTTATTACTCAGTTTCAAGGAGTTTCGTATTCTTAAAAGGAACCGCGTGAAACTGGACACGTCACGTGAGTCGTTCATCTCGTTCGTCTTATTATTACAGCAGCTGAGATCAAACCGCATTACACGACAAGGACAGACCGGCCATGGCCGACGCTTCGTTTTCGAAATCCACCTCTCACCTTCACCTACAAAGGTTATATATTTTCCCCGTTATGCGGAGACGGGTCGGGTAAGCCGAACTATCAGATAGAGTATACAATGAATAAGAATTTTCGTGTTACCAGACCGTACAATTTCTTACGTACAATGAAGTTTAAGAAGTCGCGCGGTCTGGCAACACAACCGTGGAATGCTATAACAGACTTTACCTCCTCGTGGTGCATTCTGGGTAACGCTAAAATTGTCTGTAAACATTTTTTCTATGTATATTTCCCATTATTTCTTTAAAAATTAGGATGATTTGAGTAATTACTGGTTTTGTTATAACTCATTCTAGATGCGAGGAATTCGTTATCATGGATAACGTGTGCGTTCGAATAATTGAATAACCAAAAGCCGGAAGATCGTATCTACCACAATGAAATTCAAGCCGGCAGCGTGTTTTCGCAATAAAAACATTCATTACTCTGACGGACTAAGCGTGAGATATGCAGGATATCTACGTTCCTGCTGGTACGCATCCACAGCAACTCTATTTCTGAAACAGCTTACCGAATTGTTGTCCACGTTGCGGGACGCGACTTTACGTGACGCGACGAGGAATACAATGTAATATGAGGAAAAATACAAATCGGAGAGAAAGATGGAAACGAGGTTTTTGAGAATTATATTGGCCGCTGAACGATACATAAATTACACCGGTTACAATACCGTAATCGATTCTTGAGGCGTGAGCTGGCCGACGCCGTCGGCAAAGTATCAACTCATTTGACATTCTATTGATTTCTGGGATTTCCGACCACTAACGATCATTAATTCCACGACTTGAGGATCGAGTACACGCAACGGGGACCGAAAGGATAAGCTAGGATTAACAAGAGCTTTCACGGTCGGCCGCGGCCCGCGTCGAGTTAAGCAGGTCATAAACCACTAATCGGTTAGCCGTCGCAAAGAGTCTGTCAGACAGATAGAGCGACGGAAAGAAGTATCTAAGGAAAATCACCACGTATAGAAACGATTCCCTCTGGTTCCATCGGGAACCTTGTTTTTTTTTTTCAACATCGCTTTTCCACCGCTATTTTTTTCGGACCTCTCAGCAGCTTTAGCGGTATTTTACATCTGGGCTTGAGCGTGAAACTAGATAGCGTGTATATTTAAATAATTGAATGACCAATAGCCGGAACGTCGTATCTACCACAATGAAATTCAAGCCGGCAGCGTGTTTTCGCAATAAAAACATTCATTACTCTGACGGACTAAGCGTGAGATATGCAGGATATCTACGTTCCTGCTGGTACGCATTCACAGCAACTCTATTTCTGAAACAACTTACCGAATTTTTGTCCACGTTGCGGGACGCGACTTTACGTGACGCGACGAGGAATACAATGAAATATGAGGAAAAATAGGAATCGGAGAGTATGAAGAAAACGAGGATGGCGCCGATTATACTTCCGCTGATTGATACATGCATTGCATCAGTTTCAATACCGTAATCCGATCTTAACCGTTTGAGTCCCAGGGGATATTGAAAAAAACACTGTCGAAGAATCCCGAACAGCGCGATCGCGCTTACCCGTAAACGATGCTGGGTTTTCTCGACATAAAACCTGAACAACGCGATCGCGCTGCTTGGGACTCAAACGGTTAAGACGTGAACTGGCCGACGCCGTCGGCAAAGTATCAACTCATTTGACATTCTAGTGATTTCTGGGATTTCTCACCACTAACGATCATTAGTTCCACGACTCGCGGATCGAGTATACGAGACGGGGACCGAGAGGATGAGAGCTAGGATTGACAAGAGCTTTCACGGTCGGCCGCGGCCGTCGTCGTGTTAAGCAGGTCATAAACCATCAATCGGTTAGCCGTCGCAGGGAGTCTGTCAAACAGTTAGAGCGAGGGACAGAGAGGAATGATTCAGTCATAGATATTCGCGGATCACCTCGAAATATCATAGACTCCGAGATTCGATCGGTTCCAACATATGGTTTATAGTTTCATTAATAACGGTCGTGTCAACGGAATTGACAAATAATAATGCGACTGTTTTGATTTACCTGATGATTCTAATCACTGGCTTTTTTTTGTTTCAATTTCGTATTTTATTCAAATACACTTGAACAAAAAATTACAAGATATGAAAAAAATCGCGAATTCTTCGGTGTTTTTTAGAAGGCTCTAACTTAGCGAAAAATAGTCGTAGAGCTATCATGAACAGAGCTTATCAAAGCTTTATGTTTTTTGTTTTGAAATTCTGAGATTAAATATTTTCACCATTTGCTATTCCGGAGGAGTCATAAAAAGCGCGAGGTAAATTTTTTTAATTTAATTTTTCCTCTTCTTTCAAGAAGCCCACGAGCTTTAGGGATTTTTCGTGGGTATATCCGTCCGGATGTTCTCTTAGGTTGATTCTTCTCCTCTAATTCGAGTCGTCGATGCGATCCGTGCGGTGATTTGTTGTTGATTTACGAGCTGTCAAAGCAGAAAAGACCCTTTCCACTACGATGACTCATAACTCGGGTACTAATGATCTTACATAGAAACGAAATTCGGTTCTGGAGATTTCACGTTCTTTACTTTGAGATGATTTTTATTGGTTTCCGATGAAAAAATTTGTTTGCTTGCGAGAAACCTGATTTAAAAACACGTAAAAAATTGCATTTTTACGATTATTCACTTGACTTGGGATTACTTTGCAAAGAATCGGTAGACTAAGAAGAAATTCGGATTTTTTTCAACCTCAAAGTATCTTCAAGTAAGCCTCAAAAGCGCGAATCGCTGCATTCTTTTTCATTGTGATCCGAATGATTGAACTTGTCGCTTTCGCTAAAAGTCAATTGGAGAATCAATTTTTTTTATTCACTGTTCGAGAATGAAATTCCTTTTTCGTCAATAATCGGTATGTTACCGACGAAAAATGTTGATTATGGCAACAAAAAAAAATCGTTAAAAATTTTTATTTTTTATTTTTACGAAATTTGAATTGAATTTAAATTTGAAAGTGAATAGTCGTGGATATGCAGTTTTTCACGTCTTTTAAAATCATGTTTCTCGTAATTAAACAAATTTTTTATCGAAAAACAATCAAAACATCTCACTTGTCACTGATTTTTACTTCCTGAACGTTTTACTGCCGCACTCCTCTCAAGCATGAATTTCATGGCACATGGACGAATAATAATGGCTGCCAAAAACGCACCGGCACCGGAGAAGGCGCAGGGCTGTCGAGCGACAGAATTCGCCCAGGCCCAACGTCAGTCGGTGGTTGGCTGGCTCAGTGCGTACCGCGCATAGTGCGCGCCTCGAGTTCAACCACTTCACGATCCTAGTTATTTTGTGTTGTTACGTTGAGTTCAAAACTCAACAATTGCGAACTAGACGTTTTATCATATTAATATCAAATATCTTTTCACTTTCTCTTGAATCCGTTGTCTCCAAAACTTGCATTACAAGCGAGCTATTACGATCAACGTGTTTGCAATATTGCTTTACGACCGATGGACGAATAAATGGGATAACACCATGCTGGATCCTTGGCGCATGATGCTTGATAAACTTTTTTATTGAAAAATAATCATAAGCCACGATTGTACTACTTCCACCGTAATGAAATTCCGCTTTGAAAAATAATTTTTTCTCAATGTCCGTACCTCGAAAAGTAAAAGTCACGAAAAACTCGGAAAAACAAGAAGGCATGTATTTTTTATTATCAGTCCAATGTAAAATGGATTTCCTGAAATGTAGCCTGGCCGTTCAATGTAGAATAAATAGGGAAGAGTACGATTTAAATATGATGTTACAAATTCGATTCAACCGCATTTCTACGTCGAGCCCGGCAGCGCTGAACGCCGCGGAACTCAAAGGCATGCTTGAGCCGAGGGGGCGGAGTCATAGATGGCCCGGGCATCCTTGCCGGCGCTCCGGCGGCTCGGCCTAACCCACTAGCCCTACGGGTCGTCCAATCACGTAGTTAACCCTGCGGTCCCACTACGCTACGGGTATCGCCGTGGGGGTAAGGGTATAAAAACCTTGAGGCCAGACCGAAGAGCTTCACTTTCTCAGAGTGACTCCGACGGAAAGGGTCTTCAAGTACAACTGATACACTAATTTTGACGGGTTACTATATTTTGTGTCACGAAAGAAGTTTTAGTTTTATCACGATAGAAAGTTCAATCGTCTTTGGGTTTTAATTTCCTTGGCAAACATGGTTCTACCCAAGGTACGAAGTAACTTCAGTCGTAAGAAGAGCGCCAGACTTTCGGCGGCAAAATGCAAGAAGATGAAGATGCTGTTTGGTGATGGTAAGTATATCCCCGTTGATAATCAGTCACTTCAACAAAAAATATAATTAAAAAGACTAAATCTTCGATTTTAAGTAATAATTTCGAATTTATATAATTTTTTCTAGACTGGGACAATGACTCGCATAGAAACAAGCACCCTAGTTCTGGTGGATATGTGGAAAATTGTACCAACATTTCGGCGGCAAAATGCAAGAAGATGAAGATGCTGTTTGGTGATGGTGAGTATATTTTCGTTGATAATCAATCACTTCAACAAAAAATATAGCTTATCATACTTACATCAACAATTCATATCACAGTTTCTCGTTATGAAATGACTGATAGTTCGATATTAAGTAATAATTTTGAATTTATATCATTTTCCAGACTGGGACAATAACTCTTATGGGAACAAACGCCCTAGTTCCGGTGGATTTATGGATAATTCCATTAAAATTTCGGCGGCAAAATGCAAGAAGATGAAGATGCTGTTTGGCGATGGTGAGTATATTTCCGTTGATAATCAGTCACTTCAACAAAAAGTATAGCTTTCCATAAATACATTAAGAATCCACATCACAGGTTCTCGCGATGAAATGACTGATTTTTCGATATTGAGTAATAACTTTAAAATTATATCATTTTTCAGATTGGGACGATAACTCGCATGGCAACAAACGCCCTCGTTCCGGTGGATTTGTTGAAAACTGTACCAAAATTTCAGCGGCAAAATGCAAGAAGATGAAAATGCTGTTTGGTGATGGTGAGTATAATTCCGTTGATAATCAGTCACTTCAACAAAAAATATAGCTTTTCATATTTACATCGACAATTCATATCACAGTTTCTCGTTATGAAATTACCGATACTTCGATATTAAGTAATAATTTCGAATCTATTTCATTTTTCAGACTGGGACGACAACTCGCATGGAAACAAACGCCCAAATTTCGGTGGATTTGTGGATAACAAAACTGACGATAAGCGAAGGACTATAGGACAACAGAAACAAAGAGTTCCAAGCCTGCCATTGCTGGAAGACTCTTTGGAGGACAGGGGAATAAAGCGTCGTCCGGACGCGGCCTTTGAAATTTGGAGTAAGACTCCCGTGGAAAAATCTTGCGTTGTAGCAAATAACGATCCTTCGCAGAATGTTATTACTCAGTTTCAAGGAGTTTCGTATTCTTAAAAGGAACCGCGTGAAACTGGACACGTCACGTGAGTCGTTCATCTCGTTCGTCTTATTATTACAGCAGCTGAGATCAAACCGCATTACACGACAAGGACAGACCGGCCATGGCCGACGCTTCGTTTTCGAAATCCACCTCTCACCTTCACCTACAAAGGTTATATATTTTCCCCGTTATGCGGAGACGGGTCGGGTAAGCCGAACTATCGGATAGAGTATACAATGAATAAGAATTTTCGTGTTACCAGACCGTACAATTTCTTACGTACAATGAAGTTTAAGAAGTCGCGCGGTCTGGCAACACAACCGTGGAATGCTATAACAGACTTTACCTCCTCGTGGTGCATTCTGGGTAACGCTAAAATTGTCTGTAAACATTTTTTCTATTTATATTTCCCATTATTTCTTTAAAAATTAGGATGATTTGAGTAATTACTGGTTTTGTTATAACTCATTCTAGATGCGAGGAATTCGTTATCATGGATAACGTGTGCGTTCGAATAATTGAATAACCAATAGCCGGAACGTCGTATCTACCACAATGAAATTCGAGCCGGTAGCGTGTTTTCGCAATAAAAACATTTATTACTCTGACGGACTAAGCGTGAGATATGCAGGATGTCTACGTTCCTGCTGGTACGCATCCACAGCAACTCTATTTCTGAAACAACTTACCGAATTTTTGTCCACGTTGCGGGACGCGACTTTACGTGACGCGACGAGGAATACAATGTAATAGGAGGAAAAATACAAATCGGAGAGAAAGATGGAAACGAGGTTTTTGAGAATTATATTGGCCGCTGAACGATACATAAATTACACCGGTTACAATACCGTAATCGATTCTTGAGGCGTGAGCTGGCCGACGCCGTCGGCAAAGTATCAACTCATTTGACATTCTATTGATTTCTGGGATTTCCGACCACTAACGATCATTAATTCCACGACTTGAGGATCGAGTACACGCAACGGGGACCGAAAGGATAAGCTAGGATTAACAAGAGCTTTCACGGTCGGCCGCGGCCCGCGTCGAGTTAAGCAGGTCATAAACCACTAATCGGTTAGCCGTCGCAAAGAGTCTGTCAGACAGATAGAGCGACGGAAAGAATTATCTAAGGAAAATCACCACGTATAGAAACGATTGTCTCTGGTTCCATCGGGAACATTGTTTCTTTTTTCAACATCGCTTTTCCACCGCTATTTTTTTCGGACCTCTCAGCAGCTTTGGCGGTATTTTACATCTGGGCTTGAGCGTGAAACTAGATAGCGTGTACATTCAAATGATTAAATGACCAAAAGCCGGAACGTCGTATCTACCACAATGAAATTCAAGCCGGCAGCGTGTTTTCGCAATAAAAACATTCATTACTCTGACGGACTAAGCGTGAGATATGCAGGATATCTACGTTCCTGCTGGTACGCATCCACAGCAACTCGATTTCTGAAACAGCTTACCGAATTGTTGTCCACGTTGCGGGACGCGACTTTACGTGACGCGACGAGGAATACAATGTAATATGAGGAAAAATACAAATCGGAGAGAAAGATGGAAACGAGGTTTTTGAGAATTATATTGGCCGCCGAACGATACATAAATTACACCGGTTACAATACCGTAATCGATTCTTGAGGCGTGAGCTGGCCGACGCCGTCGGCAAAGTATCAACTCATTTGACATTCTATTGATTTCTGGGATTTCCGACCACTAACGATCATTAATTCCACGACTTGAGGATCGAGTACACGCAACGGGGACCGAAAGGATAAGCTAGGATTAACAAGAGCTTTCACGGTCGGCCGCGGCCCGCGTCGAGTTAAGCAGGTCATAAACCACTAATCGGTTAGCCGTCGCAAAGAGTCTGTCAGACAGATAGAGCGACGGAAAGAAGTATCTAAGGAAAATCACCACGTATAGAAACGATTGTCTCTGGTTCCATCGGGAACCTTGTTTTTTTTTTCAACATCGCTTTTCCACCGCTATTTTTTTCGGACCTCTCAGCAGCTTTAGCGGTATTTTACATCTGGGCTTGAGCGTGAAACTAGATAGCGTGTATATTCAAATGATTAAATGACCAAAAGCCGGAACGTCGTATCTACCACAATGAAATTCAAGCCGGCAGCGTGTTTTCGCAATAAAAACATTCATTACTCTGACGGACTAAGCGTGAGATATGCAGGATATCTACGTTCCTGCTGGTACGCATTCACAGCAACTCTATTTCTGAAACAACTTACCGAATTTTTGTCCACGTTGCGGGACGCGACTTTACGTGACGCGACGAGGAATACAATGAAATATGAGGAAAAATAGGAATCGGAGAGTATGAAGAAAACGAGGATGGCGCCGATTATACTTCCGCTGATTGATACATGCATTGCATCAGTTTCAATACCGTAATCCGATCTTAACCGTTTGAGTCCCAGGGGATATTGAAAAAAACACTGTCGAAGAATCCCGAACAGCTCGATCGCGCTTACCCGTAAACGATGCTGGGTTTTCTCGACATAAAACCTGAACAGCGCGATCGCGCTGCTTGGGACTCAAACGGTTAAGACGTGAACTGGCCGACGCCGTCGGCAAAGTATCAACTCATTTGACATTCTATTGATTTCTGGGATTTCTCACCACTAACGATCATTAGTTCCACCACTCGCGGATCGAGTATACGAGACGGGGACCGAGAGGATGAGAGCTAGGATTGACAAGAGCTTTCACGGTCGGCCGCGGCCGTCGTCGTGTTAAGCAGGTCATAAACCATCAATCGGTTAGCCGTCGCAGGGAGTCTGTCAAACAGTTAGAGCGAGGGACAGAGAGGAAAGATTCAGTCATAGATATTCGCGGATCACCTCGAAATATCATAGACTCCGAGATTCGATCGGTTCCAACATATGGTTTATAGTTTCATTAATAACGGTCGTGTCAACGGAATTGACAAATAATAATGCGACTGTTTTGATTTACCTGATGATTCTAATCACTGGCTTTTTTTTGTTTCAATTTCGTATTTTATTCAAATACACTTGAACAAAAAATTACAAGATATGAAAAAAATCGCGAATTCTTCGGTGTTTTTTAGAAGGCTCTAACTTAGCGAAAAATAGTCGTAGAGCTATCATAAACAGAGCTTATCAAAGCTTTATGTTTTTTGTTTTGAAATTCTGAGATTAAATATTTTCACCATTTGCTATTCCGGAGGAGTCATAAAAAGCGCGAGGTAAATTTTTTTAATTTAATTTTTCCTCTTCTTTCAAGAAGCCCACGAGCTTTAGGGATTTTTCGTGGGTATATCCGTCCGGATGTTCTCTTAGGTTGATTCTTCTCCTCCAATTCGAGTCGTCGATGCGATCCGTGCGGTGATTTGTTGTTGATTTACGAGCTGTCAAAGCAGAAAAGACCTTTTCCACTATGATGACTCATAACTCGGGTACTAATGATCTTACATAGAAACGAAATTCGGTTCTGGAGATTTCACGTTCTTTACTTTGAGATGATTTTTATTGGTTTCCGATGAAAAAATTTGTTTGCTTGCGAGAAACCTGATTTAAAAACACGTGAAAAATTGCATTTTTACGATTATTCACTTGACTTGGGATTACTTTGCAAAGAATCCGTAGACTAAGAAGAAATTCGGATTTTTTTCAACCTCAAAGTATCTTCAAGTAAGCCTCAAAAGCGCGAATCGCTGCATTCTTTTTCATTGTGATCCGAATGATTGAACTCGTCGCTTTCGCTAAAAGTCAATTGGAGAATCAATTTTTTTTATTCACTGTTCGAGAATGAAATTCCTTTTTCGTCAATAATCGGTATGTTACCGACGAAAAATGTTGATTATGGCAACAAAAAAAAATCGTTAAAAAATTTTATTTTTTATTTTTACGAAATTTGAATTGAATTTAAATTTGAAAGTGAATAGTCGTGGATATGCAGTTTTTCACGTCTTTTAAAATCATGTTTCTCGTAATTAAACAAATTTTTTATCGAAAAACAATCAAAACATCTCACTTGTCACTGATTTTTACTTCCTGAACGTTTTACTGCCGCACTCCTCTCAAGCATGAATTTCATGGCACATGGACGAATAATAATGGCTGTCAAAAACGCACCGGCACCGGAGAAGGCGCAGGGCTGTCGAGCGACAGAATTCGCCCAGACCCAACGTCAGTCGGTGGTTGGCTGGCTCAGTGCATACCGCGCATAGTGCGCGCCTCGAGTTCAACCACTTCACGATCCTAGTTATTTTGTGTTGTTACGTTGAGTTCAAAACTCAACAATTGCGAACTAGACGTTTTATCATATTAATATCAAATATCTTTTCACTTTCTCTTGAATCCGTTGTCTCCAAAACTTGCATTACAAGCGAGCTATTACGATCAACGTGTTTGCAATATTGCTTTACGACCGATGGACGAATAAATGGGATAACACCATGCTGGATCCTTGGCGCTTGATGCTTGATAAACTTTTTTATTGAAAAATGAAATATTGAATACATCAAACATTCCGGACAAGTCCAGTCTTTAAAATGGTGTTTATTTATATTTGTTTGCTTTTTCGGTTGCGAATTAGACATTATATTAATTTGATAAAAAATATCTTTTCACCTTCTAAGGTGATTTCCAAGGGAAATTTTTTACCTTGTGTTGAGGATTATGCTGTGAAGGAGATCGGAACGATCTTGAAGAAAAAGCATTCGGACACAGTAATACGAGTAATAAAAGATACGTCTTTATTAGCGCAGGTATTACCGTCAACTGACGAGATCGTACCGGTACAGAAAGTAGAGCGCCTAGCATTGACATGAGTTCAGGCTGGCGCATGCGCACGACGCGCGAGAACTATTTATTCCCAACACTGCCGGAGTTTGAGTGCGTCGCGAGTCTTATACCTAAACTGGTACATAGAAACTGAAACTGACTCTTTGAAAGCGCTTTGGTGAATATATCAGAAAAATGCTGATCCGTAGGAACATATACCACTAAGATTTCACTATTTTCTACAGTTTTCCGACCATAATGATATTTGATATCTATATGCTTCGTTCGTTTGTGGAATTCCGAATTTTTTTCAGTCGAATTGCACTTTGATTGTCCACTCGCAATACTGTCGCGGTATTCGGTACACACCCGAGATCGTTTAACAATTTTCTGAGCCAAATGGCTTCTTTTGAAGCCGCTGCTGCCGCAACATACTCAGCCTCCGTTGTGCTAAGTATGACTAGCTTTTGTCTTTGGGACGACCCCGTCACGATCCCGTTCGACAAGTAAAATGAATATCCTGTGGTAGACCTTCGTGTCTCCACGTCACTCGCAAAATCCGAATCTGAAAAACCCTGTAACTCCGAGTTACTCCCGCCACTTGTGTACATTATACCAACTTTAGTTGTTCCGATCAAGTACCGGTAAATTCTTTTCACCGCTTGCCAATGACTCTCGTTGTGGTTGCTCAAATATTTGCTTACTGAGTTCACGGAATATGCAATGGTACTGTACTTGTTTCTACATCATCGTGATCATTCGGAACTAACCTTGCGTGCGGATCGGCAGGAATACTTGCCGCTTTTGCATCGATCATTTTAAACCTGTTAAGAATTTTCTTCACGTAGGCCTCCTGATGCAAGAAAATCGTTTTCTCTTCACGATTCCTTTCTATTTGTACCCCGACAAATATTTTCCCATCCCTAAGTGTAATTTCAAACGCATTTTCCAACGATTTTACTACCCACTCGAGGGCTTTGCTCGTTCTTGCTGCGATGAGTCCGTCATATACAATAAGCGCTGAAAGTACATCTATACCGTCAACGCGACCCCGAAAGATACACTTGACAGCTTCCGTTTCGCGAAAACTGTTCTTTTCCAAAAACTTCTCAAATTTTTCGTTCAAGC
This sequence comes from Sussaba pulchella, assembly GCA_963971145.1. Taxonomy (NCBI): domain Eukaryota; kingdom Metazoa; phylum Arthropoda; class Insecta; order Hymenoptera; family Ichneumonidae; genus Sussaba; species Sussaba pulchella. The sequence continues at coordinate 9,587,453 of OZ020165.1, forward strand.
ACCTGGGTGCCTGCTTCAAACCATACAACGATTTGTTTAGTTTACACACGAAATCACATTTCTCTTCTTTCTTCACGTTGAGCCCCTCCGGTATTTCCATGTAGATTTCTTCCTTCAATTCGCCAAGAAGAAAGGCGGTTCTCGCATCAAACTGTGTGAGTTCCAAGTCCTGTTCGGCCACCAAGGCCAATAGAACTCTTAACGAGTCGTATCTCACAACCGGCGAAAAGGTCTCGGTATAATCGAGTCCCTCCTTCTGTTGGATACACGAGCACAGAGTGTTGCTTTGTACCGGTACACATCACATGACGTGTCTCGTATAACCTTGAACACCCACTTCGGATCTATGGGTTTCCGATCTCTTTCTCTCGGTGTAATTGACCAAGTCTCGTTCTGTTCATGTGCTTCGGTCCAATTTTCTGCCTCAGCACTGTTCATCGCCTCCTTGAACGAGTTAGGCGGATTCCTTCCTCGGGAATTTCTGCCACGTCTTTATTTTGAGCAACCTGAAAGATGTATTCGAATGCTTCCTTCTTCGTTGCCCCAAGTTGCGATCCTTCGTTGAACGTGACATCTCTTGACACTGTTATACGCTTGGTCTGTGGATTATACAAACGATAATTCATTTAATCATTCTGATACCCAACCAAGATCAACTTTGCAGCTTTCGGATCTAGTTTCTTACGAAACTGTTTGTCGATATGCATGTACGCATCTAATCCGAACACACGAAAATGAGACACATCCAAGGTGCTTTTCCAAACCGGATCTCGTACGGCGTTTTCTCATTACCGGTAGCTAGTACTCAGTTGAGTACGGTAACTGCCGTACCGACTGCTTCAGCTCATAGCGATAGAGGAGGTTTCTTCGCTGTTATCATCGTGCGAGCGCTCTCGACGATCGTCCTATTATCACGCTCAGCTCTCCCGTTCTGCTGAGGAGTATAAGGTGCCGTGTTTACCAGCTCGATTCCCCGAGCCCCTAGATATTGCTTCATTTCTCGATTGCAATGCTCCCGACCGTTGTCCGTACGTAACACCTTCATCGGTTTCCCGAACTTGTTGTCGATTAACCTCTCGTATTTTTTGAAAATATCGAAAACATCACATGTTATGCACGCAGATCTTAAATATTCTGAAGTAGATTTTAGTATTTAGTGTGATTAATTGGAAGAAAAATCATACTGAATCCATCAATGATTGCGGTAATTATTGAATCAATTAATAGATGACTCAATAATTGTTAATTGTTCATTCAACTAACAATAAATTAATTACTATTAAGTCAAATCTAATGAAGATGGATACAGGTGAGATGGCATATTAGGAAGAAACGCTGTCTCGAAGTCCAAAAAATTGGTTAGAGCTGACTCGATAAATCCCCACCGAGCGATGGTTGCAGAATACTAGTCCGACGACCGCATGTAACGGTTAGAAATCCCAGCAACTTTCTTACATCTATCGATTTGCATGCGTCTTCGAACGATGCCCACATAATTAACATCAGTATAAATGAATAGAATTATATACAAAAGAAAAAAATCGCTTTAATCGGCTTTAATCGTTCTGAATCGTTCAGGACACAATTAAGAACCGAAGTTGGGAAGGATTGAAAATTTGCTTCAATTGTTCCCAATTATATCCAATAATATTTCTTTAGAAGGGTAGATGTAAGAAAGTTGCTGGGATTTCTAACCGTTACATGCGGTCGTCGAACTAGTATTCTGCAACCATCGCTCAGTGGGGATTTATCGAGTCAGCTCTAACCAATTTTTTGGACCTCGAGACAGCGTTTCTTCCTAATATGCCATCTCACCTGTATCCATCTTCATTGGATTTGACTTAATAGTAATTAATTTATTGTTAGTTGAATGAACAATTAACAATTATTGAGTCACCTATTAATTGATTCGATAATTACCGCAATCATTGATGGATTCAGTATGATTTTTCTTCCAATTAATCACACCAAATACTAAAATCTACTTCAGAATATTTAAGATCTACGTGCATAACATGTGCAAAAAATAAACCCTACTATCACTTTGTTTCTTCTCCCAGTCGACTCATTCGTTTGTTGTCGGTGATGGAAAAATTCGAAGAAAACTACTAGTACGAGGATCGACGAATAAAATGGGAACAGTAAAGTGATAAGAAAAATCTAAGCGTTCGTTTATTATATTATGTGCCGCATATACATGTAATTCAATATGCATAATCGTACATCACACACCGTTCCATATTATTCATATAACCTCACTTATTTGACATCTTGCAGAAGTTCTACCGCGGGGCCGTGTAGCAGAAGCTCGCAGAAACATCAGCTGTGCGAACAGGGTCAAAAACGATATGTATAGGGGGAAAGCCCGCTCAATTCGAACGGGTTAAAACCCTCACCCCTTCAGAAATGGGTGGCAATTTTTTATTCAGTTTGGGGTAACCCGAAAACATCTCTTGATTTTTTTGGAAATTTTCCCACCGCCCCATCCCCCTTAGAAAAATTAAAAGAATGAAAAATAAGAGAAATCAGTCTGAGCGATATTTTTAAGATCGATGAATTTTTTTTCATGTATTCTGTGCTCGAAAAAATCAAGTTTCTATATAAATTCAGAATGGGATCTTTTTTGCTTATATTTGATTTTTTAATTTTTATTTTTCGAAACTAGGAAAATTCCGACAAACATTAAAAATAATAATTTTGGTTTTTGCTTTTAAATTAATAAAAAATAAATCAATCTCGTAAAAAATTCGATATCTTGATTTTTTCGGCTTGAATATCGATTTATTTTATTTGGACATGGTTCTTGCATTTCCTCCGACCTGAACCTGGGTGAAAAAGGCAGAGCGATATTTTTAAAATCGATGAATTTTTTTTCATGTATTCTGTGCTTGAAAAAATCAATATTCCATATAAATTTAGAGTGGGATCTTTTTTGCTTTTATTAAAAAAAAAAAATTTTTTTTTCGGAACTATGAAAATTCCGATAAACATTAAGATTAATATTTTTAGTTTTTTTTTAAAAATCGATAAAAAATAAATCATTCGTATGAAAAAATCGATATCTTGATTTTTTCGGCTTGAATATCGATTTATTTTATTTAGACTTGTTTTTTGCATTTCCTCCAGTCTTTGAATTTTTTGAAGCCCCTTAGATACATCCTATCCTCTTACTGCACCTCCCTAACGTTCATATTACATTTTTTTAGTGACCTGGGGTTAGGTGCAAAATTATGGAACGAAAAAAAGGATGCTAAAAACAAAATTTTCATACAAACCCGGGTGAAAAAGGCAGAGCGATATTTTTAAAATCGATGAATTTTTTTTCATGTATTCTGTGCTTGAGAAAATCAATATTCTATATAAATTTAGAATGGGATCTTTTTTGCTTATATTTTATTTTTAATTATTAATTTTTGAAAACTATGAAAATTTTGACAAACTTAAAAAATGGAAATTTTAGTTTTTTTTTAGAAAATCAATTAAAAATAAATCATTCTTATGAAAAAATCGATATCTTGATTTTTTCGACTTGAATATCGACTTTTAATAATTCATTCACTTTTTGTTTTCTTTTTCGTTAAGTTGGAGTCTCACAAGGCTTTTGATTGGGAGTTTACACAAGTTATATTAAGCACAGAATACATGAAAAAAAATTCATCGATTTTAAAAATATCGCTCTGCCTTTTTCACCCGGGTTTGTATGAAAATTTTGTTTTTAGCATCCTTTTTTTCGTTTTATAATTTTGCAACTAACCCCAGGTCCCTAAAAAAATGTAATATGAACGTTAGGGAGGTGCAGTAAGAGGATAGGATGTATCTAAGGGGCTTCAAAAAATTCAAAGACTGGAGGAAATGCAAAAAACAAGTCGAAATAAAATGAATCGATATTCCAGCCGCAAAAGTCAAGATATCGATTTTTTCATACGAATGATTTATTTTTTATCGATTTAAAAAAAAAAACTAAAATTATTAATCTTAATGTTTATCGGAATTTTCATAGTTCCGAAAAAAAAATTTTTTTTTTTCAATAAAAGCAAAAAAGATCCCACTCTAAATTTATATGGAATATTGATTTTTTCAAGCACAGAATACATGAAAAAAAATTCATCGATTTTAAAAATATCGCTCTGCCTTTTTCACCCAGGTTCAGGTCGGAGGAAATGCAAGAACCATGTCCAAATAAAATAAATCGATATTCAAGCCGAAAAAATCAAGATATCGAATTTTTTACGAGAATGATTTATTTTTTATTAATTTAAAAGCAAAAACCAAAATTATTATTTTTAATGTTTGTCGGAATTTTCCTAGTTTCGAAAAATAAAAATTAAAAAATCAAATATAAGCAAAAAAGATCCCATTCTGAATTTATATAGAAACTTGATTTTTTCAAGCACAGAATACATGAAAAAAAATTCATCGATTTTAAAAATATCGCTCAGTCTGATTTCTCTTATTTTTCATTCTTTTAATTTTTCTAAGGAGGAGGGGGCGGTGGGAAAATTTCCAAAAAAATCAAGAGATGTTTTTGGGTTACCCCAAACTGAATAAAAAATTGCCAACCATTTCTGAAGGGGTGAGGGTTTTGACCCGTTCGAATTGAGCGGGCTTTCCCCATAGATATACCGAACCATACATATAACATATATCTGCGGCCTACCCTCTCGGATGCGAGCACTCGTAGCGGCCACTCTCGGAACCTTGCTATTTCACGGATTTTTGTCCCAGATTCTGTTACCGGAGTTCGGTCTCCTGTCCTCTAGTCTCCCTGCCTGTCTGCCTGCCTGATTTATGCGGACCGTGGTCCGCATAAATCTGAGTGTATGTATTCTCCGGGCTTTGTGTTTCTTTTTGTCTCGTTCGTCTTGAACGGTAGCCTGTGCGCTTTTCCGAGAGCACACGATTCACAGAAGATATTGTCAACGTCAGCTAATTTCACACCACGAATTAGTCCCATTTGCGTCATCTCTCTCAGCACTTTATTGGTCACATGCCCCATGCGCTCATGCCAGATACGCAAGTTCGCTGTTGACACATTGACTTCACTTGTGACACTCGAGTTTCTTACTTTGAAAAACATTCGGTAAATTTCATTGTCTTGTTTTACGCCGGCACCGAAAATTTCACCGTCACGATTTATTGTCACTTGTTTTTCTTGGAACAGAACCTCAAACCCCTTCGACGTACACACGCCGACCGACAACAAATTTTTTCGAAGTTTGGGTACGTAAAGCACGTCGTCTATTCGCGCTTCACACCATTTGCCGTTCACAAGGATGTATATGATCACCGTGCCGGTGCCTGTAACCTCACACACGCCGTTATCCCCGAGCGATATCGTCTCGCCACTTCTAGGGTAAAACTCGCAGTACCACTCCCGTCGGTAAGTAACGTGTCTCGACGCACCACTGTCGGTAATCGATACATCACTCTGTCGACTGCCATGAGCCGTTCAATGGCCTCACTAGATGGCACTGTCTCTGATTTCATGTAGGTCTAGGGTACCCCGGGGCGTGTTAATTGCGCCTCGTGGTGTTAAATATGCCCTACAGTGAGACTGCCCGTAGTTCACAAAGGAACCAAGAAGAGCGTGGTTAGGTTGAATGAGATTTATTTCGTGGCTTACACAACGCTGGTACGGGCAAGACTGCCTGCGCTCCTGCCTGGCTGATGCCGGCGGGAAGGCTACGCTATCCCCACTACCAGATGGTAGGGAGAGGGAAGGATAGAGAGAGAGAGCGATATGAACGTCCCCACAGGACTCCCCCCTAAGTGATGGCGCAAACATAAAAATTTGTAGCTTCACTAATTAACATTTTTGATAAATTTCAGCGACGATGTATGGGTAAATCGTAACGCTTTTATATGATATTTACGAAAACCAAAGTTCAAACTTATTTTGAATCTCTATCACTTTTCGATGTCTCTTTGAGACGATTTAACGTACATAAGAAAAAATAATATGTGATGATACACAACAAGAGGAACACAAATTTCAATTATATCTAATGATCACGAGCGGTTTATGTCTTAAACATTTAATTTTTGGTATCCGCAGCAAACGAGACTTTTTTCCGAGAGTATGTCCTAAGTTGCTTTGGTCGAACGAGAGACTCGCTATTTGACTTGGCGGCGTTTTCGGGAGGATCCCCGCAAAGATCGTCCGGAACAAAATACGCTGGCTTGAGTAATTCTACCGATACATTTTTCAATGCGCCGTTGATTTCCAGCGAAAACACGCAGTCAGAGATACGCTCTATGATTTTGAAAGGCTCCGTGTATGGGCGTTCCAAAGATTTTTTTGTCGCCATATTGCGCAGAAACGCGTGCGTGCAGGTATTTAAATCTTTCAAGAAAAATGCGCGCTGTTTATAATTATGCGCTACCGGAACGGGACGAACTTGACGCATTATTTCGCGGATTCCTCGAGAAAGAAATTGGGATCCGGGGTAAAATCATCCGTAAGGAAGAACTCTCCCGGGATTCGTAACGTTGTGCCATACAAGAATTCGGCTGGAGACGCGTTCGTGTCGGTTCTAACTTGGGTACGCAGACCCAAAAGTACAGTCGATAATACCTTCGTCCATTCTGGGTTAGCGTGGCACATGATGGCTGCCTTTAAGACGCGATGCCAACGTTCGATCAAGCCATTCGCGGCGGGATGGTACGCGGTAGTACGAACGCGTTTGCAACCGACCAATGCGAGTAACGCTTGGAATAGACGAGATTCAAATTGCGATCCCTGATCGCTGGTAAGAATACTCGGCGACCCAAAACGGGAAATCCAAGAATCGTAAAAGGCTCTCGCGACCGACTGCGCAGTGATGTCCCTCAACGGGGCAGCTTCAACCCAGCGCGAGAATCGATCGATCATCGTGAGGCAAAATGAGTAGCCGTCCGAGACAGGTAGCGGTCCGATAATGTCTATATGTACGTGGTCGAAACGACCGTCGGGAGCCACAAACTGACTGGGAATGAGCTTAACGTGACGTGAGATTTTTGATTGTTGGCAATCTAAGCAATTTTTGCACCATTTAGCGATGTCGCGATTCATATTTTGCCAGACATAGCGTTGCCTGATAGTTTGATGCGTTACTCTCGCACTGGGATGAGCCGGCCGATGAAAGACATCAAATACCGCTTCGCGAAGACTTGCAGGGACGTAGGGGCGAATTGCTTCCCCAGTCATCTCGCAATAAATCGACGTATGTGCCGGACCCCATTGAATTTTTTTCATAGAAAGCGGGAAATCGGGAGACTCGCGAATTTTTTTAGCTCCTCGTCCTTTTCCTGATGTCCGGCGAGCTCGAGAAGACTGAATTCGACCGGTAATCGGATAGATTCGATACGCGATAGAGAGTCCGCGACGACGTTGTCCACTCCCGAAACGAACTCGATCCGAGTCGTGAATTGCGCGATAAATGATAATATTGACGCGATTGCCGCGGAGACGCTTTGTCCGAACGTTGCATGAGTGCGTATATGAGCGGTTTATGATCGGTAATGATCTTGAAATCCCGGCCCTCAACAAAATGACGGAAATGCTTGATTGCCTCGTAAATGGCGGTTAATTCGCGATCGTATGGACTGTAATTAATCTGAGCCGGAGATAATTTCTTTGAGAAAAAGGCCAGAGGTTCCCACGAGTTTGAGGACGACTGTTCGAAGACAGCGCCGAGAGCGAAATCGGAAGCGTCGCAAACCATGCGTAGTTCCGCGTCTGCGCGCGGGTGGGCTAAAAGGGCTGCGTCGACGAGATCATTTTTACTTTGAACGAACGCGTTCTCGGCTTCTTCCGACCATACGATTTCGCGTTTATCGTTCTTCTTTGATTCGTGTAAATATTCGTTAAGCGGCGCGTGAGTTGATGCGGCGCGAGGAAGGTGACGACGGTAAAAATTTACCATGCCTAAAAATCTCCTAAGCTCGGCTATTTTCCGAGGCTTGGGAAAGTTTGCGATGGCGTCGACCTTTTCGTGCGTGGGCCGGATGCCTTTGCTATTGACAAGATAACCGAGAAATTCTAATTCGGCCGCGAAAAATTTGCACTTGTCTACATTTAGACGTAGATGGAATTCGCGTAAGCGACCGAAAACGGTACGTAAATGCTCGGTATGTTCCTCGAGGGAAGACGACGCGACAAGTATGTCGTCGATTTAGACAAAAACGAAGTCTAGATCCCCGAGCGCTCGATTGATATATCTTTGAAAAGATTGACTCGCGTTACGTAGCCCGAATGTCATAAATTTAAATTCGAATAGTCCGAATGGTGTAGTCACCGCGGTTTTCGCGACGTCGCTCGGAGCCATCGGTATCTGATGATATGCTTTAAAAAGATCGAGGGATGAAAAATACTTTTTATCGTGTAAATTAATCGAGAAATCGTGAAGATGCGGGGTCGGATAGTTATCGGGTACCGTTATCGCGTCCAGACGGCGATAATCGCCGCATACACGCCATTCCCCGTTCTTTTTCAAAACGAGATGAATAGGGCTAGCCCATGGACTCGATGATGGCTGACACACCCCAGACTCTACTAGGCATTGAAATTCTCGTTTAGCGATTGCTAATTTATCGGCCGTTAAACGACGCGCGCGCTCCTTGACCGGAGGCCCGGAAGTGAGGATATGATGGAAAACATCGAGTTGCGGAGACGGAAGTGATTGCGATAATCCGGTAATTTCGGAAAATTCCGACAAAAGCTCTGCACCCCGAGACGCAGGGTTAATCAGGCTAATAGAATTCCATATGACGTGTTTTAAAATGCCGCAGACCGACAGATTTGTTAGCGAGTCAATAAGACGTTTCCCAAATAAATCGACTAACAGTCTGTTCTTCGTTAATAAATCCGCGCCAGTTATTGCGTACGGGACTGCAGCGATGCAAAAATTCCACGAAATGACGCGACGTAAACCAAGGTTTAACGTGCGAAACGATTCGCCAAACGTGTCGTTGCGCGTATCGTTCGCCGCGAACAGCCTGAGCTCGGTTGGCCGTGTATGCACTTTTGGATCCGCGGGTAACAACGAGATGTCCGCCCCTGTATCGATTAAAAACAATATACCCGACGCGCGGTCGCGAATATGGAGACGATTTGACGAGACTGGACACCCCTCAACGATCTCCACATGAGGCAGTGTGATTAGTTTTTTGTTGTTGTTGAAGTCTCCATTCCTCGTATTTTATACACCACGAACGACAATGTGTAGTATTGTTCGGATATTTACGATGCGCAATACATAAGCCTGACGCGTCGCGACTTTGAGATCTCGCTCGACTATTTTGCCGCGACGTAGAACGTGACTGACGCTGAGACGGCTTGTCAATTTTATCGATGCGCAACGAAAGAGACTCGAGCTCGTTTAATACGCGCTCTAAAAGCTGCTCAGACGGCTGAGCCGTCGCGGAATCGTTTGAGACGGCTGAAACGCGAGAGATCGGTTCAAAATTTTTCGCTATCGCGTCGGCCAGAGTGGCTAATTTACTTAAGTCGGCAGTATCAGAAACTGCCAAAATTGCGCGTTGAGACGGAGGAAGTTGTTCCAAAAGTATTGATTTGAGAACAGAATCGTCGCAACTGCCTGCATTTAAATTACGTAGACGGCTCAGCAGGAGGCTGGGTTTACCGTCATTAACCACTTGACCAGTCAATAGCTGTCGAAGACTGCTTTCGTTGGATAAGGCGAAGGTTGCAATGATTCTGTTCTTCATTTGAACGAACAGATCCGCCGGGCGCGGGTTTAATTTTCGCAAATCTTTTATACACGCGGCCACTTCGTACTCGAGCGCGGCAAACATTGTATCGGCCATTGTGCTATCGGCGGTAATACGCGCGGCCTGAAAAGACGCTTCGAGTTGGTCAAACCATGATTCCGGATCACTGCGATAAAACACTGGAATTTTTGGTACACGATAAGAGTCGACGTGCTGCGCACGAACGCGAGCTAAATCCGGTTGCGCGGCTACGAGAGCGGCTTCGGCGGTCGCCGCGCGTTCCTCGGGCGACGCCATGATGAACGCTTGAAGACGGGAAAAAGGCGCCGGTGACGGAAGCTTCACGCTAACAGCAACAAGGCGCCGGTGATGGTGGCTTCACGCAACAGGAACAATGGCGCCGAACGTTGCGACGGTGGCTCCGCCAAACACGAGGTGGTTATTTCGCCGCCATTTTGGATCGAGAAAAGCGGGAAACCAAGAGGGGGCCGAATCGCACAGAGTCGAAAATATTTCGATGAAAATGATGAAATCGTTTAGATATGCGACAAAAACAGTAGAACACGCATTGCGGTAAATGCTGAGACGATTAGGCGTGACTTTTAGGGCATTCGCGAGCGAGCACACGCTGATGAAATTGTCGATTAAAAGTTCTCGAAAGTTTTCACTAATAACCCGACTTGTTTCAGACGTGGTTGAAAAACAATTGTGACGCGTGCCTTTGCCCGACCGGTGCAACAATGAAAGATGCACCTTTATTCAGGCTGACGTAATCGATTTCGTCGAGACGCGCACAATTAACGAAAGAAAGACAAAAAAATGTTTTTGCACGTGGTAAAACAAAAAAAAATGTTTCGCGAACGTTAATAAAACGAGAAATATACGAAACATTCGCGTGCGGGGTCACCAGTTGTAGGCCGAGGGTACCCCGGGGCGTGGTAATTGCACCTCGTGGTGTTACCTATGTCCTACAGTGAGGCTGTCCGTAGTTCGCAAAGGAACAAAGACGCGCGTGGTTAGGTTTAATGATATTTATTTCGTGGCTTACACAGCGCTGGTACGGGCAAGACTGCCTACGCTTCTGCCTGGCTGCTGCCGGCGGGAAGGCTACGCCAGGGGCCGGACACAGGCATCTGGACTTCCGGAACAGCGTTTTCACCGGAAACAAACGGGTTTCATAAAGTGGTGGCGCTGTCGGCGGCAGCGTCGTTGTGTGAGTGTGCGTTGGTGCGCGTCAGTGCGCGTCATACACAAGCTGTTAGTCGCACACAACGGAAGCATTCGCTGACGCACGTGACGAATACGTTTGTTATTGTTTTTGTAATTTTTTGTTCGAATCGATAAAGTTGAGTGAAGTGAATATATATAGAAACAATTTCGTGTCTCGTAATCAGAGAAGAAATGGAAGTCGTTAAAAAGGATATTGCTGAGAAGGAAGCAGAGGGTAAGCAAAGTTCAGATGTAAAGTTTGAGGTTATGTTCGTTACTTTGATGCTAAATAATTGGAAGAAATTTGTTTTTTCAAATGTATTTTTTGCCTTTTCGTCCAATTATTATGAATAATCAACTGCAGTCCGTAAATCTTCGATAATGTAGATACTTTTCTGATAGAATTACTTTGGTATTCAAATCATGATGGTGTATAGTTCTATAATTTTTTTTAACACAATTTCTCATTTTTTCAGAGGTCAAAAATAAAGTCTATTGGAGAAAACTTTTTTGGAATGATTAGAAGCCAAGGAAACCGTAATATCAATCCAACATGCACGCAGTTCGAAGGCTGGTACAAATCATTGTTAATCAACAACTTAACATCGGCCAAGACGGTGAAAGGAAATTGCAAAGATGATGGCGCAGACGTTTTATTTTCTCTTCGGAAATTCGCTACCCTGGTTCAAGAGGCGGAAGACAAGGAAAACGCAGAAAAAGAAACAGAAACGACCAATGAAGAACAGGATTACGTTTTATTCCCTGCTACGGAGGAGACTCGCACGGGTACCCAAATTGAGAACAGCGCAGTCTTCGATAAATTCGTTCGCAAGCTACAGTGTCGCGATTGTTGCATGTGCATGAAAAACCTTCGAGTTGTTTTTAAAGGGGATGCTTTCAGCACTCTTTTAAAAGAGGCTCATTCCTGTTTGGAGGGAAACATTCCTCTTTTTTGTTTTAAAAAAGACATTGTTGAAAAACTAAAATTGCCACTTAGAGTGGTGTTGGATTTAAGGTTCATCGACTGTGAAACTCATTCAGAGCACGTGGCTGACCTCTTGGTAACGACAATTACCACAGAATACGTTTTGTGCTGGTGCAGGTTAATGAACCATTTTCTTAAAGGAAAGAATCCTGGATTCACTGCTCAGTCTTACTTGTCTCATCAAGCTATAAAACAATATAGAATGAAACTGCAGAAGAAAAATAGATAATTGTCTCGACTGTTCATCGATCAAACGAAATTTTGTACCTTTTCTTAAAAATAATAATAAATTATTCATCGAAAAGTTTGTATTACATCATTCAACCTGCCTTTACACACGAAAAAAGGCACAGGTATTTGGCATATGGGAGAAAGAAATTGAAAAATGTTGGAAGTATGAGAGGTATGGAATTGATCATACTTGTCACATTTTTCAATCTTCTTTCTTCTATATGTCAATACTTGTAGCTTTTTTCCATAAATCGAATCCATCCATACGATTCAAAATTTCGCGGCATTAGGTCGCCATATTGGATTTTAGTTCCATATTACGGGTTTCATAATGTGAGGGCGCGCAAAAACGCTGTACCCGTACTTTAGCATGGAAGTGTCCGACGCCTGGGCTACGCTATCCCCACTCCCAGATGGTAGGGAGAGGGAAGGATAGAGAGAGAGGGTGATATGAACGTCCCCACAACCGGCCGAGAGCTGCTGACCCCCCACGGTGACTCCCGAAATGACGAAGTTTCCTGAACACATCCTCCAATGAGGACGAGCCCTACGGAGAAGCTTCTCTACCATTAAAATCTGGCTTCGTTTGTGGACTCGTATGTATGACTCTGGTTCCGGCCGGCGAGAAATTTCTCCCGTCTGAGTATGATGGTGGAAAGTGGTCTTCGTGAAAGTCCCCCCGTAACAGTTTGCCTTCAAGTCTCTCACCCTTTTTCTGAGTTCGCCCGACAGCGAACCAACTAGCGAGTCTCAATCGGCGGCTCGTCGTCCAAATTTCGGAGCCCGTAGTTGGCGCGATTTTCGAATTAGCGCAGACGGACATGATCATTAAAATTAGATATCCATTGAACATTCGACAGAAAAATGATTCCCGACTGTTCATATTCGATTTTCATACTACATACATATACATTCCTTATATATATTTTTTTCATCTTTTTAAAAAAAATATTTCTTAGATATCGTGCATATTTATAAATAGGGGCTGGCAAAATAATATATTTTAAGATTGACGCTGGTGTCTCACTGGGAGTATCCCGAGCACCAGAGGTGTATCTGTTGTAATCCTTAGTACCGTAAAATTCCATATTCTCAGGTGAATATAATGACGGCATTCTAATATTTTCTACGACGATAATCATCAAAAGGTGCAAAATCGAACCTTGCACATTGCTTCCTCATAATTTTTTACATTTGCCAGAGTTTCCTCTATGAGGAACTGTACCGATCAATTTTGGCTTCCTCAAAGGGGAAGCTTTGACAAATGTAAAAAATTATGAGGAACCAATGTGCAAGGTTCGACTTTGCACCCTTGTTCTTATATAAAGTCCGTTCGTAAATCGATCTAGTCCAGAATAAATAGTGAATAGTGAGTAGTAGAATATATAGTGAATTCCATGTCGAATTTCAAAAATTGAATGTCGCATTAAATTTAAACGCCTAGATGGATTTTTCCGAAATTCTATACGAAACATCTTTCGATAATAGTACATCTTTGTACCAATTTTGAACCCGATATCTCGAAAATTGCGGAAGCTACAGCGCGCACGACGATTTTTGATAAATTTCAAAACGACATAAAATATGAATGGTTGGGTGGATTTCACTCAAATTCAATACCAAACATCTTTTAATAGTAGTGCAAATTTGAACCAAATTTTAGCAAATCCTTTCGAGAATTGTGGAAGATAAAGAACTTACGTTGATTTTTGAAAAATTTGAAAATGACATAAAATATGAATGGCTCGATGGATTTGGCCCAAATTCAATCCGAAACGTCTCTTGATAATAGTTCAGCTTCGTACCAAATTTTAATCCGATATCTAGAAAATTGTGCTAGAGTGCGCACACTATTTTTTTACACCTTTTAAAATTTCTTAAAACAAAAGCACTCCATGGATTTTTTTCCAATTCAGTAACGAGCATCACTTCGTAGTCGTTTACCATTATACCGAATTTGAGCTCGATATCTATAAAATTGTGGAAGCTATAGACCAAAAATGAATTTTTGAATTTTTTTAAAATCGCGTCAAAACGAGTAAACTGCATGGATTTTTCTGAAAATTAAATCATGCTATGCGCCGTGAACCTTCTACATGTGTGACAAATTTCAGCTTGATATTTCGAGCCGTTCTCAAGTTATGAACGCTCAACCAATGTTACATACATACATACATACACACTCACACATACATACATCCGGACATTTTTTCTGAATGTGATTTTTAGAGGTTTTGGGACATTCTGAACACGTTTTCATGAACATTTCAAAAAAAAATTTTTTACGAAAACGAGGCTTCCTCTATGAGGAAGCAAAAAATACATATATTTATTGGAATTCATGATTTAATTCGTTATTTATTTCCGTGCTGTCATTATATTCACCTAAAATATGGATTTCTACGTCGCTAAGCATTATATGAGACACACCACTAGTGCTCGAAATAATCCTGGTGAGATACCAGCGTCAATCTTAAAATGTCTTATTTTGCTAACTCCTATTCATAACTATCCACTATATCCGAAAAATATTTTTTAAAAAAAGATCTACAGAATATTAAAAAATGTGAAAAAATAAAGATACAGTCGTTTGCCGCCAAAGCTCACGCAGCGGGATAAAAACAATTCATTTTTAACACAAGCGGAGCATGAAAATCGAATATGAACAGTCCAGCATAATTTTTTTGTCGAATGTTCAATGGATATCTAATTTTAATGATTATGTCCGTATGCGCTGATGCGAAAATCACGTCAACTACAGGCTCTGAAATTTGGACGACGAGCCACAGATTGAGACTCACTGGTCGGTTTGCCGTCGGGCGAACTCGGAAAAAGAGTGGGAGACTTGAGGCAAACTGACATGGGGCCACTTTCACAGAGGCCACTTTCCCAAATGCCTTTTTCCACCTTCCCGTATGAATACATTTCGTTCGACTCGTTAAGGTTCTGTAACATCGACCGAGTTTTACAAGGGATGGTCCAAGCTTCCACTCGCTCAAACTTCCACCCGTCTAAGCTTCCACTGTCAGGCCTTCCACTCGCCATCTGGTACGACCTTACTGACTCTCAGCTCTACTAGGTACCCACTGTAGGTGACCGATCAGTGGATCTCAACCTTTGACCTTTCCTCCAAAAACCTTTTTTTTCCTTTTCTTTTTTTTTCCCGTTTCCTTTCTTTGATTTTTTTTTTATATATTTGAAATAAAAACGTGATTTTGATGATAATATTTGAATCAAAAATTTGTTTCTTCAGCTTTATTGCAATAAGATAAAAAATATTTATGTTTAATGCGGGGAAAGCGGAGGCCTCTGAAGGATATATGGAGCATGGAGAAATTTAAATAGTAATTAAAATGAAGTAAGTAAATAATAATGGATAATTTTCGTATAATTTAGGAAAAAAATTATGTTGTGACGCATAAAAATGTATATGCTCCCTCATGATTTACCGCTGACGAACGAACGCGCAAGGGCCAACCAAAATTAATGGAACATAGTCTTCGACCCATAGCATATATACTTGACTGTGTCAAAAAAACAATTCATTTATTTCCTTTAAATTGAATGGTCTTCAACTAGTGGCTGGTCTAAAAAAAATGCTTCCGAAGAGCACACTCAAAAATGTTTTGTTCCGGCCCGTCGCCAAGGGGAGTCCCCTTTCCCATTCGAACGGTCACGTTCGTGCTTAAGTGCAGAGATGAATAGGGAGATGGCCAGCGCTCGGGTTTCACTCAAATTGTGGTGGCGCCTTTTCGCCGTAGCGGCCAAAGCCCGAAACAGAGGGTGCAAGTCGGCGAAAATACCCGAGCGAAAGAGGGGAAATTGTGCTACCGTTTACGGGGATAGCGTGCAATTCAGGCGGGGAAGCGAGCGCCGTTCGTGTAGCGGCCAGAATGCCGATACAGAGAGTGTAAGTGGGTCACGTGACTCGTTCTTAACAGCTGAGGTTGAGCGGAAAAATCCAGCCGCTCTGGCCGCCGACGCGATATCGCTGGTACACATGGCGAGGATCCGATTGACGTTGCTCATATTTTTTCTTGCGAGTTGCTTATTTTTGAATGAAACGGATTTTACGGCACTCGCATTACAATATGTTGCATGTGTTTTTCTTTTGCAGCTGCCAAAAATCAATCCACGATTGGATAAAATTATTTTTTTTCTATAATAAAAGCGCTAATGTAAACATTAACACCCACACACACACACGTACACACACACACTCACACGCAGCCACACGCGCGCGCTCGCGCACAGAAAGAAAGAAAGAAAGGGATAGAGAGCGAGAGAGAGAGAGAAACTGTCCTACGCGCGAAACTGAAGCCAACGAGTAAGCCGTCAAACGAAACGAAAACAACAACAATGTCGCTATCCGAACGGAGCACGGGCCGTGTTTACATTCGTTTGTTGTCACACGCAGATACACACAGGCACACACACAATACACATACGCATACACACGGATATATGTATCATGGACTCATCGGCCTATATCTATTAGGGCGGCTTATAAAAAACTTTTTTTTTCTTTTAATCAAAATACATTCACGCCAAAGTATCTTCCATCAAGAGAATCGTGCCCAAAACAGTGTTGCCAGATTGAGGGGTAGGGACGTTTTGGAGAGTCCCCCACCACGCCTTTTTCGAAAGGCGCTTGAGGAGAGGCAGCTTGGTAACGCCGCCTCCAGACGCATCGAGTCAATAGCATTACTCGACGCGCTGCCTATCGACTTCCGTGTAGTTTCTTCACTGACTTGCTCCGTTGCGCGCCAACATTCAACATGTGCATGCGAATACGATCTGTCGACTCGGCTAAGTCTCGTCGGCTTTCCCAACGTACGCGGCGCCAAAATGGAATGTAATTGGCACATCTATTAATAATGAATCT
Source organism: Sussaba pulchella (assembly GCA_963971145.1). Classification (NCBI taxonomy): domain Eukaryota; kingdom Metazoa; phylum Arthropoda; class Insecta; order Hymenoptera; family Ichneumonidae; genus Sussaba; species Sussaba pulchella. Next base: position 9,604,474 of record OZ020165.1, read on the forward strand.
AAGTACTTAGCAATAGCAGTTAAATGTAAATATCGTTCCTAGTATGATCATACCATATGGGTTGCAGACGTTTGCAAATAAACGTAAGGCCGATCCGCTGATTGGTCGGACCATCGACATATAGATATGGACCAATAACACTGCAAGAAAAAGTGAAATCGTAATAGAAAGAGAACAGACTAGGTGGGTTTATCCCTCTCTCACTCTTTCTTTCACGGAAAAGAGAAAAGAGAAATAAGCCCACCTAGTCTCTTCCCTTTCTATTACGATTTCAGTTTACCTTGCAGTGTTATCGGTCCATATCTATATGTCGATGGGTCGGACGCGGTTGGAGAAACATGCTGCACTCGTTTTTAAAGGGATAGTACAGCTCCCACATGCGGGGAAGTTCCCAGTCTGGTAACAGTATTAAACACGAGTAAAAAATTTTCCCCAAAATTACAATTTCCCTGTGCATCATCGAGCCATTATGATTTTGCAGTGATAGCTTGTTGATTTTGCTTGGAATCCGAGCACAGTGTCCGAGTCCGAGGCTCGAATACATACTTTGAATATTAGCGCGCAAGCGGAGTAGGTTAGGACGGTCGACAAGCGGATGGTGAGAGCGACGCTATCGGTTGCGGCGGTTTTGGGTAGCTTGCTTCATAGCAGGAGCCAGTGATTCGTCAGGAGCCCGGCAAAAAATATAGCTGGAAAGGGTAACGGATACGCCCACGTGCGCGATAAAATCGCGCAATCTGGCAAGACTGGCCCAAAAATGAGCCCGATCGGACCATTTTTAGGGGTCGCGCAAGATTTTTCTAGTTTTCCCATTCGATTAACATGGGAAGAACGAAAAGTGTCCATTAAAAAAATCGTAGCTCCGTTAAGTTTATAGGTACATTGATCTCGTTAGTTCCATTTGAAAGCCCTTGAAAAACCGCTTAAAATGGCGTGCGGACCTTTGAAATCCGATTGCAACTTCCGTCGATAATTTCTTACGAAACCACAAAATTATTGATGAAAGTTGGAATGGGATCCCAAAGGTCCACACGCCATTTCAAGCGGTTTTTCAAGAGCTTTCGAATGGGACTAACGGGATCAATGTACCTATAAAATTGGCGGAGCTACGATTTTTTGAATGGAAACTTTACGCCCTTCCCATGTTAATCAAATGGGAAAACTAGAAAAATCTTGCGCGACCCCTAAAAATGGTCCAATCGGGCTCATTTTTGGACACGATTCTCTTGATGGAAGATACTTTGGCGTGAATGTATTTTGATTTAAAGAATAAAAAAAGTTTTTTTTTCAAGCCGCCCTAATATCTATATATCACCTTCCGTAGCGTCATGGGCGAAGCCATCGAAATCGGATTTCTCGATTCTCCCTCGTCCTCAAGTTTCGCCGGCGCGCTTGGCACCCGCCCGTCCCGCGCCGCCCGCCATGGTGGGCTGGCAATAAGCCGGATCGCAAGGTAGAACGGGGTAATAGCCGACGTTTTTTCAATGTACACTAGGGTGGTCGTTATTTGGGGTCTAAATTAATCTTACCCTTTCCGTCCCCCAAATCGGTTCGAAATACGTAAAAAGTAATGCTGTAATTTTTTCAGATTTCAAAAAAATGCTTAACCCTTGACCACGGGGGTTAAAGTTTTCCATTTAAAATACATGGAGTTTTCCTGCGTTTGCAGTCACTATTTTACTGTGAGCCTAAATATGCTTGTAAAATCTCGAAACTCGCAGGAATTAGGTTACAAGCATGTTGCTACATGGACAAGATTCCTTAAACCTCTACCCTCAAAATCTTGTATAACACCACCATAATAATTATAATTTTTTTTTTTCAAAATTTTTTTTTTATTTTGCCTCCTCGTTTTCTTATAAATGTATTTAAAATAAGATAATTTTCTAAACGAGTTACAAATTTTTAATTATTGTCTTCTTTTTTGCGTCCGGATGACTTTTTCGATATTCACTTACGATTTGAAAAATTGACTGTTTTTGTTGTTCGTTCCGTGTAAGTATTTCATTGTAATCGGTGCACAGACGAACACCTCTTTTCGCGACGTCGTTAATCACTGTTAATTGTTTTGTGATTTTCAAACCGATTGCGTAATTTTCATTTTGTCTCCAAACAGATGAATCAGTCTTTAGAAATTTGTGATCAATTCCAAATCTTTGGAAAAAGTTGAGCGTTTGAGGGGTTACGAAATGATCCATTTCTTCCGTGCAAAGCTCGAGCCACGATACAACGCAGTTGTACATCGTGAATTTATAGCCAATCAATTGGGTACTAATTGAACAGTAAGTGTACGGTAGATCTCGCGATTATTGAATAAAATCCACGGGAGTTGTAAATCCACGTGCGCGATGTTGCGACGAAATGAAACGGTACGTGTTGCAGTTGATCTTAATCGCCTACAACTAGTTTCGCGTAGATAAATGAATGTAAGGGTCTACTCCAACAATAAAAATGTACTATATTGAAAAACTTTACAGTTAGATCTATTTAAAAAGTGTTTCGGATATGTGTTCACCGATTACAATGAAATACTCACACGGAACGAACAACAAAAACAGTTTATCTTACAAATTGTAAGTAAATATTGAAAAAATCATCCAGACGGAAGAAGGAGACGATACTTGAAAATATGTAACTCGTTTAGAAAATTATCTTATTTTAAATACATTTATAAAAAAACGAGGAAGCAAAATAAGAAAAATTTTGAAAAAAAAAAATTATAATTATTATGGTGATATCATACAAGATTTTGAAGGTAGGGGTTTGGAAAATGTTGTCCATGTAGCAGCATGCTTGTAAACGAATTCCTGCGAATTTCAAGATTTTACAAACGTATTTAGGCCCACAGTAAAATAGTGACTGCAATGTAGGAAAACTCCATGTATTTTAAGGCAGGATTCTACTTTGAAACCATGAAAAAAACGCTATTTTCGTGAATTTTTTCTGAAAATACTATTAAAGATATCGATATGGGGTTTAAAATTTTCGATAAATACACTCTTTAAGTACATAACAAATTTTTTTTAAATGTATTTTATCCATTTTTTGTACACGTAAAATATGTTTAAAGCCAACGCCTCGAAAAGAAGGTACTGTTGCCGTGGTCGTAAAATCTTCCCGACGGATGGTCTGAAACAGAAAAATCAAATAGTTTCATGTTCAGTATGTCTTCAGGAACCAACCTAACAAGAATATTTTATATACGTGCAAAATTAACAAAATGGCGGCTAAAATACGAAAAAAAAATGTGTTTTTTTTGGGTCTCTTTTTGCAATGAAAAAATTGTTTCAATCAAAATTTTTAGTTGATTGTAGTTAGGTCGGTTGGTACAAACATATAAAATATGTGTTGAAAATTTCATAAAGATCGGTTTAGTACTTTTTGAGTTATCACGACCACGGTACTTGATGTCGTTTCGAGAAAAGCGCGTTTAAAGTTTTGGTGAGTGATAAATCGTAGAAAAAATTATCCTACCCTCAATCAGCGATGCCTGGGCCATATAGTATGCCCTCGACGAACGTTCTTGAACATATTTACTTCCGAAAAATGTAAAAAAAAAAAAATTTTTTTTTTCAAAGTTTCAAAGTAGAATCCTGCCTTAAATGGATAACTTCAACCCCCGTAGTCAAGGGTTAAGCTTTTTTTTTTAATCTCAAAAAACTACAGCATTATTTTTTACGTATTTTGGACCGATTTAGGGGGCGGAAAGGGTAAAATTAATTTTATGGCACGCAGTGCGTAAGATGCGATTTTTCCGCTCACTTCGTTCGCGTCAAATCGCATTTACGCACCTCGTGCAATAAAAATGTATACTATACTCGTGCGAAAAACCTTTTCTTGACTCGTGTCATTGCAGCACTCGCCTTCGGCTCGTACAAATTCACATTCGTCAGAAACAATATTTTCGCCCTTGTATTGACGCCTAATAACGACCACCCTAATATACACGGTAGCATGCCTGATGAACCGAGGGTCACGGGTTCACGACGCGAGTCACTGTTTTTTTTTGGTTATTAAAGAAGTCTATGAATTTTTTAAATTTACGTCCCAGCCTAGCACTTTTTATATGAAGTCGGAAGCGATCTGAAATCATATTTCATGGTTTTTTGGCAACATTATCTAGAGTCTATTAATTGACGAATTAATGTATAATCTCTGTCCTCACAGAGCCAACTATTGATTTCGGTCGTTCCGTACGTAAAGAACTACGATTTCATTTTTGCCAAACAATATTTATTCACACATTAAGAACTACAAAAACGAAATAACGCCAAAACAATAGTTGACTCTGTGAAGAGAGATTATCCATTAATTCGTCAATCAATGGACTCCAGATAATGTTGCCAAAAAACCATGAAATATGATTTCAGATCGCTTCCGACTTCATATAAAAAGTGCTAGGCTGCGACGTAAATTAAAAAAAATCATAGACATTTTTAATAACCTGAAAAGAAAATAGTGACTCGGGTCGTGAACCCGTGACCCTCGGTTCATCAGGCATGCTACCGTGTACGTTGGAAAAACGTCGGCAATTTCCGCGTTATACCTTGCGATCCCACCTATTGCCCACCCACCATGGCGGGCGGCACGGGCCGGCGAGTTCCAAGCGTGCCGGCGAACCTTGAGGACGAGTGAAAATCGAGAAATCCGATTTCGACGGCTTCGCCCATGGGCCATGACGCTACGGAAGGCGAAATATAGATATAGGCCGATGAGTCCATGATACATATATCCGTGTGTATCAGACTGGTCCTTATATTGCCTTTGGACGAATTTTGACGTGCTCCCCCACCAGATTGGCTCCAAATAATTTAAAAAAAAGTTCCCTAAATTGGCGGCCCGCCATCTTTAAAACCGGCCATTATCAGCAGGGGTCATTTTTCCCCTTTGAAATACACAGGATTTTTCGACTCTCTAGTAACATGCCTATTTGAGTCGCTTGAAATCATCTTAAAAATTCAATCTCAATCTCAATGAGCCCGTGGCACCTTTGTGCATGAAAAAAAAATCTTACGGATTGATTTTAAAATAGGTGCGGGTCGTTCCACGCCGATATATAAACATGTTTTTCGGTTTTTCTTTATTCCCGGATAATTTTGTCAGAAAACTTTTTAGATTTGAAATATCAATCTCAAAATTCAAAATACTGATCTTGAAAGCCATATTGGTCATTCCGACTCAATTTTAGTTTTTTTCTTCTTTCGTTTTTCCTCCAGTTGCCGAATAATTTTATCAAAAGAGAGTTCAAAATATCCGATCTCATTCTAAAAATACCGGTCTTGAAATTAATATGGCCCATTCCAACTAGAAACATCCTTTATTTTCCATTAAAATTTGATTTTCCAAAATAAATAGTGTTTCTCGTTGGAATAGCCCATATTAATTTCAAGACCAGTATTTTCAATTTTCAAAATAAGATCGGATATTCTGAACTTTCTTTTGATAAAATTATTCGGCAACTAGAGGAAAAACGAAAGAAGAAAAAAAAACAAATTAAGTCAGAATGACCAATATGGCGTTCAAGATCAGTATTCTGAATTTTAGGATTGATACCTCATATCTAAAAAATTTTCTGACAAAATTATCCGGGAATTAAAAAAAAACCCGAAAAATATTTTTATATTTCGGCGTGGAACGACCCATAACCATTTCAAAATCGAACCGGAAGATTTTTTTTCATGTACAAAGGTGCCACGGACTCATTGAGATACTTCTTGGATTTTTAAGATGATTTCAAGGATCCGTACTAGCCAAATCGTCGGAGTTTCAAGATCTGCATATCCAGTCTGACGGATGCAGAGTGGTTTTCAAGCCGCACTGTAGATAAATATGTACATATATACGATATTCATTACATACTGTGTGGCTTAAAAACCGCTCCGTATCGGCCACCCTTAACGAGCCATACGACCCGGTCCTGACAATTTGAGCCAGCTTTCCTGGCAGCCATGAGTGCAAGTGAGATTGCGTCATGGGCGATTGCGGTGGAAGGTGGAACGTGAGAGGAATATGCAACATATCACATATCACATTACGGACCATAAATCGGGTCTATACGATTCGACCCGTAGGCCAGCGAATCTCGGCCTTCAATAGACTTGCAACCCCTATATTCGTATTTTGAGAAACTTACGGATCAAACATTATTCTTGTAATTTGCGTAATCAACAAATATATTAATATCATTTAAACTCTTTGAGAACAGATTTCATCTAGAACTGATTTTCATCTCGTCGACAGTAAGAAAAATTACTTATAATAAATCCCAACAATCAGAATCGGAGAAATTTTAGCGGTCAAATGCCCGACAAAGGCAATCTCGGTCTCCGCCTTCCTAATTCTCCTGATAAGTGGATAACAACATTTTTTGTTCCAATTCATACACAGAAATGTCGGTCTTAACCGATAAAGAAATAACGAATTGTCGATGCTGGGTAAACATTTTTCTTTACCATTTATTTCATAGGAGTAATTATTAGCATATTGCGATTACATATCTGCAACGGTCAACTCTCCAATTAGCACCTTCTCACATGTTGTTTTGAGCCCGTGACGCTTATTTTTCGACTCCCACGAGTAACTTGTCCGCCATGTTTTTGATTTTTTCATTTTCCACACGATTAATGTTGATAAACCGTAACATTTCCAGGAATACCTCAAGTTCGATGTCTTTTATGTCCATGTGTTGCTATCTCTTCTCCTTCATTTCATGTTTAAACATGTCAGAAAATACAGGACATCGTGCTGACAAGATTCCTTTGTGTGCTGATACTTCTTGCCCATGAATGTCAAAGGTAACGTCGCTGCATTCGTGTGTTGGGAACAGTTGTTGTAGAAAGTCAACGAGCTCATATTCTGACTGCTAAGTTTGAATGGTGTCTAGATTATGACCAGTTTAATGTTACATTTTAGTGGTACTGCAAGAGCTTCGTCTTCGTCGCAGGCTGGCCCATACATTTCGTTCCAAAGAGTTGTCCCAGAATCAGTAGGGAGTGACTGGATTTCTATAATTTCCGTCGATGAGCCCACAGAAGTTGATGCAGACCTCGAAACTATTGTTCCATCATCCATAGATACTTCATACGTCAATATCATATCGGGTGAGTCGCGTGGATGAAGATAGTGTGAAAAAGGGCAGCCTATTAGACCCTCTTACGTGAAATTTGAGTTGCGGGTTGTCCGAAGGCGAGAAGAAGCTGTAGTGCGAACTGAAGAAGAGAACTTCAGGAATCCACACAATCCAGTCGTATTTGAATAGTACGATTTTTTCTCCGAAATTCCCCATAAATTCGGTAACTGGGATTATTTCGGCCTCACTACTATACGGGCCTCTTACGATCCTGGACATTGTAGCAGATCGAATCGATTTTCACTGTTCGTAATATGTTCAACACACTGCGTAACACGCGGCAAATGAGCAGCAAGTGAGCTTGGCCGGTACAAAGAAGAAATGCTTATTCTTCTTTGTCCGATGTCAGCTACATCAGGCGGGGAAACCCAGCTCAAATGGGAGGGGCTGGCTGCACGTTAGTTCATGAAGAAACGCACAGGTCTAAAGAGGTCGCCAGTCGACTCATAATCGTCACTCTCGCACGTACGCGCACGCTCTCACCATTTCACCCGTGCACGCTCGAACCCCATTGAACGCGAATTACCCCATGGATGCGTTTCGAAACCTCACGCGAGTCAACGCAAAGCGAGTGTACAGCACGAAAGGCAAGCTCGGTATCAGCCTTTTTAATCCTCCTGATTAGGGGATCACAAAATTTCTTGTTTCAATTTATACACGAAGATATTTCAGTATGAACCGAAAATAAAACAACAAAACGTCGATGATAAGCAAACATTTTTCCTTAGTATTTATTTCATACAAAAATATTTAGTATATAAGTTTCCATCCATTCCAAATCAAGTATTCGATATAAGTGGAAATTGGATATTAATAGATGTTTTTTTTCGGGATATCATTTCGTTATACATATTAAAAGTGATTATGTTAAAATTTCAGATTCAGACCTGAGAAAAAAAAAATCGATTAAAATTTAATCTCACTAATGTATATTTATGAAGGTATTGTAGGGTGTTATGTGATGAAAAGCTTAAGTCTCGGATGCAGAATGATGTCAGCTAAATGACGTGAAAGAATGCTTTTTCATATACCAAAAGTCCTTCAACGCTATAGCATGAATCAGCTGCCCCAGAGTGTCTGATCCTATTTTTCCTATTTTGGTCCACCACTGCAGAATTTCCACCGTCAGGTGCGGATGTGAAATAGTCATCGACTTGAATCCTTGAGTCTCCATAACATCTTTGAGACCCTCATTAATGAAGCTTAACACTTTTTTCTTCAAGTCTTTTGCACCATGAAGATCAGCAAAGATCAATGTATTTGCAGCATTTGCAGCAGTCAACTGTCCAATTAGAACCTTCTCACATGTTGCCTTCAGCCCGCCAACTTCGTATTTATCAGCTGCTACGAGTAACTTGTCCACCATGTTTTTGATTTCTTTATTTTCCACACGATTGGTGTAAATGAACTGTAACATTTTAAGGAATACCTCAGGTTCAATGTCTGTTATGTCAACGCGATGTTCTCTCTTCTCCTTCATTTCATGCTTAAACATAGCAGAAAATACAGGACTCAGTATCGACAAGATTCCTTTGTGCGCTGGCACTTCTTGCCCACAAATGTCAAAGGTAACGTCGCTGCATTCGTGTGTGAGAAACAATTGTTGTAGACAGTCAACAATCTCACATTCTTGCTGATTAGCGCAATGCTGAATATGACCACTATATATGATCAGTTCAATTTTAAATAGTAGTGGTATTAGAATAGGTTTAACACGGTAGCAATACATATCAAACTGAAGATGTGGCGCAGCATCGGTAGGGAGTGATTGGATTCGTATTGTTTGCCTCGATGAGCCCACAGTGGTTGATGCAGACCTCGAAATTATTACTATACCACGCAGAGATACTTCATACTTCAATGTCATATCGAGTGACTTGACATGATCAGCATTCCATAACCACAAGTATTCAAACTGTACGATTTTCGCTCCGCAATATCCCTTCGTTTTGGTAACTGGAATTATAACGACGTCTTTTTCGTGATTTTTCGCGGTTGGGCTTTCATGGATCGATGCCATTGTAGTGGATCGGATCGGTTTTCACTGTCCGTAATATGTCCAGCACTGCAGCACGCTGCGTAGCACGCGGCAAGTGAGCTTGGCCGTTACAAAGAAAAGTTATCCTTCTTTGCCCGATATCGGACACATCAGGCGGGGAAACCCAGGTCAAATGGGAGGGGCTGGCTGCACGTTAGTTCGAGAAAAAAACGCATAGGTCTAAAGAGGTCGCTAGTCGACCTATAATCGTCACTCTCGCACCTGACCCACCCGATGGGTCCCGATGGGGATCGGGTGGCCCGATCGTGTGCCACCCGATGTAGTGTCGACAGCGCCACGAACGGCTGGACATAAGAGACCCTTCACCACTCACTTTCGAATTGGCTGGGCCCCCCACCACTAACTTTTGCCTCGATGAATGGGAAGTGTTATAATCTAAGAAAACAGGGCTCTGCCCCAAACTTTCTACTCATCTTTGGTGCAAGTCCAACAACAGTGTTTAGAAAAGAGTGGCACAGGTCCCCAACGTGGGACGAGCCAAATCAGGCTTTAAAAAAAAAAAAAAAAAAAAAAAAAAAAAAAAAAAAAAAAAAACACACAACAGTGTTTGTATTCTTATATTTCAGCTTCGAGACTGTTCAAGACCTGTCTCGAGCGGATATGATTTGTAGATTTTGATTTCCATTGTTCAAAAAATTGAAATATGGATCATTACAAAGTGTTGCAAGCACTAACCACAAATGACAAACGTGAGATTGATTATGGAGATATTTCCTTTTCTTTCATTACTATAAAACACGTTGAACAAAATGATTAATCACATTCGTTTCATTTTTTTGTCCATTTGATTGATTTTTAGAGGAAGGCCAGAGCTTCGATGAAAGTCTCGAGCAGCTGATGTTAAAAGTCGTCTCTCTGTTGCCAGAAGACACTAGAGAGAAATTGAAAAATCTGAAACCATCGGCAAACAATGATTGCTCCATCAGGTAAATAAAACGTTTTATAGGTAAAAAGGGATTTTTGAAACGTCTATTCAGGAGACATTTTTTTTTGTCAACACCTGAACTTGAAGATATTTTTTTTTGTCGTGACTTTTTGCTACGAGTTTTTGACAGTCGACAAAAAAGTATTTCATTTTTTCAGGGCGCAGTATGTCAAGACTGTTCTTTATGTGCTTGAATCACTGAAAAATACAGATTTGTCCAAGAGCGATACATTTTTAAGTGCCCAACAGCAAAGGAATGTTAAGGCAGCTATAGAAATGGTCGTAAGCATTGGAATACTGCCTTGCCTGCTTCCAGGAATAGGAGCTGGTATAACAAAACTGTGTCCCAGAGCTCAACAATTGGTCGATGAAGAACTAACAGATTTGCAGGTATGGAAACGATGTATCAAAAAAATGATGTCATTTCCAATTCTTCCAATTCATTAATGTGATGGGTTGATTTATCGTATCTTAAATTTATTGAAAAAAAAATGCGGATGCTGTTACCATTATTTCCAAAAAATGTTAATCTTGTATTTGAGACTATACATAGGGTTCCTCATGGGAAAAAAAATTTCTTTGGCAGCTCTTTGATTCCAAGTATATAATATCAGGAAACATCCCGCCATATCTGTGCCCAATCTGACAATTTTTAGGGGTTCCGCATATACTATGCTAACAGAAATCAAGATTTTCCTATTTTTTCTTAATACCGCATTCGCTTAATTTATCTCTCAACACCATAAAATTTCTGATTATTTATCCTTCAAAATGCACCTAGCAAATTGTAACTTTAGATGATATCATGAGTTAAAAGTTTTTCCGGTACGTTCCTAAATAGCATGGGCTCTTCAGAACAATAAAATTTGGTTTTGAAACATAAAAAAAAAGTTTGCTTGAAAAAACATGACAATAGCTACAATTAGATATACTTTAACATACATATTGGAGAAAAAAACCGAAGGGGGTAATATCTCCGAAAAAAATTGTTTGGTTAAAAAATGAAAAAATTCAAGTCAAAAACAGTTCTTACAATTTGAGAGTGTATTTTTTTATTCTGGAGAAAAACCCAACAATTTGAAAGAAAAAAAAATTAATTTGTATCATTAGTCACCGAGGTACAAGCAGTTGGCAAAAATCACAAGATTTTTGAAAAAGTCTATAACTTTTTAATGGTTCAAAAAAAAATTAAAAACAATCACAGACTTTCTTTTAGTTAGTACAAAAATATATAAAAATATCAGCTTAATCAAAAATAATCATGCGCAAGCAAGTTTGAGTCGGTATGGAATAGACCATATAATTGTATCATTCTATCGATTAGAATCGACAATAAATGTAACGTAGTAGTATTGAGGATTTCTGTAATTTCTAAACAGAAGCATTGGCCAAGTTTAAGTTACCTTGCTTTGTTTCACTGTAACAACTTTGCAGTGCAGTGCTCAACACACATAATTATTTGTACATTTTTATGGAAGAAGTATGAATAGACCAAAATAAATGAGCAAAAATGTGCTACTTTACAATCTTTCTGTACATACAGTATTATACAGGAATAATTGTTAAAAACCATAATTTCACTGTGTTGGTTCTCTGTTTGTTTAATGATCTTGAATTAAACTAGATAATATTGAGCGTTAATTTTTTAAACATATTTTTGTATGTAGAAATTTTTTGTTTCGGTGCAATTTTTATTTTTCCAATGTAACATGTAATCTGATGTATGTACAAAAGTTGCTCCAACATATCCATTAGGAAGGTACGAAGTTTTAATAGATCTGTCGGTTCCAAATTACTTGAATATAATTGCTTTAGATTTTATTGAACACAAATTTCAAAATTAAAAGCAAAAAAAAAAAATGGACATATTTTCCTTATTTCAGCAGAATAATGATGAACCTTAAAATCATTTAAATAAACATTGCCTGTTAACAGATGCGATTTTCATCATTCTCGACTCATCCGAAACTTTTTGTAAAAATCACTGAAAAAAGCGATAAACCGATAATATTGCGAACAATGTAAAAAATAATTTTAGAAATACGACAGGTTGTCGTCAACCGTGCGCACCTTAACGGATTGCCTAGACGAAGTAGCGCTTCGTCCGGAATTGCTGCTGCAATTAGGTCCCATACTCGGAGCCTTATTGCAATTATCTCATGCGCCTCTGAAGAAACCATCACCGATCGACAAATACCTCGAGAACGATGCACCCTCAAAATTCAAAATGACGCATGAGTTGTATGAAAAATTGACCGAAGATCAGAAAGAATTTCGTCAGCGATTGTCATCTTTAATGACGATCTGTCCTCGAGTTTCGTTGATAAAAGAGTCGATGATTATTCTTGGAACGAAAGAAGCTCCCAATTGGATTCGTAGAATAACGCGAGAGTATTTGGTCGACGAGATTGTAAGACCCGATGGAATTATGGCTTTGGTGGACGCTCTTTGCGGCGATGTAATCGATCTCGGCGCCCATTGGGACAAATTGGATGTTGTTGCGAGATTGGTGGCAACGTCGCATGGCAAGAATCCGGATGAATATTACGAGGCTGTGTGCTCACAGGTCAGCAGATACACGAATCTCCAATGTACTACTCGCAAATCAATGTCATTGCCTTTAAATTGCCTGCAATTGTCTTGACTCTGAAGAAATTCTCTGAAGAATGCAAGGCCAAAAAAACGTCATTTTTTACGAATTTTTTTTGAAAAGGGTTTTTATTTGACAGATACAAAAAGTATCAATAACTTTGGTGGTAGTTTTTAACTTTATATCAGCATTTTTTATTTTCAAAAATATTGACTTATTCCGCTCCTGTAAACGATCTCCTGGAGGTCCTCCAAAAAAGAGGTGTCTGGCGGTGAGCACGATATCTCCGGTTTGGATTATCTAAAATGAAAAAACCAAAAAGATTCTATCAGTGGATAGATAAATCTAGGTATTGATCGAAGGAATAGTCAACATTTTAATTTTTGACAAAATGGCGGCTCAAAAAGAAAAAATTCCAATTTTCGATCGAAATTTTTTCGTTGAACTGTTTAAAAAAAAAATAGAAATAATTATCGTAATTCTTATTCCTTCGATCAATACCTGAAGAATATATCTGAGAAGATTGTGTTAAAATCGCAGACCGATCGGTTGCGCCGTTTTTAAGAAATCGTGCTCACCGACTTTGAAAACACCGTTTTGTAGAAAACGCCTTCAGTTTCAACAATCGTTGAAAAAAAAATTTTTTTTCAACTTACATGGAATCATCTATGCCAGAGCCATAAAATGAACCCTCCGCATCATCAGCAGCTTCCAATATTCCAATTTTTCGTTGTACAAACGAAAAATCGATTTTTTGATATTTCCATCTGCGTATAACCCCTTAAGTAGACATGCTCCTGCGCATACAAAAACCGATCCACAAAAGTTGAAGACCTTAATTCTGCATTAATCTTCTTTCAGCTGGTGAACTTGTTAACATCGAGAACCATAAATCATTCAGTAACGATCGCAAATAATTGCATCACAGTTCTCCACGAAAATAATCCATCGATTTGCGTCAAAAAAGTTTTTCGTACTATCGCTAAGCCACTGATATTGGATTCGTCCGATAACGATGTTGCATCAACCGAAACCGAAGTCACTGATTGCATAGAAAATTTGACAAAATGTTTCGTCCCGACTGACGCAAAATTCAAACATCCACCGTGCTGTTTGATGAACGAAATTGCCCTACCGTTGTTTTGTCTGCATGTGAAAGCTCGTCAAAGCGTTTCGTTCATTCGAACGAAGATCAAAGATTTATTGGTACACTTCTTAACCGAATCATCTTCGCGCGACTCCATTTTTTCCGCTTTTCTCGGACACGATGAAAATTTCGGACGTTACGGTGAAAAATTGATTTGTCAATTCGGACCTAACGGAAATCTCGAAGTTACGAGAAAAACCGAAGATCTAGATCACGAAACAGCTGCCGACGGTGTTTTCGAATTGGTCGCAAATGACAAAAACCTCGCATTCGAATTATTCGATTACTCGTTGCGATCCTTCGCTTTTTTCGATAAATCCAAAAACAATGATGAGAAAACGCGTGTTTTAGAAAATACAGAGGACACGTTGGAACGCATAGGAAAGCAAATGGCGGCTATGAAACTCTTGTCGAATCTTGCCGGTACGCGAACTATTCAAGATACGCTTGTAAACGATCCCGAGCCACTTTTGTCTTTTGTAAAATCTTTGTTCGACGTGAAATCGCGCGAAAAGTTTGTGACGAATAACGACGTAAAAACGTTCGAAGGCGGTAACGAAGATGTCGAAGTACTTTACATCAGTCTCATGTTGGTAAAAATCATTTTAACGGACGGTGAAGAGCCCAAAGATCGGTTACCTTTTAACGAATTCGCAAAATTCTTGACTAATGTGAAAAACAACGAGCCAATGCCACAACAACTTCGTGGAATTGTCGATGAACTTCTCGAAGTTATAAAGAATAAAGGACGTTCTCGAACTCGACGCTACGAGGATTTGAGCTTTGACGATCGAAAAAAAGAGAGCGACTTTGAAAAAGCTCTGAAAGACTTGGCAAATCCTTTGCTTCCGGTACGCGCTCATGGCTTGATGTCTTTGACGAAATTGATTGAGTCCGGGGATTCCGAAGCAACGGCGAATCAAGATATCATTCTGTGTTTTTTTCAAGTAAGTATTGATTTAAAAAAAAAAAAAAAAAACTATGATTAGTGGTGTCTGTGGATAGTAGTGCCCATGGTTAGCAATGCCTATGATTGGTAGTATCCATGGTTAGTTGTGCTCATGGTTAGTAGTGGATATGGCTCGTAATGCATGTAGCTAATCACATTTATTTTGCGTGTGACCCTTTACGGGCCGCACAAGTAACTTCCCGATTCGCGAGTTGAAAATTATTATTATTCTTATTAATTAAGTATATCCTCATCAAGTTCAGAATTGGAGTTTTCGTCTTTTCATGGTCCAACGTGGATGTAACCAGAAGACACCAAACATAAAAAATACGAGTGCCCGACCACCCGGCACATGCCTCGGGGGCATAATATGCCCGGGGGGATTTAGTCCCATATAATCGGGAAGTTAAAAGAAATCAAAAAAAAATTTGAAAAAAAATTTTTTTTTTTTTGATTGCGTTATTAGTTTTAGAGGAAACGTTAACGGAAGAATTTTTGAATTATGCTTTTTTTTTTAAACTGAAAAACTACTCGACCGAATTAGATCGAAGACTAGTCAGCTCTAAGTTTCAGCGAGACACATCGATTGTATTATCGATCATTCCGATCGCGTCATTAGCTTTAGAGAAAACGTTAACGATAAATTGATCACATACGTACGAACGTGTACGTACGTACGTACGTACATACGCACACACACACACACACACACACACAAACATTTGGCTAAAAATAGGCTAAAATGACCCCAATGACCTCGAAACGTGAAGATCTGACAAAAAAAAAACGATTTTCGATTTTCGGGGTCATAACAATAACTTCCCTATAATCGGGAAGTTAATTAAATCGGATCGTCGAATAAAAAAGGGTACGGAACTGCACGAATCGGTTTTTTTTTGTAGGAAAATTTGAAAGACGAGGATTCCTTCGTTTATCTGACGGCGGTTAACGGTCTTTGCGCTCTCGCAACGATATTTCCGCAAAAAGTTATAGAAACGTTGGTCCAAGAGTACATCGACATGCCTCAGCGCGGTACGAATGGAGAAATTTCACCCGAGACGCGAGCGAAGCTCGGAGAAATTCTCGTTAAGACTACGAGAGCTCTGGGTACGAATAATGATTTTGAAGATATTAATTTTCGCATTGAAAAAAATTAATTGTTAACTACTAGGGTGGTTCTTATTTGGGTCATTTTTGAAATGCGATTGGGGCCCGGTGTCAATCAATGGGGAAAAAAAAAAATGTTTGATCCTAATTCGAACCTCTTAGTCCAACTCCTTCATCTTCCGAGAAGCAGGCGAAGTTTCCCGTTTAAAATACACGCAATTTTTCTCCATCCCGGTAATTATGTTAGTGGGAGGACTAATTATTCTTGAAAAAATCCAATACTATATGGAATTCACGGATATAAACTCTACTTTCAGGAAAAAAATATAACACGTGTATGGATAATTTTTATATTTTTCACTCTTTTTTAAATTAAAAATTGATGAATCTGCATAAAACCTGAGCCAAGTGGGACAAAATTGACGTAAAACATTCAACTCAACCTTCCCGAACGATCACAATCAATGTAGGGTCCCGTAACTCAAATATTCTATTTATTTCAGAATAATCCCAATAAATTGCAGAACGATCGTCAGGGACCGGTGCGAAGGTGCTTGCAAATGTGGCATGAAATGACCCATGTGTCATATTTTTTTCCTGAAAGTAGGGTTTCTACCCGTGAATTCCATATAGTATTGGATTTTTTCAAGAATAATTAGTCCTCCCATTAATATAATTACCGGGATGGAGAAACATTGCATGTATTTTAAACGGAAAACTTCACCTGCTTCTCGGAAGTCGAAGGAGTTGGACTAAAAGGTTCAAATTAGGATCAAACATGATTTTTTTTTTTTTTTGCCATTGATTGACACCGGGCCCCAATCACATTTAAAAAATGATTGAAATAAGAACCACCCTATTAACTACGAGTTACTTCGTCTACAGGCGAGATGGCTCCAGCTTACAAAACTATTTTAATAAATGGTTTTTTGTGCGGCACTCGAGATCCCGATGACATGGTACGGGCGTCGAGTCTCTCTTGTCTCGGCGATCTTTGCAAGGTTTTGGGTTTCCGACTCGGTCACGCGATAACGGAGGTACGATTATTGTATGATTGCTATAAGAAATCGTATATATCTGTTTGTAAATGGATGCACCACCATATATTTATTTTCAAAAGTACTTGAATACTTGAATTATTAATCGTAGACGGATTATAAAGCGGCCTTATATTTCCCAGGCTGGATTTTTAGTTCTCTCCCGAGCAAATGGCCTTAGTTTCTTCCTTTGTTTAAGCGAGTTTTCACGATCTTAACTTTAATTAAGTGAATTGCAATACGCACCATTCCCTTCGTCATTGGAAAATAAAGAGAACGGTGTAAGTATATGAAAGTTGTTTTCTGGCCAATGGGAAAAGTCATAGAAACGGGACAAAATTATGGGTAACATTTGGTCCCCGAAGAACCCATTGAAGGCAAAACAAATATGTGACGGATCATCTGGAATTAAAAAAAAAAAGTTTTTATAATCTCCGGATTATTTTACAGATAATAGGGACAATAATGTTTATATTGTATCTTGTTAAAATTAATGGATGATAAATTCCAACGTTTAGCAACAAGTTGGGTTTGTTACAGTAGCAATACCAGTACCAACCATTTTTTTTCTTCATACTCGTTGAAGTCATTTAAATGCACCACTCGAGACAACAAAGGAATAACGAAAATATTCTAGAAAAACGTTTCTAGCTGTGTTAACAACGAAAAATAAAATATATACCGGTCTGACATACGATTATGAGTGCGGAATTGGTATTTTAATATTAAAAAATTTTGTTTCGCAGGTAATTTATTGCATCGGATGCATAATCAGCACCGACAAAGCGCCGGAATGCAGACGGGCTGCAGTCATGGTAGCGACCTTGTTGATCCAAGGTCTCGGTAAGGATGTCCTCACGGATTTGGGTAATGATCTGGTACCCCTGTATCGAGCTCTCAAGTTTCTCCATGATAACGACGACGATCAGGTGCTTCGTTTGCACGCCCAGCTTGCTCTCGAGGAGATTGATGACATCGTGCAAACGTTTGTTTTCGCTATGCCGGAACTTAAAAAACGAATATACCTTCTACCCTGACGGTGAAATATTTTTTTTCACCGCGTATATATGTATATATGTATATCGGATATGTATAACAGATTATAGATTAGTTTTTCACGGTACAATATTTCTAAAATCAATTTTTGCGGATCGCAATTGCTCGAGACCGTGCGATTAGTCGTTGCTAGTGATATTTCGTCTTTTAAGTACGTTTTCTCGCTCCGTTCTGTAGAATACGCTTCGAGTTCAATAATTTTTCCCGTACAATGTTTTAAAATATGTACGGACCTCACCCCAAGAACTCTGTATCGTTTCCGAAAATTCCACAAAGAATGGTAATATCTTCTAAAGTAGGGTAAGATGGTGTTAAATGGCCAGCGGGTGAGATAACCATTTGACGCTCATTTTTGACCGGATTAATAGGAAGAGTAGCCGTTTATAAGGTAAGTCTTGGTCGATAATGCGCAACTTTTGTACTTTGTTGGACTGTCGCATCTGCATTTCTACAATTTTCGTGGTGAGATGAGCATTTCGAGCTATGTGAAAAAAAAATTTCTGGCTTTTGATGGTTGGTGAAAGTTGTGCAAATTGAGCTTCAAAAAATTAGACAAGTGTTTTGTTGGAGCAGCAATTCGTCACTAACCCGAATGTTAAAACGATTTTCCGATATTTGCATTTGTTTTCGGATCACGTGGCTTTGAGCGCAAAAGAGTGTGTGGGGTTAAATAACCGAGCAACCAGTGGGCAGCTTCACGAGCTGAGAAAAAAATGTTGAAGGTGTTGGGCAAAAAATCACGAGCTGAAAAAGAAAAAGTTGCCCCTCGCCGCCCCAAGCGTGGTCGTCCCAAAAAAGTTGTTTACGTTGAAGACAGCGACGACTACGGCGATAATTAATGCTAGAAACTGTGTTTTTTTCAATTTTTTGAAAGGTTAATATAATAAGTTGTGACCGTTATGAATGATAAAAAACATTGAAACAACAAGTTTGCATTTATATTTGACCTGAAAAGATGTCGTTTTATTACCCCACTAGGTGGAGTAAGAAAACCACTTTGCACATTTTTTTCAAACGACCGCCCTAAATAATAAGTATTAGTTACATCAAACTTGTTAAGGTAAATTTTGTAGCCAAGGGTTTATACTTTCAGAAAAAAAAATCATGTTTGAGAATATTTCGATAAATGCAGGTTCTACAGCGTAAAAAGTAAAGAAAATGGCGATTTAACCCCATCTTACCCTATCGTACAAAACAAAAGAACGATCGTCAATTTTAATTACTATGACGCAGTAATTAACCATAAATATTGTATTCTCAGATATCTTCAACGACTATAATTCGCCTCTAATCACAACAATCGACAAATCGCATCGATTCTTCCAAAAAAAGGCCGTAAAACGTGGACTTTTCGACCGGGAAATAACGATTTTACGTTTAAATATCTTTAACAAAACTACTTCCATATCTCCCTCATTTCGAATTACGTAATAAAGTTTTCTCATTACATTCTAAAAAAATTCAACAACCAACGCAACAACTCAAAATTTCGTACAAAAATGTTACACATGATTTCCGATCACTCGCGCAGCATCATTGTTAAGTCGTTGTTATTGATTGGGTTCAGTGGGTTTTGCATTCTTACGTTACATCAAAATTCTCCTGTGACACGAACGAATAACAAAATTCACAAAAACGTTGTATCTTCGGAAAAAAAACCAGCTAGCCGTATGTAATCGCGTTTGAGACAAGCGTACATGCGTTGAGGCTGCGGCGTCGAAGTTGGCGAGGGTCGAGGTGTTATAGCCCGCAAGATAAATTCTTTGCACGATGGTTCCGGAAAAATTCGATGTTTCACATCCGTCGAAAGTTCGTGTTCGTGGCTGTTACTTCCCGAAGTCATCATGTGAGCAGCCTGAAACGTATTAGCGATGTGAAATAATTATACAAATAATGTTCGAAGCAATAAAAGAACGATGAAAAAATCGGTTTAGCCTGTAGTTATAATTGGCAAACCTTTTGACCGTCGCGAAAGATCGTCACAATTCGCGAGCCTATGTTACCTCTGGCACCGCCTGGAACAATAACTTCCCTGCCGCGCATAAGTTGCACGATGAAGGTGGTAAGCTCTTTGGAATCGTCATTTCCACAGAGTTTGTGCTGGAGTGAGTTTGCTTGCGCAACGAGCGCCTCGATGCCTTCGATGTCCCTCGCGATTTCCTAGCAAAAAAAAGAAAAAAAACATTAACCGATGCGTGAGCATTGATTATCAAACGTTGCTCAATGAAAAGAGAAATGCAGATTCCGCGCGTACGTAAGGCGTTTTGTGTTTGGGAGCGATGAACCGCGGAGGAGTCTTTGAAGTACAGTCTTGTCGAATATATTGTGGAAAAATTGAAATGTTGAGACTACGAATTGTTCGACTAATAAGATATATCAATGTTTCGCGGAAAAACAATGACACGAGCAATAGGAATCGATCGAAATAGGCATTTTATATTATAATTCATATGGAATTCGATGTCAATACATCTATTGTTAATGTTATAATATTAATATCATTGAACGATATGAATCGATTAATTATTCGTGTAATGATTGCTCGATAAACTTTTTAAATAATATAAACAACGACAATTATTACTCGAAATACTAACGAGACTGTATCGAGAAAGTTGATGCAGTCAATCATTGTAACGAAGTGAAACGTAGAAATGTATGAGAAGATCCACGTCAGGTCAGCCAGTGAGAAAAAAAAATTTCCACAAATAATTTTGAAAAATCGAGTTAATTTATCGAAAAATATTCACCGTGTCGAAATTAAAAAAAAAAAAATTTCACGTTTTTCTCGTCGATTACAATTTTTTAACATTTTTCCATTCAAATGGCTGTATCTTTGACAAGATTTGACGTATTCACATTTGTAAAAAACGAAAATGTGCATCTTTTTAAGGCCTTTCCGAGAAAAAAATCGCTTTCCGCGACTCCTTGAAACGGAAATTAATGATAATCAATGCTCGTTGAATCGCGTAAAGCGATTGGAGCGCATAAAAAAATTAAAAAAAAAAATTGAACCGAAAAAAGCTATTAATAAAATCGGTAAAATTACATATTACCGATTGAGAATCCCATAATAAAAAAAATACCAAAAATCCGTTATTCAAATTCACAATTCGAGGAAAATTTTCAAAATAAAATACCGAGTGGCTTTTCTTCAGAAAAAAAATATCGTTCGATATTTTGCCCTCAAACGGACGTTTAACTCGCTCAATAAAATCTAAATTACACATTTTCGTTTTTTACAAATGTGAATACGTCAAATCTTGCCAAAGATACAGCCATTAGAATGGAAAAATGTTAAAAAATGGTAATCAACAAAAAAAAACGTCAAAATTTTTTTTTTTATTTCGACACTCGTCGAATATTTTTCAAAGAAATAACTCGATTTTTTTAAATTATTTGTACGAATTTTTTTTGTTTACTGGCTGAACTGACGTGGATCTTCTCATATGTACTACATAATGGCGTTTCAAAGCTGTATTGACCACGGCAACCTGTGACATTTGACGATGGGAAATCTCGGCTCGGGTGCCGGCACATGCATAACGAAATTGCGTGTAATCATCACCCGGGTTCCATCACGTACCTCGTACAATTGCAATTTCTGATGAATCGGTTTCGTGGCGTATTGCAATTTGTTGAGTATGCTCTGAGTGACTTCGGGCAAATTTGGCATTGCATTTTGTTTCTGTTGGCTAAGAGTATACAGGGCCGCGTGCGTTAGAACGGGTAGAAGCAATTGTGCCACTTGACCGAGTCTTTTCGATATTAGATAATGAATGGCCTTTTCAGCCTCGCGCGTATCGTCGAAGAGACGTTTTTGTCTGTGAGCGGGTACGGGCTGAGCCGAATTCCACGTTGTTGACCAAGGATTGTTCGGAATTTTCATTCGCGGCGAGAGATTACCTGGAATCAATGAAAACATTATTTTACACTTCCTCGGGGATTTACCGAAGACGCGTCTGGATTCAATTGCAATTAATGAGAAACTTTTTATTTATCGATATTCGTTATTATCAAGCTGGATTGAGTTTTTATATTTCCGTTTGTTTGTAGATAAAGCTTTGTTTGAAGAAAAAAACCCTCCAATATTTTGATAGCAGGGTTCTTAAATTCTCGGAATGAAATTTGGAGGAAAAGTTTATGTGGTTAATCAATTGATTAAAAATATATTGAAAATACTTTCATTATTGGGAATCGTGAATTATAATTGTTAGTGAGTGATCATAGATTATAATTCTTATTGAATATACAATACATACAATACAATACATACAATACATTGTGAAATATATAATTTAGGTAAATTATTTGTAATTATTGCAGGAATGTGAAAATTTCAATTGCTGCATCATAATCGTTAATAGTTATTTGTTTGAAAAAATATGTCAAGTAGATTTTCATTGAACGACCTCGGTTGTTGATCTTAGAAAAATTTGCTTCAAATTTTTCTATGACGATGGGCATGGAAAATTATCTAAATTCGTTAATTTTGAGAGTAGGTACTAATAAATTTCTATTAATATTTCTACTCAATATTTATCAGCAAAATATAATTCTGCACATCGCTATTTCATTACTTTCGACCTTTCACAGAGCTTCCTATGTGAGGAAATGAAAATCAACGAC
This sequence comes from Sussaba pulchella, assembly GCA_963971145.1. Taxonomy (NCBI): domain Eukaryota; kingdom Metazoa; phylum Arthropoda; class Insecta; order Hymenoptera; family Ichneumonidae; genus Sussaba; species Sussaba pulchella. The sequence goes on from OZ020165.1 coordinate 9,627,102, forward strand.
GACATGGGCACAGCAGTGGCTTTGTGAAAGGTAGAAAGTGACAAGGGAGCAGCGTTATTTGCATGCAAAACTGAACGTATAGCAAATTTTAATATGCATATATGTTATTATTAAATAACGTGACATTTTTGTAAACTATTTTTCACGAATTAAAGAACATACAAAACACTTTTTTTATTTGTCAAAAGGCAGGTGAATTCGATGCAATTAATAATATAAAATCAGGAAATGAACTAACGAATGATGCATATTATTGTTTTTTTTTGCTTCCTCATTAAGGAAGCTTTGTGACGGTCTGAAAATTTTTTTTCGGGATTTTGATGTCAATAGGTTCAAAATGTCCTAAAACATCCAGAAAATACATTTGGAGAAAATGTCCGGATGTATGTATGTGTGTGTGTGTGTGTGTGGGTGTGTGCAACTACCCTCCAAAATTCAAACGTTCATAACTCGAGAACGGTTCAAGCTACCGTACTCAAATTTTGCACACATGTGGTGCCTTCTAATATCTATGGAATCTGTGATTTTCGCAATTATTGACGCATTCGCTCGGCTTTGGCAGCATTTTGAATTTTTTCCAAAATATCTGTAACCACCCTAGCGTCCGCAAATTTCGAGATATTCGGCTAAATAGTTTTTCACATATAGAGTTGGGTACAAGGATGTTTGGTATTGCATTTGAGCCGAATCCATCAATAACTTTAAATTTTATAATTTTTTGAATTTTTCAAAAAATCAACTTTTTCGCTTTATTTGTCGTTCACTTCAACCAATCGAACCATAATTCTCTGCAAGCTTAGGATGTAGTTGTGCTATAATACATATCGAATTTGGCCGAGATCGGTCGAACGGATCAAGATCTAGAGCAATTAGAAATTTCTAAGTTCCAACCCCTGCAAATTAAAACTAGCTGCAAGTGGAAACTTGCAAAGTGCTTTCTCCGTAATCCTCCGCACTTGAGCCAATGGACGAAATCCTTTATGAGAAAGCCACGATTAATGAAGAAAAAGGTACTCATGAGCATCCTCATAAAGGACTTCGTCCATTGGCTCAAGTGCGGAGGATTACGGAGAAAGCACTTTGCAAGTTTCTACTTGTTTTATTCGTCAAAAGGCAGTTGAATTCAATGCAATTATTAATATAAAATCAGGAAATGAACTAAAGAAAAATGCATATTATTATTATTATTTTTTTCCCTCATCTTAATGGGAAATAAATCATAATTACCAGCTGGTTGTCCCCACTCGTCAAGCCCTTCGGTTTCGACCCAGTCACGCGGAGAATACCATCGTATAAAATCTTCCAATCCCGCATCGGGATTCGCAGCCTTTGAAAAAAACCGATATTACCGAAAAATTAAAGCGAAAAAGTTGGGCAAAAAAATTTTTAAAAAACATTAAAATTGAGAATACGAGAAGAACCTTAAAAGATTCCATGTCAGAGAGCAACGAAGCGCTCATGAGTCTCGCACGCATTTCCGAAGCGTATTTGTCCGTGCCAAGCTGCATCATAACTTGGGCATCTTCTTCGAGCTGATCCTCGGTTTTCGGCACGGGATCTTGGGTAACGGGCAAGTAAAGAATGTCACCAGTTTTTATGAGACGCAGGGTGGAATGCCGGATTAATCTTCCGGTAGGTCTGTTCCACAGCATTTGTTTCTTTTTCGTGTGAATTCTCGTCGGTTGTTCTTCCTGCCTCGCGGATTCGTCGCTCGTGCACTCGAAAAATTCGTCTTCGTCTTCCGAATCTAAATCAGCTCACATTAGAAAAATTGGATACGACACTAACCTATCATCCATAGTTAATTTATGCAAGATTGATTCAAATTTCGGCTGACTTTATATCGAATAAGTAAACATAAGGATTGTTCGTATCTCGTATCAAGTTCGCTTAACTGATTGAACTTGAAGTATCTATCTATAATTTTTTCAAATTATGGAGTAAAGGCTATTTTTTTTTTATCGTTCTTATTTTATTTATTGATTTATTTATTCATCGAATAAACGTACCCGAATCAAAGTCCATATCCATGCTCTGAAATCGATTGGCCGTTGCTTCGCGGTTCTTCTTTCTCTCGATGCAGCAATTCATCATCTGAAGCTTCTGATGAAGGATGCAAGTACGAACGGAATCGGGAAATCCGGTGCCGACCCTGCAACAAATAAAAATCCACGTCACGATTGATGTTTTTTAATTTTTTCGTGTTTCAAAATTTAATTTTCATGTCATTCTCGATGGTATTATAAAAAGTGCGGATGGAGTTATTATCGCGAATGCGTTACGATTTCCCATGCGTGCTCCAATAACGCACCGGAGCCAAGGAAACGCGAGTGGGGTTGTGGGTGGTCGAAAGTATGATGCGTGTGTGTTTACTTGAACGTAACGAAACCGATGAACCCGCCTTTTGCTCGTTTTTCTGGGACAAACCGCATCAGCGGGAGAAGGAGTAGCTGAGAGGCCGGAAGTAAAAGGCCGAGAATGAACGAGGTTCTTCAACTTCGAGCTGATGCTCTCGTGATGTCGATGCTACACGTGGAAGCGTACGTACGTAGTGTAATAATATAATAGAGAGCTTATGAAGGCTTCGAGTAATTGCAGTGCAAAGGAAGTTATGCGATCGGATAATGGTTTTACTTCGGAATAATGTTACAAAATCAAAGGTGCAACGAGTAATTCAGAAGCAATCATATCGTGGTTGTATAAGCAATAATGGTCATGCACCATTGTTTTTTTTTCTTTTTTTTTCAGTTTTAATGATTTTTTTTCTTTTCATTTCGTTGGTAAGATTTAAAATCCGGGGCAAGCAAAGATTTTAGAATGGGCTAGAATAATGAGCTGTTCTTTTTATTGAGGAAAAAGAGATCAGTAAAGGATGGGATTTACGAATCAACGGAAATGCTTCATTTTCTCGATATCAGCATCGCGTAATAATTTTTTTAAAGCCTCGGCAGATTTTTTTCTTTTGTTTATTGTGAAGAAATGAGATGATGAAGCGTGGAAATTACGGGAGAATAATAATTTCAAATTTTCTGGATATCAGATTCTCCGGATAACTTTTTTTTTTTAGATTCTTTTGTTTTTTGAGGTGCATTTTTGATTAAGAGAAAATAAATTAATGCAGTCCGGCATTGGCGGAAACAACGGTAATTCCGAATTTTTCAAATATCAGCATCACGTGTCAACATCTGTGGTTTGTGGTTGCAAAACGGAACTAGTAGATAAATCGATTTTTCACTTCTTCTTCTTTTTTCTTTTTTCTTGATTTTTCGATTTTTTTTGCGAGTTCCATTTGAAAGCTCTTGAGAAACCGCTTAAAATGACGTGCGGACCTTTGAAATTCGATTGCAACTTCCGTCGATAATTTCTTAGGAAACAACAAAATTATTGATGGAAGTTGCAATGGGATCCCAAAGGTCCGCACGACATTTTAAGCAGTTTTTCAAGAGCTTTCAAATGGAACTAACCGGATCAATGTAGGGTAAGATGGGGTTAAATCGCCAGCGGGTAAGATAACCATTTGACGCTCATATTTGAACGGATTAATAGAAAGAGTAGCCGTTTATAAGGTAAGTAGTAGTCGATAATGCGCAACTTTTGTACTTGGTTGGACTGCCGCATCTGCATTTCTACAATTTTCGTGGTGAGATAAGCATTTTGAGCGATGTGAAAAAAAATATTTCTGGCTTTTGATGGCTGGCGAAAGTTGCGAAAATTGGGCTCAAAAAAATAAGACAAGTGTTTTCTTGGAGCAGCAGCTCGTCACTAACCCGGATATTGAAACGATTTTCCGATATTTGCATTTGTTTTCGGATCACGCGGTCTTTCGCGCAAAAGGGTGTGTGGGGTTAAATAACCAAGCAAGCGGCATCGGCACGGGCTGAGAAAAAAATGTTGAAGGTGTTGGGCTAAAAATTACCAGCTGAAAACGAAAACGTTGCCCCTCACCGCCCTGAGCGTGGTCGTCCTAAAAAAGTTGTTTACGTTGAAGACAGCGAGAACTACGGCGATAATTAATGCTAGAAACTTTTTAAAAAATTTTTTTTGAAAGGTTAATATAATAAGTTGTGACCGTTATGAATAATAAAAAATCATTAAAACAACAAATTTGCATTTATATTTGACCTGAAATGAAGTGGTTTTATTACCCCACTAGGTGGGGTAAAAAAACCACTTTGCACATTTTTTTCAAACGACCGTGCTAAATAATGAGTATAAGTTACATCAAAATTGTTTGTATAAATTTTGTAGCCAAGGGTTCATACTTTCAGAAAAAAAATCATGTTCGAGAATATTCCGATAAATGCAGGTTCTACAGCGTGGTAAGTAAAAAAATGGCGATTTAACCCCATTACCCTACCTATGAAATTGGCGGAGCTACGATTTTTTGAATGGAAACTTTTCGTTCTTTCCATGTTAATCAAATGGGAAAACTAGACAAATTTGCGCGACCCCTAAAAGTGGTCCGATCGGGCTCATTTTTGGACACGATTCTCTTGATGGAAGATACTTTGGCGTGAATGTATTTTGATTGAAAGAAAAAAAAAGTTTTTTTTCTAGCCGGCCTAGTAAATACGTACGTACCTACGTATGTGATCAAATTCTTCGTCAACGTTTTCTCTACAACTAACAATGCGGTAAGAATGATCGATGATGCGATCGATGCGTCCCGTTGTAACTTGAAGCTGATTAGATTTTAGCCCCAATTTGGTCGAGTAGTTTTAGAGTGAAAAAAATATATTTAAAAAAAACACGAAATCTCTACGGGAGGATAGAAATTCGGAGGAGAGCACCTAAGCAGCACTGTCATTGCCGGTTAAAAAATATTGAAATTAGAGAAATTAGAGAAAAAGAAGTAGAACACGTACATCGTATCTGCACATCTTATGGTAACGGCAATATTTACAATTATAAGGGGTTTAATATTAATCATGATGTGATAGATTATTTAAATGCCATTTATACATTCAATCAGAAATATATATTTCACAAAGTACAATATTAAAACAAAGCGTTTGATTGTGGAGCATTGACGTTTATTTTGCAACATTATTATGATGTAATAAAGAACCAAGCGAACAAAGAGTATATGATGTTCGTTTAATGCGACATCATATAGCAACGATATCGATAAGTAGAAAACTATTAAATTTTCCCGAACACCCGTAAACTCGTTATTAAGAACAATTTATAATGATAATGATAAATTTGAATTTGCGAATCGGAAAGTTACTTTTGCGGCTCGTAAAGGGTCACATCCACGATAAACATGAGTAGCTATAGGTCTTAATAGCCATCGGCATGACTAACCATAGGCCCCCCAAGTTTTAACTGTAAACGACGTTTTTAGACACGGAGATGCCGAAAATTGCTCATACAGGAAGAAATGAACGAGATTAACCAAACCGAATAGGTCCGTTTTAGAGGCAAAATCGAATAAGTCTAATGGTTTTTTTTCTTTTATCCATAAGTTACAGACTATTTAAATCCTACGGAATTGCTTCCAAACCACAAAAATTATAAATTGCAAGCGACTTTAGCGTAAACGTTGATTTAGCTTCGGAAAATATTCCCATATTGGCCATTTTTATATGCATGAAACATAAGAAAAATGTAAATAACAATTATAATAGAAATAATAAATAAAATATAGTAAGAAATTAATAAAAATTAACGAATGACTCGAGGTTAAAATTAAAGAAGATGAAACAACTGCGACGTAAAAGCGATTGAATAAAACAATTATTGTCATCTTTTTGTAATCACATAGATTATAAATAAAATTTAAAAAACAAAAAGAATGTTATTCCAAGAATCTGTATATGCGTTGCCTCAAACATTCATAAAATAATCGATGATATTAAATGACAATCGTAACAAAGGTGTCAATTTTCCATAAGATTACAATTATCCAGTCGATAAATTCATAAATAAAAACATTCTTCATAACAATCGTCCCGAAAAAAAGAAAAAAAAACGAATCATTATCCCAAATCGTACAATAAAAATGATAATTATCGCATCATCGATCCCAAAAGAACATAAAATAACACGAAAAAAAACAGTTTCTGTTAACAAATATAATCGTGATGAATAAATAATTGTAGAAAAACAGAAAAAATTTTTTTTGACGGTACACGGTGTCGAGCGATCATATAAGAAGGATTATAGGGAAGCGTGTGTGCGAGAACCGATGTCGGTGGACCGTGAGTTTACGGAGGTGGTTCGACGAATGCCGGAGAACCTGCTGGTGGCTTAAGCCCGTTCTTCCGACGACCCTGTTCGGTCGCGTCTGTTCGGAACCGACGAGACTAGCTCGTAGCCCGATCCTACTACCTACGACTTCACCGACGACACGTAATATACCATTGCCTACCCTACCCTACTCCCGACCAACAGCACGAAGGAGCAACGGGCAAGAGGCAGGAGCAGCAACAGCAGGAGAAGCCCGGTGAACGCGGAGACTCGGTTAGATACACCTCCACCGCGCGACAAGACTCAACGTCGAACGAAAACCCGGCTTATTCATCGCAGTCGAACCCGAGACGGTGATGCCGATGCGAGCGCGAGCAACTTAACGGGAAGTCGGGGCCGCCGTTGTCGTTTCCCATACCAACGCGAGATTCGTGCCCTACGACTCTCGTTACGATCGCCCGGAATCGATTTATATTCTCACGGTTTTCGACGAAATAGTCAATCTTTTTCACTAAAGTCTAAAGTGATAAGACGCAACATTATTTGTTTGGTTTTTTTTTTTCGAAAAAAATTAAAGATCAGAGAAAGGTGCAACACGTGAATTTTTCCGCGCATGCTCAGTGAATCGTCAACAATTTTATTTCTCTGCAATAAAAAAAAAATTAATTAATTAATTAATCGCTGGTTTTGCAGACTCTGATAATTAATTTGGTGTTTTGTTTTTTTTTTCTTTTCCATACGTGACTTTATCTCAGTAATAAAGAGGAAAGAATAAAAAAAATTGTGCTGTGCGCCGTGAGGAAATACGAAATCTACGAATAATAAAAAAATAAAAAAATTGCAAAACATGTGTTGGAGACGTTGAAGAGAATTCGTGAAAATGCGTAAGTTATACCATCGAAATACATTGAATATTTGAATTTTTCCTGTATAATTATCGGTTATATTACAATTTCAAGCCTCTTTCGAGCGTGGAAAGGAGAAAAATGTTCGTTTTTTACATCTCGATTCTGAACCTGTTGCACCGAATTAAAACGAGACGAGAATAACGTATTTCTTAACGTAGTTCGGTTCTGCCGGAGACGAATCGCCCTGAGGGCTGTGAGCGTCCACGACGAGCGCGTATGGCCGGTTGCATTCCTGGATAAGTGCGCGGCACGTAAGCATGCAACCCGGCGTACCTTCGCGCTAAGGGTTAATGCACCTACGGGGCCATCGGGGCCCCGAACGCGTATCTTCGAGTATCGTTTTCGCTGTACTTCTATCATCCGACCTTGAACCACACCATACCTCGTCCGCCTCCCTCTCTCAAACGTCTATGCTACAGTACAGAACACTGTAAGACGTATATACGTTATATATATCTATATACCATACGTATATACCTCGGTGCAAAAGTCTTGGACTAGTTACACCCTAGAATTGCTTATGGCAGTACAGTCGTTCGATGGTGCACAGACGTTGGCTGACACTTGCACAATTTTGCTGCAAGTGTTGTTGCGATTAATCGCAACGTATATAAGTGTTGTTACGATTAATCGCAACGTTTATAAGTGTTGTTACGATTAATCGCAACGTTTATAAGTGTTGTTACGATTAATCGCAACGTTTATAAGTGTTGTTACGATTAATCGCAACGTTCTATCCGTCACTGAAAAGAATGATCGAAATTTTCCTGATGCTTCCTGTTTCGTATACCGTAGAGTTTATATAGATATATTAGGGTGGTTCTTATTTCGGTCATCTTCGAATTTGAGACGGCTTGAAACTCGAAGAAAAATAAAGAAAATTCAGCGTATTTTGAACTTTCTAGTCAAATTCTAACCGTACTCAATAACGAGGTGAAGTTTCTTATTTTAAATTCATTCAACCTTTTTACCTGTCGGTATTTATGTTGGCGGGACGATTATCTATTTCTGAAAGAATCCAATGCCATACGATATTAACGGGTATGAATCCCACTTTCACGAAGTTGAATATACATATATGGGTCATCTCATGCCACGTTTACACCGTTTTTTGACGATGATCATGCAAATTATTCAAATAATTTGGGACTAACTAGAATATTTCGGAGTCCTGGGGCCCTACATTGATTGTGGTTGTTTGAGAAGGTAATGTAGGGTATTTTACATTAATTTGGGTGTGGGTATAGAAACAGTTCTTGCTGTTTCTCACTGAAAATTCACTAGACTAACTCTTACGAACGTGATGCCGCCATGTAGCAATCCTCTTGTCGGTATGTCCTAGTACACCGTGGCCACCAGACCATGTTTCCCAAGGTGCTACGGTCTCTGATTATTTCTCATTTTAGAAAAAAAAAACAACCATTCCATGTGACATTTTCTTAGTCTTAATGGTCATAAATTCATCGACATTGAGTGCATAGAAGGTTAGCATCAGTTAAAAAGACAGAGAGAAATAGAATTGAAAAGTAAAAATAGAAGTTCTCTCGTTATTCTCCATGGCTCTAGATATTTTTGATAATTATTATTCTGCAATGTAACAAGATTTGCTGAAACCATTCGACTGAATATTCATGTACATATTTAAAATAATCCGATCGAATCCTCGTGGACCGGGAATGGATCAATGCCAAAAAAATTATAACAAATAATATTTTTTGATATTTTAGTCAGTATACGCTCCCCTAGCAAAAAAGAGTTTCAAATAGTATTGAAAAATATAGTTAAATCTCTGGGATCGTCTTTTGTTGAAGGATTTATTTTGAATCAAAGAATTTGGAGTTGACGAATACGAATCGTCCAGACACAAAGGAATGTCTCGTAGCCGGGGCTCATGTTATATAATTACACTCTGCAATGGAATGTCCGAACGATATCGATTCTCAACTCATGGAAAATTGTCAAAGTCATTTTGAATACGTTTGTGTTTCAACGAGTATCGGTCGCAGACGTTTAATAGAGCGAACCCTACACACTTCAGACTCGGAATACCTTTTGCAATTAAGATTATTGGAGTCTGAAGAGTAAAGAATTTATAGAATAGCTGCTATAGTCATATTATCCTACCCTCGAGTATCCCCCTGCGAACCCTTCGTTTGATAGTTGTTCGCTTCTAGGACCGTTTCATAGTCGGAATCACTTCGATTTTCAGCAGACATTTCGTTATTTCTCTGGCCTGAACGGAATGGCACGTGAAACCGACGTGGCGTTTAAGTGGTTAACGTATATAAAGAAGGCTAATACTGCAAAGATGCAATACGTTGCATAGAAGTCGGAACCTGAATTCATATCGTTTGAGATAATTTTAATTACGCTGTTCGATTTGATATTTGAGGGTATACATATTTTCACTTGAAATTGACTTGATGCCAAATAAAAATTCATATAAAATGAATGGCAAAATTAATTTTTGCTATTACATCGATGAAAAAATTTTTAATTTTTTTTCAAACGTATAAATGATATAGAGTAGCTTCAGAATTAGCGACATCAAGGAAAGTTTCGACCGGGTGGTAACCTGAATCGCGACTCTTTTCTCGAATTTAGAGGAAAACCGATCGACGATGACGACGTCGACGAAGAACGGGGATGAGATTATCCCCCCGGGAAAGGGAATGGGGACGAGGTCTCATTTCCGGAAGTACTTCTTCACTTCCGTCCTCGGAGGGCCGCAGATTCGCGGTAATTGCAGGAACCAATGGCTAGAAATCTATGGTAGGCAGAAATATAGAGATCAGCTCCAAGGCCATGGGTTCCTATGATTATTATAGAAAAAGGAAGTGAAATCCTCGATCGGTCGATACTACGGCGATGCCTATAGCTATCTCCATAGCTCACGATCGCGCCGGTGAGCAAACCGAGACAGGAAATTATGGTAAATGTGGAAGCTAGCAGTTCGCTGGTATACGTGATGTCATTGGAACAACCGTCGTGTTTGCCGTCGTCGTCGTCAGTTGTTCTGGATTTCAGTAGGTAACACGGTAAACGTGTCGTTACGCGCAACGCCGACGAAGAGGAAGAAAATAGGCTCTTCCTGTGTCTGTGACAATGGAACGTCAGGTCACCGGTCCAACAATTTATTCGATATAATTATTGTGGGACTTGTCTCCTGCGAAAATAATTTCCTGGCTCATTAATGGAGTATTTCTACTTTTTTTTTCTTATCAACGGCACATTTGCAACCACGTCGACATTGCTATGAATATTTAACAGAGAAATTCTGTTATTCATACGAACAAATTTTTTTCTTTTTGCGTTTCTGTCGACAGCTCGTTGCAGATTTAACCGAGTAACCAGAATTCATGATTATCCCAGATATAATCACACCAGACATCTTCACAAAGTGTCGATGTAACCCTCAACCATGAATCGGGTCCCAGACGTCACTGCAGCATTTGTGCCTTTAAATTCGTTTCTAGTTGGATAAAATATTTTTAAATATCCATGTTTTTTTTCATAATTTGGTTGACTTTTCTATGTTCTACACGATTGCTCCTACCTTTTGAAGACTCAAAGAATATTTTGGCCTTTTTGACATTTTAAGTAACGGAAACTCCAATTAAGACCACATTTTTTAGCGTCTCGGCGCCGAAGGACCCATGTGGCGTTTATGAAATTCGACCGAAGTGTGCGGGTTATATCGAAATATTTACCGATATGAATATTTAATTATTTTTTGCAATTTTTCCTCTTTTTTTATTTCAATTTATTCCTCTGAGATGCGTTTGTCGAGTGTTGTTGAAGTGGGAAAAAACTACTGCGATCTCGCATAACGTATCAGAAGCGTAACACATCCAACTTACATTGCGAAATATCTTTACTGCCTTGCAAACAATAAAAACAAAACGTTTTTCCATTTATCGCTCAATCGCGACCAAGCTATTCTTACCGATCGTCTCGAAAATTAGTCCACTAACAGCAAACAAAAACAATATCAGCAAATCACAACAAAGTCATTACATCGCAACTCAAACTCACAATTTTTTTTTATTTTCCGTGATCGCAAAACCCTCGACGTATATCCGTCGTACGGATAACGTAAAAATAGCTCGAGCCACACAACGTCCGCTTATTATCCGATGCGGGAAACAAGTGCAAAAAACCGCAGTCGATCGTTAAAGAATTTTATCTCTTCGGTCAGGGACCTCAACGCAAGTTAACCTGAAAGAAAATTGGTGCGCTACCTTCTCCACGATTGTTCTACGTGTGTCCCGCCATCGGCACGATAGTACCAGTACGCAGTGGTACGTCTGCACTCGAAGAGTGAAGAAAATTATGGTGTTTTCCACAACAAATCATCTTCACAGTTCCAAGTAAACTAGTCCCGGTCTCGCATAAACGAATGCCAGGGGAGGGAGAAGGCTTTGCCCGATGTTTCTTTTCCTCTTTCTTTCTATCTTGAAACCGGTAATTACCGAACCAGAGCACAGGGGAAACGTGCTTCGCGACGCACGTCCCTCGCTGTTTCCTCGTCGTTTTCCGTCTCCATCTCGTTATTATCTTCGTTCTTTCTCACCGTGCTGGCTTTTCATTGTGTAACGATTCCCGCGATCCATAATAAAACCGTGCGTTACGTGAAACACCGTCGCAATCGGGCGGTACGGCGCGTTCGCGAAACAATCAACGATGAAACTTTTGAGCTTTCGCTCGTGCGATTTATCATCGAGATGAAAATCTCAGTGAGCAAGATGGATCAATGGTAAATGTGTAGAAATACGAGTGCAACGATTATCGTGGATCCGAATGAATCTTGGTAACCATTCATAAATTCGCTCGGGATGAAAACTATTCATTGCGAATTTTTCGTTCCAAAAATTTAACAATTTTGCTTCCTTATGAAGGAAGCTTTGTGACGGTCCGAAATTTTTTTTTTCGGGATTTTGATGTCAATAGGTTGAAAATGTCCTGAAACATCCGGAAAACATATTTGGAGAAAATGTCCAGATGTATGTGTGTGTTTGTGTGTGTGTGTGTGTGTGCAATCACCCTCCGAAATTCAAACGTTCATAACTCGAGAACGGTTCTAGTTACCGTACTCAAATTTTGCACACATGTGGTGCCTTCTAATATCTATGTTATCTGTGATTTTCGCAATTATTGACGCATTTGCTCGGCTTTGACAGCGTTTTGAATTTTTTCAAAAATGTCTGTAACCACCCTAGCGTCCGCAAATTTCGAGATATTCGGCTAAATAGTTGTTAACATATAGAGTTGGGTACAAGGATGTTTGGTATTGCATTTGAGCCGAATCCATCAATAACTTTAGATTTTATGATTTTTTGAATTTTTCAAATAATCAACTTTTTCGCTTTATTTGTCGTTCACTTCAACCAATCGAACCATAATTCGCTGCAAGCTTAGGATGTAGTTGTGCTATAATACATATCGAATTTGGCCGAGATCGACAGAACGGATCAAGATCTAGAGCAATTTGAAATTTCTAAGTTCCAACCCCTGCAAATTCAAAAACACTCGACGGAATGTGCTCAAATTCAGACACACGCTCAAACTAACCGTCAGCTTAAGTTGTTACTAGATTCGATAGCAATTAAACAACGCGCTCGACTTTTGGGACACATTGAGTTTTTATATACGTTCGAGTCGGTTTTTATACGGTGGGAAGGATCTACGGACATCCTGTATAAAACAAGCTGCAAGCTGAAACTTGCAATTTGCTTCCCCTGAATTTTCGGTAGTGAACGGAACTTCCTTTATGAGGAAGCCGAAGATTAAAAAAAATAAAATAAAATAAATCGAGAGATGCTTCCCCATAGAAGGATTTCGTGCACTACCGGAAATTCAGGGGAAGGAAATTGCAAGTTTCGGCTTGTTTTTAAATTCCATTAAAAAATGTTTCTGTCCCAAATTAATTTTTTTCCCTGCGTTCACGAATGGCTGACTATAAATTGTTACTCGTCAAACGGGACTAATTATTCATGTACGCTGTCGAATAGACGCGTTATAAAAAAAGTGGTGCATGTATGGACCGACTTTAAATTGGAACCGGGCGCAGTGTTCCGTGAGACTCGCATTAAAATTATTTTATCTTTTTTTTACCTACCCGCACTAAAATATAATTGTAACAGCAGTTTTATTTAACTGGATAAATAGTCGAAATTCCGAGGGATCAAGTTCATCTCGGTCTGTCTCTATATTTTGATTATTCATAATTCGTAAGAATTTTTGTTCCTTGAGAACAAAGAGAAAAACTGTGTTTCCATATCCTCGATTGAATGCGAACGAGTCATCTTAGCGGGACTTATCGCTGTATCGATTAAAAACGATTACGGTATGGACCACAAATGACGGCTGAGATAGCTAAAACGGGTGACCAATCGCGGCTATATCGACACCTGTGCCACAGTCTTCAATGATCGACTATTTAAATTCGCGAAGATAACGATGCCTGTCTCACAAAGCACACTCGGAAATCCTGGCGGACGGAATGTGAAAGAACTGGTAATTGGGCATTGACACGATTTACGCCTCCTGCTGTTGAAGCGGCAAAGGTCATTCGTTCTTTCCTTTATAACCAGACCATAAATAATGAATAAATCATTTGTGAAAACATGTAAATTCATCGAAACAGATAATTACGAACAAATGATATCCTTTTTTAATTTCATATATCAATGATCTGAGATAATATTAATTCTTGAACTTGGTTGTCATTGGCACGGCCAATGGATGTAACGGAATTCACAGAGAAATGCTTGATGACTAGTTCGTGACGATCGCTGATATATGTATATTAGAGTGGTCCTTATATAGGGCTCGGACGAATTTTGACCCACCCCCCCCCCCCAGATTGGCTCTAAAAAATTTTAAAAAAAGTTCCCTAAATTGGCAGCCCGCCATCTTTAAAACCGGACATTACCAGGAGGGGTCATTTTTCTCCTTTAAAATACACGGGATTGATCGACTCTCTAGTAATATCCCTATTCGAGTCTCTTGAAATCATCTTAAAAATCCAAGAAGTCTCTCAATGAGTCCGTGGCACCTTTGTGCATGAAAAAGAAATCTTACGGGTTGACTTTGAAATGGTTATGGGTCATTCCACGCCGATATATAAACATGTTTTTGTCAGAAAATTTTTCGGTTTGAAATATCAATCCTAAAATTCAAAATACTGATCTTGAAAGCCATATTGGTCATTCTGACTCAATTTGTTTTTTTTTCTTCTTTCGTTTTTCCTCTAGTTGCCGAATAATTTTATCAAAAGAAAGTTCAAAATATCCGATCTCATTCTGAAGATTAAAAATACTAGTCTTGAAATTAATATGGGCTATTCCAACTCGAAACACTATTTATTTTCGAAAATTTGAAGAAATAGCTGATAAAAATTTCAAAAACGAAAAATAAAGAATGTTTCTAGTTGGAATGGCCCATATTAATTTACAGACCAGTATTTTTAATCTTTAAAATGAGATCGGGTGTTTTGAACTTTCTTTTGATAAAATTGTTCCGCAACTGGAGGAAAAACGAAAGAAGAAAAAAAAACAAATTGAATCGGAATGACCAATATGGCTTTCAAGATCAGTATTTTCAATTTTAGGATTGATATTTCAAATCTAAAAAATGTTCTGACAAAATTATCCGGGAATAAGAAAAAAAATTTTTCATGCCTAAAGGTGCCACGGACTCATTGAGATACTTCTTGGATTTTTAAAATGATTTCAAGAGACCCGAATAGGGATATTACTAGGGAGTCGATAAATCCTGTGTATTTTTAAGGGGAAAAATGACCCCTGCTGGTAATAGCCGGTTTTAAAGATGGCGGGCTGCCAATTGACGGAAGTTTTTTTTTCATTATTTCGAGCCAATCTGGGGGGGGGGGGGGTTAAAATTCGTTCGAGGCCTATATAAGGACCACTCTAATGTATATATAGCGGACTAATCCGGTGGTTGTATATTCGATCTTGATTACATTTCCTTACCGCGACAATCATGTAGACATAAGTACAGAGAGACCCCACTTACGTTGAACTCGCGGCACCGGGCACTTTGGCTATTTTTATACCCCCACTCTCCTTCGGTTACAGAGGCAAGGAATGACCTGTGCCATATGATCGCGAATGCTCCAACGACATGGAGTTTATGTATAACATGACCTCCGAGTAAATGGATTTGTACGAGCGTTTGACGGATTCAGCGGGTTATATTTTCAATAACGAATTTCAGACACACGGTTCCGTTGTACCTTGAATTTCATATTTTCAATTCATGTTTACACTCTTTAGGGGTACTGGGAAAGCATCGGTACTAGGCTAGGAGGCATGGTGGGACGCTTGGAGGAAACGGTAGCTACCAATTGGGCGATAGTTTTACGCGAATACGTCCATTATTTGGGAAGGTATTGAGTAAGCTGCTTCCCGCTTTCTCATAGGTACATAGAGTAAGGGCACCAAAGTGAAAAAATTGAAATGAATGAAGCCGCAAGAAAATCGCGACTGTACTGTATTTTCCTCAGGTCTTTAACAACTGCGAAGTATCTTCTCCATGATAGTCCGCCGCGTCATTCACCTTCCAAACGGCTTAATGCACCAGCAGTGTATATGTGTATTGGTGATCACTCGGCAACAAACGTTACCGTTTTTTTTCGTATGATACGCAATGAATGCGGGAATAAGACAGATGATAAATGTAAACAAATAACAGAATACTGAAGTTTCATAATTTCATTGCCTATGAAGCTTCTTACGGTACTTAGAACGTTCGGAGAGATGTCAAAAGTGGGGCGAATGGAGCTTTTTAAAATGTCGAAATGGCCAGCACGATAACCAGTTGAGTGAAAAAAGCTGATCGAGTGAAGTCTCAGAAGCAAAGGATTCTAAATACCGACCTACCTCCAATATCATAAAAGGTTAAAACACTCCACAAAGTGCTAACTTTGCGAGCGATACGTCAGTTACCAGCGAGTCCGTTTCTTAGCCATTTTTTCATTATTCGCAGTCGTAATGGAATGTTCAAATCAAATGAAAATAGTTATCACTCTTGTGTACACTTGATTTAAACGTTATTCCCGTTGTAGATATTCACAAGTTTTACAGCACTTAAAATCGACATGAGTTTGCCACCCCAGATAAGTGATGAGTAGCCAGACGTCGATCGGATTTCAAACCTTGGAGCCATTAGATTCTAGCTCATTTCTCATCAAGACAATAATGGGAACATTTTTGATAAGTGTTTTTTTGAATTCTCATTGATAAACCCATGACGCCTTCGTCGATCTGTCTTTATTCAGCCTCGACTTTTTTATGAAGTCAAATAAATGTAGAGCTTAGAAGTTGTGGTTGCGTCTGTAAAGTTCCATGTCTAAGAACTTCGTCAAAAACGCCTCGGTCGATATATCCCCGTAAAAAAAAACTTCGCCGGGAAAAAATCGGTTTAAGAGAAACCCCTACAAAAACATATTGATCCCCAACAATTTTCTCCCATAGCAACTCATCAACATTAATGAGAACTACCTAAGAACGCCAATTTCAAGGAAAACAACAAAACCAAATGAATAGTATATAGGAGAAACTTGATTACATTCGACAAAAGATGGAACCCAATTCGCAATAATCGTGTGGAACATAAATAACCTTAACCCAAAGAACCTAAACCTCAAGAATCCAAACCTAAAGACCGTTTTGTGCAGGGTTTGTTTTACAATACAGATTGTAGATAAGAAGAGTCGACTTTGACAGGAGTTGTCTTTAAACACATTTTTTTACAACGTTGTTTTGATCATATTTTGTCAACGCAAGTTGTTTAGACGTGCTCCCGATATAAGACAGAACGCGATGACACCAAATGCCCTCACTTGCCGACTGTAACGATCAAATACGATTGGCTGCGGGCCCCGGCCGGCATCGGTGCAAAGACGAGTCACAGCCAATCACATTTTCGAATTATTGCGCATGCGCTTTGCACTGAGTTTCAATTGTACACGAAACGGTAGCTCGGCCGTCGGGCTCGGGAGAAACGCGATTCTATGCAGCGCCTCTGTAGACAGAGTCGAATGTAGCGTTCTATCCTACGCGTATAGACACCATGGATTCCGGGTAAGACACCACGGTGCTTCTGCTCGCCCCGTTACGCTTTCGAGATATATATTCATTATTATCCAGGCTCTGATTGTAACGCCGCGCACGCTCATATTGTAAATATCCTCTTCTTCCGCACATGTTTTCGCGGCAATTTTGCAATCGTTTTTTATTTCTTTCTTTTCTTTTTCCACACCGCACAGTGCACGGCCACGACTCTTTATTATATTGGAATCGCGCGCTCGCGTGCGTTGTTGTCGTAAGACAATCGCCACGCCGAAATAGCTTTTGCCGCGTTTTCTCGCCACGCGGAATTATAACACATGCATAATTCGCCAAATGTCCCTCGCCGGAGACACGCGCTTGCGCTCTCCCTTATGTAACGACGGCTTAGCCAACAAAATACGAGACTGTCATGGGTTTTGGACAACAGGTGTCGCAATAGTGGGTGAAATTACTTTTTGACAATTTTAAACGACTCAGCCGTAAGGCGTCAGCCACACGTGTAATCTAAAACAGAGCAATAATCAAATGTGTTGGCAAATTTGTGAGAAAAATAAATGACAAAGATGGCCATGGGCAGATCATTGAAGTATTTGTAACTCCGTTTCGTTGCTATCCCATTGTCGATATAGCTACAAATCGCGTCTCTAATGGCACAGTCGAAATTTTGATCTTAAATGACACGATTGTTGGAATTTAGATGGATGAAAATTTGATTGTGGCACTTCAAAAATAAGTTTACAATTTAGACATTGTGGAACGTAGCGCTAATTGTTTTTTTTTTTCGTTTCGTTCAGTTTCGTTCATCTTTCTATATTAGTACGGTGATCAACGGATTTCATACATGTTGACTCTGAACATCCATGTCGAGCACACGTGGAATAAGGTCATATGCACTCGTTAGTTACCAACATTCTCGAAGCCACGTCGGCAAAAAGTTAGGCTTAGGTGTGCCTTGCGTTCAACGTAGCATTAATTGCACGAGTGAATAAAATTAATCGACACAGATACCGCGAGCAGTCGTCGACTTTGTCGGTGGCGTTGCAGCGCGACCGGCCAAAGAATTTTCCGCAAATTGATTAATTTCCACGCATAATACATATTCGATAGAATGTAAAGAAAAATTTGTCTATGTATCGACTCGAATGGTGATTACGAAAATGGCACTTCCAGCGATCGCCGATGAAACGGACTTGTCCGATTGACTTCTCATACATGCTTATTGAGGTCAGAGACTCGTCGGCGCTGGAGTCACGAAAAACACCTTGCACGGATATTGTCTGTGTTCATGGCCCATCGCATTTCGTAATCGACCATCAAAATCTTGTCTCGCTCGTGTGCAGAATGCGCCAGTTGAATTCTGGCAACGATGATGAAACTTCGAATCGAAGGATAATATCAAAGGCACAAGGTTTTGAAATTTCGAACATACCAGTCCCTTGTACCAGCATTGTCGCCCAGTGTGTGTGTGTGTGTGTGTTCGGTTGTGCGCGTTGAAAGGATAAAAATGAGAGAAAAATAGAGAAAAAAAGAGAAGCGATAAAAAAAATAAATATAAGTACAATAACATTTTTCGATAGGCGTCGTTTCATACCAGAGAAATTCAGATTATATTTTTAAAAGGGCTGTTACGGGGCGGCCGCCACAGGCTGTCTTTTGGATGGATGAACAGTGGCGGTGGACCTCAATCAAAATTGACATTTCGTGCAATCTTATTAAATTTTCATTTGGCTCCGAGGTGCACCATGTCCCTTAATATACACGTCTTATTTTCATGGTCTTCTCGAAAGAGTATATTAGATATTTCAGTAACATACATAATGGTTCCACTTGCATAATCGATTCGGAAGTGTGAAGTTTTAAAATTTGGGCCCTGAAAATCTATGACACCAAAATGGTGTTTTCAAGTTTGTGCGTGTGCGTGTGTGTGGTGTCTGTTTACTCGCGCGGGCGCGCGTGTGTGTGTGTGATTTGCTTCATGGAACGTCTGGATGTCGGGTTCGAGGATAATCGTGAAGAAACGACATCGAAACGGGAATCCGTGTGCTTGTATTCGTGTGTGTGAGAGAGTAAAGTAGCGGTGATTGCCACACGGAGGGAAAAGATAAATATGTTGGCACACTCGGCTTATAAGTTTGACCAGCACTCTTGCCGAAGCCGCGTGGAAGTATAGGAACGAATATATAGGATGGTCGGAATGTGAGCTGTACGAAAAGGCAGTAGGCAGACGGCAGGAATGCTCACAGGTGTCCGTTATTCCTCGTGCCCGCGTCACCAAAATCTCAAGGAGTCATCGAAATGTATTTTTAATTTTACTCCGAAAAGCTAAAAGACATAAAACAATAATTTTACAAATTTTTTTCAACAATTTAAATGAATTTATTAACGTTTTCGCTCCTCCAAACTTTAATAATCTGGATAATTATGGTATATATCATATTCCATTGGCCTACTCAAATCGAGGTACCAATGAAATTCATGACATTCTAGCTTGACAAACGGCAGAATTATTTTTCTCATTGCAAGATATTAATCAGCATATGAGATCCTAACCCGAGATATTTAAAAATTCGATCGCAATGGTTGACAATTTGACAACTCGTGGTGCAAAATACCCATAGAAACTAGGGATTACAACTAAGCATTTACAACTACAGAATTGTTACGATTTTCATCGTTAAATATTTTTTGTTATCGTGATGCATGAAATAAATTTGTTCGTCGGTATTAAAAATCCGTACGTATTCGATACGCAATGAAGAACAGTCCTTCACTCAATCCTCTTCACTGTCAGTAAACACCAACGGTATTATAGACCTTAATTAGTGATGGCCATCAAGTTGTAATAAACCCGGTAAATTGATAGCCATAAATTTTAGTAGTATTTAGTAGGTTACAAAAGATGCTGTGTGTTAGATCTTAGTGTTTGAACGTTTGAAATGTGGTCACCTGTCTTCACACATACACGCATGTTTAGTCACACGGGAAGATCGACAACTCGAATATCTCATGATTCCCCAGAGGGTCAGTTCCCATGCCAGTAATTCCAGTTCGACCTGTTGGCCCGGGGCAATGTGTCTCAGACTCAGCGGCCAACATTCGTACCGGTCTTGCCGTTAAGAGGGAGGAACCCAGATTCGATGTTTACTTGTATCGTTATTGTTCATTTCACAACCAAATAACGATCGAACTACCTGTGATTCTGAAGTCGAATGACAAGCTACGCCGATCCAATGCTAAATCACATCAAAATCAATACGCATGGTCGTATTTATAATTAACGTCAGCATTATTTTAAATATTTAATTTTATGACGAATTTTCGATTCTGGTTGCTTCGTTGATTCTCAATGAAATAGCAAAGCATTTATAATTGAAAAGGTAGAGGAGATGGGACGATCGAATGTTGAAATAATTAGTCGTTGCTGAACACTGATAAAAATAGCCCTAATAGCATTCATATATAATAGGGTGGTCCTTAATCGGGGTCAACATTTTTTTTATCGCTCCCATGAGCTTGAATGTCTCTAAATATATTTTTTTTTAAAGTAGCCGAAGGCCCAGCCTCGTGGCGCAATTTAAAGTACCTCCCCTAAGCTGTCCAATTTCGCCATTTGATTAACATACGATCTTTGGCACTTTATAGTTCATATTATTTCTTCGCATATTAACTTCGCATAGTTTTAATTTGTCGCAGTAGGTCTTCGATGCCAGTTTACAAAAATTTCCAGTGATTGAATTCCAATTTTATCGAAGCTTTTAAGAACAAGCTATCTCAGCTTGCCGATTCACCGTGGAATTCAATAACTAGAAAAATATTTAAACAGGCATCGAAGACTTACTGTAATAAATGAAAAATGTGCGAAGTTTCAAATTTTTCGATGCAATACTGGGGAAGGAAAAAAATATTAACCATAAAGTGCCAAAAATCGTATGTTAATCAAATGGCGAGATTCGACAGCTTTGGGGAGGTACTTAGAATTGCGCCACGAGGCTCGGCCTTTGGCTACTTTTTTTAAAACATATTTAGAGACATTTGAGCCCATGGGAGCGATAAAAAAAATGTTGACCCCGATTAAGGACCACCCTAATATATAAGCACAATATTCAAGTATTCTATAATTTACCATCAAATAACACGGTGTAAGATTTATTATAAAACCAAAATTCCGTTACAAGATTATTGTGTTCTAAATAATTCATTCAAGAAATGACGAATCTCACAACGTTCGTGAAAGATATTAGAAAGCAGCCAATAATTCGTTAATTTTTTAATTTTTTAATTCGATAAAGACCGTCTTGTAGCCATCGTTTTTTCGTAAGATTTGACGGGCCGTGTCTCTATCCGGAGGAGGAATACTGATTACCGGGTGTGGATGTTACTTTGACGGGCGAAAGCAACATTGGAAATCGACGTCTCACGTATACAATTGATACTTTTTACATTGATTCACAACTTTCTTCAGTGGTGTGTGAGATCGGAAAGGAGCGATTAAGACATATAAGAACACAGGCGGGTGTAACTCGTTTTATCCGAGTCATGAGGCTGGTATTCAGATATCTGCGATCTATGGTAGTTGAAGCAAGGCGTTTCGTTTCATGAAACCATGGTACACACCGGATCAGAACTCGTCACGCTAAACCATAACTGACAAACGAGTTTATGCAGTGTCAATTTAATGTTATTCAGAAAAATTTTCTATTCTGCATTCCAATCCCTTTGTCGGTATTCAATTGCAATTGCTAAATTAACTGAAAAAAATGAAAAAAAGAATCAATTTCCAAAACTTTGGTTTTCATTCGCATGTCTGCCGAAAACGGTTGCGTACTTAAGGAAAAACTTGTAATCAGGACGAGAATCAGAATTTTATGTAGGCAGCAATATAATATCCCTGGTTGAAAATAAAACATTTATCATAATTTCAATATTAATAATATTATGATATCATATTATATTATATTATTATATTAGAGATATGCATAATGTAATTCGTATATCGGAATACCAACCCAATCGTTATTTCGCAGTCATTAAAGATCTTATCATTTTATATTTGAATATCGATAAATTCTTCTTGAATAATTATTAATTGCAAAATGTATTGTTTTGTATCGTATCCCTAATCACCCTATCCATGTATTTATCACTTTTTCTACTCATCTGCTTGCATTGAATCCAACTGAAAATTAGCAATTCATTACGTGATCTTCTTCATTTGAGTCGAAAAAAAGTTTGTAAGTTTTTATTAATGGTTTTTTTTAGAATAATCGCAAGGAGGAACCAATGGTTCTCTACTTTGAATGAGTGTTATATCATGTTTGGCACTCAGTTCCAATCTCTCAATATATTTGTATATACAGGAAAAATCGTTTGCAACCGTTCAAACAATTTTTTTCACTCAATTGGGCTCAAATTCGACCAGATGTTTACTAATATTGTATAGTTTAAATCTAAGACCTGCTGTAACTTTTTTTTCCGTGGGACTACTTACATATATAAGGGATTCCACATAAAACCGGCCACTTCTGACCCGACCGGTCTCCAATTTGGATGAAATTTTTTGTCTTCACATACTTGATAACAACAAAACTCGAAAAAAACATGAACTGATCTTTTAGAAAATAATATTATTTTTTTTTCAACTTTTTTTACGTTTTAATTACTAAATTCGACTCTGAAAAAATGCCAGTTTTTTTGAAATTTTTAATCCAAACTTCTTATCCGATTGCAAATATTTTAAGCCTTAAGTGAGAGTGGTAAAAACATATTTACTATTTTTCCTTGAACTTCAAAGCTTAGCGGAATGAAAAAACTAGAAACTGCAATGAATATTTCATGATTATAGATAACAATTGAAGTAAAAACGATTAATTTTCAAGTTCAACAACTTCTTTCGATGACTGTTCTTAGCTTCCAAGTTCGTGAAAGATTTACCACGTAATAAATAATTTTGAACCTGAACTGTTTTGTTCACTTCAGGAATAATACAATGGATTTTCTGCGTTCCTGGTATCCGTTTCCCCGCGACAAGATCTTATACTTATAAAAGACCATAATGTTACTCATGGAATATCCATTGCAATTTCCCGTTTTTCAATTTTGATAAAGTTTGAAGTTCAAGAAAAAATAGTAAATATGGTCTTTCCACTCTAACTCAGGACTCAAAATGTTCGCAATCGATCAAGGAATTTAACGAAAAAATCGGCGTTTTTGAGAACGGCGATTTCGATAATAACGATGTGAAAAAGGTAATCGAGACTTTTTTTAAATGTTTTTGTATATTTTTTCTAAGAGATCAGTTCAAAACGCATATTTTGACGTGTGGAAGATTGAATTCGGATGTTTCGCTTCGGGCATATTTGCATTTGAAAGATTGGTCGAAGAAATTTTGAAAAATTCATTACAAAAAAAAATAGTGTCGGCGAAAAATCTTAAAAACTTGTCGAGTGTTGTCATCAAGTACTTTGAAAAAAAAATGTTCATCGACATCGAAGAAGACCGTTCGATTCACGAGCGGGCGGTTTCTCGTGGAATCGCTCGAACAGTTCCGTAAAATTATTAATTTTTCAAATAACTTTCTAACAAAATTTTTTTTATTATTGTTCTGTCGGCGTATGTACAAATTCTCCGCGAAAGCGGATTGTAAAACAATTATTAATGCAAATATCAGACCGTTTTGCGAAATCGCGCCCTCGCGATCTCATTATCGGTCGTCTAGTTCCGCCCGTGGATTCCGCTCTACTTACGGGAATAAATACGGAAGCGGGCAATGCATCTATCGCGTTGTTCCTCGGATCGCGTTCGCAACCGCGAAAAATTCACGCGGCGCGCGGTGTTGGCAAAATCCGCCGGAAGAGTGGAAGATACGACGCGGTTACAAGTGCATTTCGAGCGTCTCGAGATATTCTGGAGAAAACCGAGTGTCGGTCGGGTGCAACGAGTCGAGACGCGATCGAATTATCAGTCGTAATCGAGGGCGGGGAGGAGGCAGGGAGTTCACTGTGTCACAAAGTCTTAAAAATAATTATCGCTAAGGAAGCGTTGCGTTGGGTGTATCGAAATATCGTTAAATGGCATATCTGTAAGTAACTTCACCGAGTTCACGCCGGAGCGAGAGAAAGCAGCGCGCGGGACTAATTCGATATCTGTGATCGCTTCCAGCAGGTGTTATCAGACATACGAAAAAAATTCTTGTAGTATAAATAATTCAATTTTTTATTTTCAATCACTTTGCATATTTCCATTTCCATGTAGCAAGTTTTTTCGGACGAGAAATCGCTGATAATTCGGCAAACATTCCATATTTTGAGTTTGTGTTTTCATAGCAATGCATAATTGTTCGGTGAAATTCCACTTGCGGTTAATACAATAGCTGCGACAAATGTGTTGCACAGGCGTAACATTTTTTTCTTAAACCTGAAATAATATATTGCATCAATAATAATACGCGTTACATCCCGTATGTTTACAGTTTTCTTGCTTCAAACGATCGCAGCTCAACGCCGATTGGACCGAAAAATTATTTTCATTAACCGACAGTGAATTGAATTTAAAGAATATATTCTATAATTCGCAGCGTTTCGACATAAAAACTCTTTTCAATATGTTTTTGCAAAAAGAACTGAAACAAAAATAAAAAAGATTTTCCTCAAATCGAATGAAGCGCGTGGCTTTAGAAACTTACGAATAAGAAACTTCTGGCAAAGTGATTTCGGAGAAGCCAGATTTTACGTGAAATGAAAAGTGCAACTCTCTTCTGTATAGATCGGAGAGTATAGACCTCTTTGAGGTAAAGCGGTACGTCCTGCAACTTATAACCGGGTTGTGAACGCGGCAGGTACACTTGGTGTTTCCGAACGCCTCGAGTCCATTGGAGTTTATTCGAATAAGGTTTCGGAATGCAGCCCAGACAGACGAACATGGGAGCTGCGGATTCGAGATCTCGGTCTTTGTCGTCGTAAGAACCGACTAACGTTGCTCCCGTTGACGCTCTGGATTCGCTCATCGTGTGCCACACGTTTGAAGGGAAAGTCGTACACGGCCGTAAGAAGTAAATTCACTTTTCTCTATGTCGGATACCCGTGCTAATGACTGCTCGCTAATAGTTCGAAGGAATTGCTCTCAGTTTCAATCATTCCCTCGTCACTGCACTTCCACGAATACGGAGTACGTTTACCTGTTGTACGGTTTGCTATTGAATTTAAACTGGTAGCTTCAATGAAATCACTAACAACGATCTACAGCGGATATATATGTGTATGTGGGGAAAAATTTCCCAATTCACCGAACTGAAACCGATATGGTCGATGATTTTTTTTAAGTATCTTTTGGATCCTAAGACCTCACTGATTTTTTTAAAGATTTTTTAGACCTCTCCTTCCCCCCCCCCCTCCCGGCATTTTTTAAAATCAAGAGGTAACTACTATTTAACCCCTTTTTATTTGAATAAAATTTTTTTCCCAGATACTCTATTGAAATTGAAGAACTTGTATCATAAAATTGGAGTGGGCAGCGGGTTCCTAATATATATTATTTTTTAATTTTGAAAAAATTCGAGTTTCTCCGAAATTTCAATATATAATAATGGTTTTCAAAAAAATTATATCTATCTTGCCAACAACCGATATTTTGATTGTTTCCGATCGAAAGAAAGATTTTTTTATTTTTTTCGTAATCAAATCGGTTCATGCCCAAAAAATCGATTTTCTATCGAAATAATCGGAATATCGATTTTTTTCCAACATAGATTTCACTTTTCTTTTTTTTTTCTTAAATGGGAAACCATTATCATATATTCAAATTTCGGAAAAACTCGAATTTTTGCAAAATTAAAAAAAATAAATAAAAATATTAGGAACCCGCTGCCTACTCCAATTTTATGAAAAAAGTTCTTCAATTTCAATAGAGTATCTGGGAAAAAAATTTCATCCAAATAAAAAGGGGGCAAATAGCAGTTACCTCTTGATTTTTAAAAATGGTGGGGGGAGGGGAGGGGCAGGAGGGGTCTAAAAAATCTTTAAAAAAATTAGTGATATCGTAGGATCCAAAAGAAACTTTAAAAAAATCATCGACCACATCGTGGGATAGAAGGGTTTTAGTTCGGTGAATTGGGGAATTTTGCCCCATATACAGATCAATCTTGGTGCTCGACGGTTTCACGACATCGGATTTAGTTAAGTCGTTTGAATATTTTATTGACAGACACAATTACAGCTGCTCTGATACAAATTTACGTTAATTTGCGTTCGGAGCAACTCGACTAGAACTCGGGTACCAATGATACCGTTTACTCATCGTTATAAAATCATCCTCAAACGCATCATTTACTTCCCTATTTTGTCTCCATTTTGAGTCATGCGTTGGAAGACTCAGTTCGACTCGTTTGGCAATTTGAAAGAAAGAAAGAATAGATGCCCTCAAATCACTTTGATTATTTGTAATAGAACACTGGATAACGCGTTTATTTTTGGGCCCGAAAACTATGCACCTGGATCGAAATTTTGTGTGAGTACGTGTAGAATTGAGATTATCAGACGTTAATTTGTATGGGTTTGTAAAAATTCGATGGACAAACGATTACGTCGTCATAATTTAATGTGCGCACTTTGAAAAACTTTACGGGATATCAAATAAGCAGCACCCTCAACACACATTCATCCATCGAATAATCAGTTGAATTGAATCAAATAATAAATTCATAAATAAAAAAAGCTCACTTCCTTTTCTGTATCTAATTTCTAGAAAAAGTGAGCGCATTTTTTACGAAGCCTTCTCAATTAAAAAATATATGCATAATCCACCAACTACATAATTATCCAATTGATTACAAAAAACATGAAATAAAATTTATTTATTTTTCTCAACCTCACAAAATAAAACCAGTCAAAGAACAACATTGTCTTAAGAGAAACAAAAAATTTCATTCCCAACTAATTTATATGCATATTCTTCTGGTGACTCGGGACATCCTCTTTTAAATACAAAAAATAGAGCCACATTGACTCTACCAGTACAGTAAAAAAAAAAAAAAAAATTTTTTAAATAAAGCTTGGTAAAGAAAAAAATATCCAGGTGGAATGAAATAACAGTCATGCAAGGTGACGTGGCATGGGTTAAAAAAAAAGTATGAATGGACTGGTTGTCGTCGTAAGACGATTCCGTGATATCGAATTTACGTTGACGCGCACGAGATGCGCTACGATGTTGCAGG
Source organism: Sussaba pulchella (assembly GCA_963971145.1). Lineage (NCBI taxonomy): Eukaryota > Metazoa > Arthropoda > Insecta > Hymenoptera > Ichneumonidae > Sussaba > Sussaba pulchella. Next base: position 9,654,503 of record OZ020165.1, read on the forward strand.
TATTCAACCGTATTCACAAACAATTTCAACAGCATCTCGACTCGGCACGTTATCGTAAAACGCTGTGGGTACATGTGCGAGCTCCTCGATACATCGCGCGGAGTGAGGCAGACCGGGTATAACAGTACTCCAGACAGTCGGCCGGAATATTGTGCTGACTCGGGATAAACGGTCGCGAACCGTTACAACCATATGGAAAGTTCGGCGGGTCGTTGAGTAAACGACAGAAACAGAGACTAATGCTATAACGCACATGTATGTCTATTATATACTTTGCTGTACTGTGTGTATCTATTTATGTGTATGAGGAAATGTATTTATTAGGGTGGCTTGAAAAAAAGTTTTTTTTCTGATTTCAATCAAAATACATTTACTGCAAAGTATTTTGCATAGGAACAATTCACCCCAAAGATGAACCCGATCGGACCATTTTAAGGGGTCGCGCAAGATTTTTCAAGGTTCTCCATTTGATTAACATGGGAAAAATGTGAAGTTTCCATTAAAAAAATCGTAGCTCCGCCAATTTTATAGCTACGTTAATCCCGTAAGATTCATTTCAAAGCTCTTGAAAAATCGCTTGAAATGACATGCGGACCTTTGAAATACGATCGCAATTTCCGTCGATAATTTTGTTTTTTCGCAAGAAATTATCGACGGAAATTGCGATCGGATTCGAAAGGTCTGCTTGCCATTTTGAGCGGTTTTCAAAGAGCTTTTAAATGGAACTCACGGGATCAACGTAGTTATAAAATTGGCGGAGCTACGATTTTTTTGAACGGAAACTTTGCCTTCTTCCCATGTTAATCAAATGGAAAAACTTGAAAAATCTTGCGCGACCCGTAAAAACGGTCCGATCGGGTTCATCTTTGTGGTGAATTCTCCCTATGCAAGATACTTTGCAGTGAATGTATTTTGATTGAAATCAGAGAAAAAAAACTTTTTTTCTCAAGCCACCCTAGTATTTATGTATGTAATGTCGATAAGGGTGTTTCGCATAAAAAATCCGATTCCCGGTGCAGCCCGCTATTGTAAAGCATCTGGCTTCCGTGCTATCGTGTAAAATTATGAGCTGCGATTGGACAACTTTTAGGGTTGGCGCCGATTTTTTTAAAGTTATCATTTGTTTTATTACCGACGTTGTAGACTGTACGGCGAATCCAAACCGAGCAATCAATGTCTGGTGTTTATTGCTGTGACAGAGCGCAAATTTTTCTGCGGGTTCGACTAATTATTTTCTCGTTACGACGTTCTCCACATCGATTTTTTTTTTTTTTTTCTTGCCAGGGTACGGATCTTCGTACCTCTGCCGGTATGACCGGTCATTTGACCGCGCGAACGATGACAATCATTTGAAAACTACCGCGGGGTCGCCGCATGGATTTTGTCTCCACTTGGCAAAGTACCGTGATAGTACAAACGCACACACCATATATACCATGTATACGGTACCCACGCACACGATGTTTGCCAGCTACAGGAACGTTCACAGGCGAAGAACGCTATTGCACTTCGGATTCCTTCGCCTCTTACGATGCCTCTCTCATCGGGCCGCAATTCAACGCTGGATGTTCCATCGTTGCGATGAAATAAAATTCTTCTCCAGCATCCTTTCTTCTCAATGGATTTATTGCATTATCCAAATTGCATTCGCCATCTCCATTGTGGGTCAGTTTCATAATGCATTTGAACGATAAAATGTTCATTCCATTCGATAATTACAATTCTTCGGTTGTTCTTCGATGACCTTTCATCGAAATGACCGTTTTGCAGTAACGGAAACCATTCGATGTCTTGGAAACCATTCGGTGTGTTGGAAAATTTCGAAAATCAATTTGTGTACCTACGTACTTATCTGTCTCGACGAAAAAACACTGTGACCAGCGTGCAAATCTTTGCATTAGAATGCAATCTGTTCGGTCCGTCTTGCAGGTCCATTCTTCAGGATGCAGCAGGACCGAGGTCAGTTAAGTTCGCGGTGTAGAATCTTCCTTAGAAATCTTCTTTTCCGTACATAGAGGTAACAAAAATAACCCGTTCGGTGTTGAGAACACTTTATAAGACCTTTCTGAATAAATCTGCGAATAGCGTACCTGTATGGGACGTAAAAAAAGAATAGCCCATGGCCTAAAAATAGCAGGCGTTCCCATTGTCAATAAATAATTGACGACGAGAAGTCAATCAAACATAATTCTATGGATTTTATAATAACTATTTGTAACTGATTTTGTTTAATTGTTTAGAATCAGGATTTCAATAGGAATGGCAAAACTAATAGAACAACAATGATCCTAGTAAACTCACTTCAATGGAACCCAGAGATCATTGAACATTTTCAATGGATCCTCGTTGGTTTAAGTACGAGTCTTGAATTCTATCGTCGGTGTAACCGAAACTGGACGATAATTTGTCGAGAAAACGAGTTAGTTCAATCAAAAGGAGAACAAAGAATCAGTCATCAGAAATTACAATTTTTCTACGAAACTCCGCAAGTGTCATTGGCCAAAACAATTCACATTCGAACACCAACGGGAGTTCCATGTGGAGATATCTCTTCATCCGGATGAATAATCGAAATTACTATTTTTTATAGCTAGTTTTTATCGTTACCGATAGAGAAACGGGGTCAAGTGCGTGTTGGGCACTCACACGATAGGGTTTCGCGAGCTATATCTATAGTACGCAATAATAGCAATTTTACTTTGTCAAATTTGCCGGTTTCCAGAAAAAAGTTATTTATAATTTTTTTCATAAACTATTTTCCCATAGTGCTTGCTACGATTTTCAGTGGATGCCCTAATTAAAGGCTACATTCTTGATTTATTCTTTAAAAAGAAATATCTTGTGACTGAAGCGTTAAAATAAATATGGATCCTAAAAACCGTTTAGGTTTTCAGAGTCCCTAAAAGGGAAAAAGCAGTCAAGTAGCGTGTTGGTCACGCACATGATAGGGTTCCGTAGTCATTATGTAGTAGCCATTGACATTCTGGAATTTTTTCAGATTTTTTTAATCGATAGTTTAAAAGTTAAGAGGGGGGGACACTCTGATAACGACTTAAAAAGCCAATATCTCGTGAGTGAAGGGTTAAAATGACAAAGTCTCGGGACGTTAGTTGTTGCATTGAAGGAGACCTATCAAAAGACACCTCACTCAATGGGGTGAGCAAAAAAAAATTTCGACTACACTTTTTTAATCCGCGGGAGGGGTGTAAACATTTTTTTTTCCAAAAATATTTTTTTTCGTTTTTAGGTCACCGATCTACGTCTGCGTACCAAATTTTATCTCAATCGGTAGATAACTGAGAGAATGGTAGGACTGTGACATACGAACAGACGGACGGACAGACGGACTTGGCGAAACCATGAGGGTTCCTAGATTTCTACGGGACCCTAAAAAGGGAACTCTAAAAACCCTGACCTATCGGAACTATCATTGTAAAATTGAGAATCAAAATCGATCTCTCTCACCAATCGTTGCGTCTTCGTCTCTAATCCTGCTTCAGGAAGCATCAATGACAATTACTGTAATATTACCATTATAGCGCCAAATATAGTGGATTTTCGTAGAGTCTCCGGGAAGCAACAGACGCGTTCAACGTTCCGTCAAACACGGATACGGAGCGGCAAAAGCGGGGAAACGGAATAGAAAACTTCCGTTCTCGCGGTGAGACACACGGTTCACGACTATATGAAGAATCTCGACGCACGGATTCGATTTAACATGCGTGTATATACGCGCCATTTGGAGCAACGCGCCAGCTTTCACAAACGTTTAACATGAATAGTGTGAAATATCTTTATGCAACAAAAGCGACGAATCCAAACGACGTCTTGTTCACATTCTCATTATGTCCCACTACCATGCACAACTGTATCATTCCCATCGTTAGTCGAATGCGCGAACGTTCGAGACAACCGGGGCGGCTTGTAACAATTTTAATTCCGCGATTGTTTCAAATAACTGCATAAAAAAAGTCGAGGCATTTTTGTTTCATTATTTAAAAATCCGCTGAGAAGGAAATAAAATTCTTTTGATTATTTACGATGATGCTTGTCAACACGATTGGACGAAAATTCGATTGATTTCATTGATATTTATTTTATTCTAACAATATCATAGTTGGGCATCGATATATTTTCTGAAATTGTGGTGGGGCGAGGTTTATCGGGACAATGCAACATTTATTGAAAAAAAGAACAAAATGCACGGAAATCAATTTTTAAAATAATAATTTCAAGAATAATCCGATGATACCCTGTCTCGGGAATGAAAGATTGCTGTGATTATAAATTTCTGTATTTCATTCATTGGTTTTTAGAACTGGGTATCCAACGAGCCCCGGTCTCTTCCACATGTACCCTGCATATAGCGTTAACCTGTTGCTTGTGCATTTCCCTTTAGGCCCACAGTGTTTCCGTATATTATTGCCACATGCACGTGGAGTACATACGTGCTAGGAACTTGGTTTTTCTACGTTTGCCTAATCGTCGGGAGTCATCGAAAAATAATTGCACCCGAGTCCGGGACGAGACGCTCTGGAAAAGAAGGAGACATTCACTTATCCGTGACGCGTATACGCTCATCACGACGAAAACCAATTAGCGAGGAAAAGTGTCCGAGACTCGGAAGAGCGCCACGCAACATTTGTCTGTGTGTGTGTGTGTGTGTATGTGTGCGTGCGTTTGTGCATGCGCGCGTTTTTGCAGGCGTGTGTGGGTGTGTACTATCAAACGGTATCGAACGATAATCAAATAAGTGAAGCAATGTAAGAGAACAACGGAAAAAGAAGCGTTGCAAAAAAGTCTTTGTATGCGATGTTAGTGTTTCAAAAAAAAAAAAATTTTGATTTTCCAACGGGCCACACCGGAAATAGTCAGCTTAGATAGAAGGAAAAATCCTGGCAACAGATGAGCATTCTAGGTTGAGTGTTAGATCCCCCTCATTTGACTTTTGATATTTTTTTTTCCTTTTTTTGAATTAAAGACAGATTATTGTTAGCAAAAATTTTTTTTTGTGCCTACACCTGCCAGGGAATCAGCTTAGTCTCAAATAAGATGTTCTTAGAATTTTAATTGTTTAGTTGAATTTAATAGGGGAGATATACTATAAAAAAACGAAAACACTCAGATTTCAATATTCATTATCAAATGGAGACTGATGATTTTGTGAAGTACAGGAATTGCTTCAATTCCTGTATCGATGGTTCAGAGTGTATCAGTAATGCAAAAATTGCTTCAGAGTGTACTTCATAAAATCGTCAGTTTCCATTTGATAATGGATGTTGAAATCTGAGTGTTTTCGTTATTTTTATATATCCCCCCTATTGAATTTAACTGAAGAATTAAAATTCTAAGAGCATCTTAGTTAAGACTAAGCTGATTCCCTGGCAGCTGTAGGCACAAAAAAAAATGTTTGCTAACAATAATCTGTGTTTAATTTTTAAAAAAAGAAAAAAATATATTAAAAGTCAAATGAGGGGAATCTAACACTCAACCTAGAATGCTCATCTTTTGCCAGGGTTTTTTCTTTTATTAAAGCTCACTATTTCAGGTGTGGCCCGGTGGAAAATCGAGTTTTTTTTTTTTTTTTGAAACACTCAAATGCGATAATATGATAGATTGCACCAATTCGAGTACCGGTTTTGGGCGTCGACATCAGCGATCTTTTCGTAACTTCGAGAAATGGAAGCCCCTATTGAGAAATGAACTCTGAATTTTTTTTAGATTTTTCCCTTAGTTATTTTCGCTGCAATTGTATGGGTAATTCTGTGATTTTTTAATGTTTTTTTTTTAATTAATTTCTCAATGTGTTTAAATAATTTAAAAAAAATAGACGTGACGACGTTTTCTATGTACAAAAAGCTCAGCTTTTCGAAAAAAAATAGTAAAACATTTGTAGGCCTTGAAACGTTACTTAAAATCGCATTTGAAATGTAAAAGTGGATTTTTCGGCCAATGTGTATTTTTAAAATATTTTGAAAGTATTTTTTTCGAAAAGCTGCGAAAATTTCACATAATATATGTAGAAATCAAGTTGGGATCTCTGTAACAACTCGTTGAATCACCAATTGTATGAAAGCTGAGCTTTTTTTACATAGAAAACGTGGACGAGTCTAATTTTTTTCCCCCATCAAAACACATTAAGAAATTAACGAAAAAAAAACATAAAAAATGCACAGAATTACCCATACAATTACAGCAGAAATAGCTAAGGGAAAAATCTAAAAAAAATGCAGACTTCATTTTTCAATGGGGGCTTCCATTTCTCAAAGTTACAAAAAGATCGCTGATAATGACAAACAAAATCGGTACTCGAATTGGTGGAATTTCTCATATATATATCAGATATAACTCAAACTAGACTAGATCAAGACTCAGACTTATATAGACTTATATATATATAATTCTAATAAAATCGGAAAAATGTAGTTCGTGAATTACTTTATTATTTTTTATTGAAAAAGACTTTTGTAAAACGTTTGTTTCTACCGCACTTCTCTTCAGCCATCGCGAGACACGTTCCAAGAACCTGGTTCGATACGTTTCAGTGGTGATTTGAACTTGTGCTTTGAACGAGCTCTTCCTAACGGCTAAAATGTTTGGTGCTTGACATTCCTCTCACTCTCCGTTCGCTAACTCGCACGATTCATCTGACTACAATCGGACGCTCCCACTGTTGCGAGGCACATGTGCTATCGATCCTCAACAGGCACGGTGTCGAGTGAAACAACACGAAATTCTCCGGCGATCGATTATCATTCGTGTCGCAAAACTGCAGACAAATGACAAACGGAATTTTATGATGAAGACGTGGATTATTCAAGAACAAACTGTGTACGAAAAAAGCCGGAAATAGAAGCATCCACACTGCCTGTGCACAATTATCTAGTCCAAATCTTATGATTCCACTGCTGACATTCGATAAAAATGATAGACATGTGACTAAAATTATTGATATCCTATTTTATTTATTTATTTCTCTTCATTTTAATTACTTGTACAAAGAAAAAGTTTATTTTACATTTTACTTTCGAAGGATTCTTCCCGCTTGGAAAATTTATACCTGTTGAAACTTTTTTTCCGAAACTGAACATGTTTTCTATTAAAGAACGTAGCACTTGCTTTTTTCAAAATTATTTTTCCAAAACCGGTTTTTTGAGTAAATTGAAAAATTAATTAAAATTTTACCTCCCGTTTGCCCTTTACTCGTTCCTTTCAAATGTCCAATGAAATGATTAAAAAAATAAATCAAAGTATACAAGCGTATCTATAACAGAATAATAATTAATACGATGGAACAAAATCAGGTTCTCTATATAAAAAAAAATCCTTTATCCTTGCAATTTGCTCACAGCATATACGGATAAAGGAAATCAACATTGCCGATTTCACTGTCTACGATTTTCGATTACCACTCTGGTCATTTCTTTTTATTTATTTATTTTTTTTTTGCCAAGAAGCGAGCCATCAACCCTAATGAGTCAGTGAGCTGTTTCGTTGAATCAGAGATTGCGCTGTGCCTTGTTACACGTATCGCTGTACCGCAATGGAATATTCACGTGCAAGTGTTCGCCCATGAGCTCACTTCGAATTCCAATATAATAATCACCGATCGGCACCCTCAGTACACACACATATAGAAATTATTGGACGTTCACAAAACGTTCTTCCACGTGAAGAAAGAACGAGAGAGTCGAAAGAGAACGAAAGTGAAAGGATTAAGATTCCATTGCACGTGAACGAACCGAAGTCGTAGGCAGTAACGTTTTGCGCACCAACGGCCGACTGTATGTGTTACACCCCGTCTTGCAATGTGTGCGCGCCTGTTATGTGCATCGCTCGCAACTCGTTACTTTGCCCGTCGCGTATCGAAGAATGCCGTCAGAAATCGACGATTCCAGCGGTATCATTATTTCAACGAAGATCTCAATCGCGATACGGCGATAATGTTCTTTTCTTCATACCCGATGACCTCTCGTATCTTTGACACGGAAGTGTCATCTCTCGTTAGTTTTATCGAAACCATTTCGGATTGATTTTGGATAATTACGATTAATTATTTTTCTGAAGTAAATTGCGAAACATGCAACTACGTACAACGGTATTTTATTTCAATGTTTTTGTAGCGAAGTTTTATGAAATATTTGTAATATTTAAAACGAATGTTTGGTCTCGTTTTTATGGTTTCTCGTATCTTTGATACGGAGAACATGGGCATCTCTCTCTCTCTGGTTTTATCGGAACCACTTCGGATGGATTTCGAATGATTACGATTCATTATTCTCGCGGAATAAATTGCACACCCGTGCAGCTATGTGCAACAGAATTTTATTCAACAATTTTGGTAGCCGAATTTCATGAGATATCCTCGTTAATTCGAAACGAACGTTTTGTCTTGTTCTTTTATGGCCTCTCCTATCTTTGACACGGACAAATTGGGGATTTCTCGTTAGTTTTATCGAAACCACTTTAGATAGATTTTTAATAGATTTGTAAAAGTTTCGAAACAATGAATGAGTAGCGAAATAAATAAATATTAAAATTCTATTCCAAAATAGTGAGAAATGTCAAACTGCTGTATTGCAATGTATCTTCTCTCATGGTCACGACGTTCGAATGCTAAGGTCCCGTCGTGAAGTTTCTGAACTACGAAATGGTTTGTCGAGGTAAACCATCGATATTCAAATCATAGATAGCACGAAAATTGTCGGCTTTCCAGCTTCAACCTACGACGTTGTAGAGTTCTGCAACCTTTGAGTTCTTTCGCGTGTGTGTGTGTGTGTGTGTGTGTGTGTATTTCAATAGTCGGCCTCGGGACGCTACCTTGTTTCCTGATCGATTGGC